>CM072928.1:1982500-2095000 GCA_036971965.1 Nyctalus aviator | reverse complement strand
TAAGTCATGCATTTGCACTGCAGCATTGCACGATGTAAAAGTAACACTACGTGTTTATCCATCCCAGACACTGAGGCTTATTTGCGGTTTTTCCTATTACCTAGTTTACTAACAATCTTGCACAATTCTCTGGGTGCACATACACAAGAATTTCTATTGGGGATATAGTGACATGTATGTGTGTATACATGTAAAGTGTGAAAATTGCATGTAATATGTAAATGACTATAATATTTATGTCAAATTCTTTCCTAATGTGCTTTTTATCAACTTACACTTTCACCAACAGTATTCCCAACTGCTCCATAGCCCTGTCAATATTCCATGTTACCAGGCTTTAAATGTAGGCCAAGCTGTATCTCACTGGGGTTTGAGTTTTCACTTCTTCAGTTAACAATGAGGTTGAGTGCCTTTTTGTTTACCAGTCATATTGATACACTCTTGTGAAGTGCTTGTTTAGCCTCTTGTCTATCTCCTATGGCATTGCTTGTCTTTTCTTAGCTGAGTGGGGAATGGTTCTTTATGTATTCTGGAGATTAATTCTTTGTGAATTATATGGCAAAAAATATTTTCCCATGGCTTGTCTTTTCACTCTTTTTATGTCTTTTGATGAACAGTTCTTAATTTTAATGTAGTACTAGTTAAGCATCTTTTCTTTGTTCAAAAGTATTTTTCATACTATTATCAAATATGAAAAAAGATTCTTAATACAAAAGCTATAATACTATACTATAGAAATTGGGGAAATGTTATTCCATCGTATGATAATATATATCTTATTAAAACAAGTTAATATAAAAATTGTGGCTCAAATGATTGTTTATCCACTGAGCCAAACCTGCTAGGGCGCAAATGATTGTTTAAATGATTATTCTTTTCTGTTCTCGGTGGCAGCTCACTTACTAACAAATTAATTTGCTTGATTGATAAATCTTAGCTACAAATAGCACAGATTTCTGGAAAGTTTATTATGACTTGTCACTTAACTGCCAGAAAACACCAGTGAAGATCAGTTGCAAAGACACACTTGCAGCCTGTGAACGGATAATGGAGCTGAGGTCATTTGTTTATCAGGAGGGATCTGTGTGCATCAGCACAGAAGCATCTATGTAATGGAGTGAGGGCGGGGAAAGGGCATTTTTCACTTTTCACATCTGAACGTCATACCACAAGCATGAACACCTGTACAGTGAAAACCACGTCTGGTATTCTTCAAGCGGGAGTGAAAATTATTATTAAAATGTTAAAATGTTGTAGCTGTATGTGGAATGAAAACTGAGATTTTACTAGAGGGCAGAAAAGACTAATTTTATGTTTTTATGTAAGGTTTGGGAGTCTTTATAACTGCTCTTAAAAATATACTAAGCAAAATAAGTTTAAAGAGGCTAAAGCATTAAGTTGAAAATGCCCATAATTCTTAAGAATTTTTGGAAGATCTTGAGATTGTGGATCTTGTTATTTCCAAAATGAAGATGACTTCAACATTAGAAGTCATCTGTGAAAATCTCTCATATCCACGTTTAGAAGAACAAAAATTATAGTTTTGGCAAGGCAAGGGAACGAACAAAGCAAAGAGTTAACAATGACAGTCACTGTGACTTGGATAAAATATATCTGGTTTAAGCTAGTTTTGTGTAATTTTCTGAGGTACATTAAGTTTAAGTATTTACATTGGATTCCGTTTTTTAAAGACCCTGCCTGTGTGGGATGATGCAGCAAAGACATAAAATCTGTTTTGAAGCTTCTCTTCCTGCTTTGTGACATGATGTGGTCTATGAGAAATTTGGTGTTCTTAAATCACGTTCTGATTAAAATGTGCTGGCTGAGGAAGTTAAAGATAAACTTTGTATAGGTCAAAGATACTAGAATGCTTGTAACGATTAAGGCAATTTAAACATCAGTAATAAACACACAAAAGTCCATACTGAATGGTCTAATTTTGAGCAGAGATTACTTTTGCTGATAATGTTTGAATGCTAGAAAAGTCACTGAAGGTCATTAATAAAAGAACTTATACAACTCAACTCCAGGAAGCAAACAATCCAACTGAACACTGGGAAAGGGCCTGAACAGACACTCCTCCAAAATATGAAAAAATGCTTAATGTCACTAATCATCAGAGAGATGCAAATTAAAACCACAATGAGAGAGCACCTCGTACCTGTCAGAGTGGCTACCATGAGTAAATCAATAAATGGCAGGTGCTGGTGAGGATGTGGAGAAAGGGAACGCCTGAACACTGCTGGTGGGAATGCAGACTGGTGCAGCCTGTGAACAGGATAGTTTCCTCAAAAAACTAAAAACTGAACTTCCTTATGACCCAGTGATCCCACTTTTGGGAATCCCAAAACAATATTTTGAAAGAATATATGCACTCCTATGTTCATAGCAGCGCATTTTACAATAGCTAAGATCTGGAAACAGTCCAAGTGCCCATCGGTACATTTACACCAGGGAATGCTATGCGCAAAAGGGACTCTTATCTTTTGCAACAGCGTGGGGGAGCCTGGAGAGTATTCTGTGAAGTGAAAAACTAGTCAGACATACTCTATGGTCTCACTCATATATGGAATCTAATGAACAAAATAAACTGACGAGCAGAATAGAGCCAGTGGCTTAGATATATGGAACAGACTGACAGTTGTCGGAGGGGATAGGTGGGGGGACTGGATGGAAGCAGATGAAGGATTTAGCCAAAGAACATACATGCATCACCAGAGACACAGACAACAGTGTGGTGATGGCCAGAGGGAAGGGGGTGGGGGCTGCTTGGAGATCGGCAAATGGGGGGAAATGGGGACATCTGTAACACTGTCAACAATAAAAATAAAGTTAAAAAAACTTCAATATTCCAAATGGATTATTCTGAGATATGTCAACAGATGTCTGAAAAAGATTATAATTAAGTGAACTGGATTAGTCACTGATAAAAATGATGCAAAAATGAGTTACCTGTAAGAGTTTTAAAAAATTTGTTGACTATTCAAACACAATGATTTAATGTTTATATATTTGTATGGTTTCTCATATAAACATATCAACAAACCAGAAGGGAAATTTGATCAGACATATTGTACTAATGATTTGCAAAATAAGTTGCCATAGATTTAAGTGATTAGTATGTGTACATATGCAAATGTATCAGATTGTTACTTAGAATCCAATATATAAGACTGTGACTTCATTAAGTAGTTTTCTTATAAGAAAATAAAATTTCATGATGTAAATGTGCCTCCTGAAGTTTATACCAAGGGAGGTAGGAAAAAGGAACTTGAAGAATGATTGTTTTGCTTCTAGAAATACCTGACTTGGATTATATCTCTTTTCTTTCCTTTCTCTCGCCTTCTCCCTAACCTTGATCCTCAACTTGGATGCTCACATACCTACCACATCTTCACCTAATCTCTCTTAACCCTCTGACTGTTTTCATCTTGGCAATGCAATTGTGGGATTCATGCATTCATTCAACACCACAATCAATAAACAAACAAAAGTGGGTAAGACCTGGAACCTGAAGTCACATGACTTGCCTGCATCTTGGTTTTCACAATTGTTTATTAGCCTTTAGACCCTGGAAAGGCATTTATCTTCTGTGTTTGTTTCCTCAGCTGTAACGAGAGGGTACGGACAGTGCCTAGCTCACAGGTTATTGTGAGGAATGAACAAATCAATGTGTGTAAAAGTCTTATAACTGTGCCTTCCTAACATGCAGTGAAAACCATATAAATGTCAGTTGCTTTTATTATTGCTGTTGTTGTTTTTTAGCATCTACTACATATGTGGATTATATTGGTGAACTAGATAGGCAAGGCCTTTGAAAAAGTTCTTTTAGATGCAAACTATCCCAAATTTACTATCTCAGATTCTTTCTCTTTTAATATGTTATTTATTGATTTGAGAGAGAGAAACATCAATGAGAGAGAATCATTGACCGGCTGCCTCCTGTATGCCCCCTATTGGGGAATGAAGCATGCAACCCAGGCATGTGACCTGACCTGGAATCAAACTGGATGCCTTTTGGTGCATAGGATGATGCTCAACCAACTGAGCCACACCTGCCATGGCTCTATCTCAATCCTTAAGTGCAACCTTGACATCAATGGAAGATACAATTCCTAGGACTGGAACAGATAAAAAAAACCCATCCGACCACCTCTGTCTCATTTCTATTGCTATCACCACATTCTTTTCCTTTGTTTTGACATAATTCTAGCTTACACTTTCCCCCTTTCCATCATTCAACCTACAACTTTCAAATCCTAAACTAAAAGTGATTCAAATATAGTGAAGACTGATCATTATTATAGTTATACAAGAATCAGCTTGTTAGATTGCCAAAAAAAACACGGGAACACCCTCTGACTGTACAGTCAATAAATTGTAAGATGTGACCCTCCCCATCAAAAGATAAAAAGTTCTTAAAAAGATACATGGCTGTATGGTGGAAGTATTCTTCTTCAAAATTTCCATAAAAACTATAATGGGATGGTTTTACGTATTAAAAGGTTGCTCTTTCCACTCCTTGTTAACTTTCATTTACCTATTTCTCTTCATTTATAAATATTGCCTTCAGGGAAAAGAATGAATAAAACCTTAAAAGCGATAAATCCTAGTCTTAGAATTCCAAAATAGATATTCATACTATGAGCTTTCTTTCCCCCACCCCCTTCTCTGCTCCCTGCCTCCAAGACTGAGGTACTCACTCCAGGAGAAAATGGTTTTGCTTCAAGTCCACAAGAACCTGATTTGGAAGGTGAGAAGCTCAAGCTCTGAGGATATAGCACTGACCACCTGGGGGGCAAGGGAAGAAAGCAGGGCTACCCTCTGCCCTTCTGTGCCCCCAGCAAATGCTCTACTGAAGGGTAAGAAGAGCTGTAATCTTTCAGATGCTCTAACTTGCAGGTATCGGAGGAAATATTCCAGGACAGTGGCGTAAATGCTGGTAACAGAGATCCAGTTTACATACAGATATGCTTCTCTATCCTCTAAATTGGGCTTTCATTTAACAAAAAATTAACGAGTTCAATGTAAAAATAGAACCATGAAAGAACTAGCGAAGATATAAACTGATGCATAATCTTGGGATGAAAAGCGCTTCTGAAGCCCAGCACTGCGAGCACCCCAAAGAGAACAAAACCTGGGAGCTGTTCCCTGAGGGCCGGGGGCTGGAGAGCGAGCTTCTCACGGCCGCTCACGTGGGTCTCGGACGCAGCCTCTGCTCTTTGCTGCTCTGGGCCAGACCTGAGCTCCTGACCATCTGCACACCGGGGGGCTGCCTGGGAGCCCAGACACCACGTCAAGGCTTCTCCACGCTCCAGGGGCCTGCAAACATAGACACGCTTTCGACCGCCAGCACATGGGCACCGGGGCCAGTCCTGCCATCCACAGGCTCCGTGAGGACCTCTCCTCTCCTCTGGCCTCAGAGTGTTGTTAAATGTTGTTTGGGAACTGTTGGCCCAGGACGTTGGTGCCCTGGATTGGCAAGCGGACGTCCTCTCTGCACAGAGGCTGAAGCTCTCCCTGTGCACGCCGAGGAGGAGAGGAGGACGAGCCTGAGCCCTCAAAGCTGCTCTCAGGCGGGCTGCGCAGGCAGGCGGCCCCTCGTTGTTACATGGCCAGACACGGCGCCTGCTCCAGCCTTGACGTGGTCTTCGCCTGCCTGCTGCCTGGTCAGGAGGCTGGTTCAGTTTCTTCTCCATGGCAACTGCCTCCGTGGTCTAGTGAGCTAGAGGACCCTCTTCCTTCTCAGAGTGGGCAGCCCGGTTCCTGCCTTTCTGCACAGGAGAAGCTGGGCTGCCTGTCAATGCTGAGGTTTGCACTTTCTAGAACTTCATGTGAATGGAGCCACGTAGCATGTAGCTATTGTGTAAGGCCGCCTTCCCATGGCCTGTTTCTGAGTTCCATCCTGTTGTGTCAGTAGATCATTTCTTCTTATTGCTGAATAGAGTTTCATTATGTAGGCCTCAAAAACAATTATTAGTATACTTTGAATTTCATCAATAATTTATTTGTAGACATTTTTTTTCCCTTGCTATGTAAACAACTACATAATATTTTCATTTTGCTTCTCAGCCTGCAGACACTTAAATATTTCCTACCTGACCCTTAAAAAACAAGTTTGCTGCTCTGAGACTGATAGGTGAGCCTTTAGCTAGGAGCCCCCCCTAAACTACTGAATCCAACCTGGATTTTAACAAGCGCCCAGGTCATTCATATGCACATCAAAGTCTAAGAAGCGCTGGTGCTCCCTGCCCCTCACAATTATAACAAGAAACAGCACATACCGGATATGCAAAAATGTACAAGCTTGTGTGTATGTTTACTGATAAGCACAATAGAGTCATTCACATCTATGACTTTCAGAAAATTATTATCCAAAATAAACTCATAAAACCCCATAAAATATATAGATATTCACAGGTTGGAAATTCTAATTCTTATTTTAAAATTATCTTTTCACATATAAAATCTTCCACAATCTTAAGAATATAAAATAGTTTTTACAAGTTCCTGCTGAAGCATTTTCCAAAAGAGCAAATGCAGCACAAATGACTATTCTGTCTTCTATACAAGGATGTGCCAGTGATTAGTGGAGATTAACAGGTGATCATCTTCATGCATGTGATCAACAAGACCAAAGGTCACAGGGTTTTAGTTTACCATATGCTGCAAAATTCATGCAGCAAACCCCCTGGGCCTGTGCTTCCATTAGACACACCTTTTAACCCACAAATTCAAGTTAAATAGCAAACCATTCACTTGCATTCCTGTTAATATTTGCTCAAAAATGTATCTGGAACTGAAGCTTTTCTCTTCTCTATTCAAAACTGTTTTCAAAACCAGAGGAAACGGATTTATATGTACTAATTTTAACTGTACAGTAAGCAGTAACAAAGAGAAGTTTATTATTAAACTCAGAGAGATGTTCAGTTGGTAATCATCTAACCAACAGCTGTAATCTTCCTGGAGTTCCTAGATAACATTTGAAATTAAATGGTATTTATGTAACTACCATTTTAGATAAAGTTTCATGCTTTCACTGATTAAGTTCTATCAATTTTAAGTTCCTATTTGAGGCTCTTCATAAAATCCTTCCAATAAAGATTTTAAATATCTTTTCCCTATTTATTTCACTAATGCTAGCCAGAAAATAGAAATGTGTCCTTTTCAAATAATCTTTTCCAGAATTTCTTGATTCACTTTGTATCTTTTTGCACACGTTAGTTCTAAATATACATCTGAACTCTAAATGACTTCTGTTCATATTAATAGTCCATAACAAGCTATTAAATCTTCCTTACAACAGGCAATGATATGCCAGAGCATTTGCTCTGCATTTTGGCACTTTCATGAAAAGAACCTACAAACATCCCCAAAGTAATTATAACACTAGCATTTCTTCATTAATAAATATTGTGTTTTCTATTCATATAACAAATTTAAGCAATAGTCAGAAACTGTCATAGAAATTGTTCAAAAACAAGACTTTTGGGTTTATTTAATTTTGCTTGCTAATGTACGTGCATTATGCCCAGAGAGAGGGCTTGGTCCCTTTCAGTCCCCCGGATAGTCACCTAAGGTAGTCCCATTCTGGAAGATAAAGTTGTTCCCATGTTATTGTAAGATTTTAGCAGAATAAAATAAGTAACAGGAGAGTACATCTTTTTGTTTCTGTTTGGGGTTCTACTAGTATTTATTACTTATTCTTCAGGGAGCAAGTTGAATTTGTGAAAAACAAAGCAGATATATTATATTCTACAATATATAGTTTTTTAAAAAGTATTAATTAAAAAACGGAAAAATGTAATTAAAAGATGGTCACATTTAAAATAATGTGCTTCTCTGGAAAATACCAAGGGAAAACGAAGCACATAAAATCCAAATCTGACCAAAATGTTGAAAAGGGTGTGCTAAAATAAAATTCTAGTTAAATACAAGTGATTAGAGAATCTACAGGTCAGAATGCGATAAACTCTAATTTTAAAAAGTCACCCAGATGCTTCCTCTGAGACAGCCTTCCCGATTGTCAGGCAATGATGGAGAGAAGCAGGATCCTGAATGACGTCCGAGTCAGAGCATCGGTTCGGAGAAGGCAGTCACAATTGTGGAATCCGCATCTGTTCGTCACCACGTTGTCCGTTTTCCAGAACACGAGACTAGGCGTTTTCACAAATGACGTAAATGGAAATGTGTTTAGAAACAGCTAAGTAATGTGTGCAACATGCAAAAAATGTGATGTTACAGCCGAAAAGGAATCCACTGTTCTTCACATCGCTATTTCTGTAGACTTGTCTTGGTTCTATTTCTATGGACTTTTTTCTTACTCGGTATAATTAAAAGAATGACTCAACATTCCTTGAATTTTTAAAATTTCTACTACTTTCCCCATTAGGCTACAAAATACCTTCTACCAAGGTGTATGGGATGGCTTGCAGAACCTGAGTGACTTTGAAAACGGCATTAAGTTTGCCTGGTGAGATGTGACACCAAAGAAAATTAGATGAGTAATCTTCCTATGGCCATTTCCATGTCAAGGGCTCAGCTTTAGAGGCAATCGATAGACCTCTTAGGACATGTCATGTCTGGGCACTGTCCTGCCCTAAGAGGGTCACAGTGTGCAAAACATACGAAAGCTCTGGAGCAAAGTGCAGAAAAATAGCCACCCTCGCTTGTTCCACAGGGAATTCTACCCTACTCGGAAAATGTCAACACCACCCCTTCCCCTCTTACCCTCCCCCGGAACCCAGTTTGGGAATGCTTTAATAGATAATTAGAGATATTTAGGCAGCAAAATGTTAAAAGTAAAAATGGCCTGGATGTGAAGACTAGTAAGTTAAAAAATAATCTAAAGGAGTTTAAGAGAAAAGAAACTGCGGGGAGCCCTTCCACTCGCCATTACCCACCCATTGGACAGGTATTTATTGAGCACGAGTAGGGCCCAACCCTGGGTAAGCGGTTAGACTTCTGGAAGGCGCTCCCACCCCACCCTCACATCTTGCCCCGCCCCAAGACTAGGAATCTTCCTGAGAGACTTCTGTGCATGAATAAATGCCAATTCCAACTCTTGTGTAGTGTTAACCTTGTTCCACAAGCACTGACATTAGTAAAGGCACTTAGCAATTAAGAAAATAAGGAAATACTGATTATATGAAAGCTCTCTCAAAGCTGAGAAGTGAATATGAAGCAGTGAACTTTTGCCCAAGTTAAGGATAACTAGCAATGTCAGTGAAAATATCTTGTTCTTAACAATGAGCAAGAGATGGAGGATAATCTAGAAATACAGATAAGCACATGATGAAAAATCTTTGCTTTTTAGGAATATAATGATGATTCAGATATCTTAAATAGCTTTATGATTCAACAGATAAAAAATGCCATGGACCATATGATTTTTAACTAGTTAAATGGTACCAATACTGCAAAACCCCATTTTTTTAGGGGATATGTTCAATCAGAATATAAACCAGCCTAGAGGGCTCTTACTCTTTAAATCTGGGATAACTTGAGCATAAAATAACTGACAGTAATGGATTTTAACTATAGAATGAAAGACTTCATGAGAACCGACCAATAAAAGTAAATAAATAAAGGAGAAAAAGTTTTTTCTTAAAATAGAATTCCAACTAATAAAAGTGGTAGAAATAATAGAATTAGAAAAAAAATAATTTGTCATGAATACCCCAGCCTGGAGGAGACTAACAGAGATGTGAAAACGGAATGAGACAGGGTCCTGGACCAAAGTGAGGACAGTGGAATATGTCACAAAATTTGGAATGATTCTTTTTCTTTTTCCAGAAAGGGCACTGGTGAGACAACTGGCACAGATTGAATGTCTAGAGCAGTGGTTTCTAAAGTGGGGAGCAATTTGAATTTTAAGGAGGGCAATTCGAGAATGAGTTATTAACAATAAATTTTTGGCATTTCTTATGGTTCTAGGGGCCTCATGTACAGTATGTAAATATATATTGTGACATATTTAGGCATTTCAGTTCCCTATTATGTGTCTTGAAACTTTGCTATTTTTTCGTATCACTTCATATTATTATTTTTTAAACAATTTCTTAGTGATTTCTTCCTCAGTCCTTCAACTGTCCTTTCGTTCTTTTATTTTTCTCTTTCATGGTGCCATGTTCTTTGAAAGCTTGTTTAGAGGAAATTAATGGCCTTTTAGGCTTCCTTCCTGTGACTAGGAGCTCACTTTTTGAATAATAAGAATTGTATGTTACAGGGGGACATTGGGATTTTAAAGATGCTTAGGTGGGGCGTGGCCATAAAAGGTTGGGAACCACTGGTCTAGAACATTTCTGTGCAACAGAAATTTATGCAATGATGTGAACGGTCCATACATCCATGTCCTCCTATACGACAGTCACTGGATACTGAGTGCTTGAAATATGACCAGTGTGTTGGAGATACTGAGTCTCTAACTTAATTTTAATTAATTTAAATGTCAGTAGCCACATTCACATTTGGCTAGTGACTATCATGTTGGACGGCACTGGTTTATAGATTAGTTAACAGCACTATGTCAGTGTCAATTTCCTGATTTTCATAATTGTATTGAGATAGTGAGACTCCTTAATTGTATTGAGATAGTGCATGTAGTGAAGTTTTAAGAGGTTTGGGGGCATTTGTGTGTAACTTCAAGACTTTAAAAAGTTTCAGAGGAAAGAAAGGAGAGAAAATGCTAAAGCAAATATGGTGCAGTGCTTAATATTTGGAGTAAAGGGCATACAGAAATAATTGTACTATTTTTGCAACTCGTTTTTTTAAGTCTAACGTTATTTCAAATTAAAAAAGAAAAGAAAAGTTGCATAAAATTAGTTGTTTCCACCAGAACTTATTTATAAATGTAAATTAAACAGGTTCCTATTCATTACTATATTTTTAACTTAGTTTTTTTGTTGTTTTTTTTTACTGATATGAGAGAGGAAGGGAAAGAGAAAGAGAGAGCGGAACACTGATCGGTTGCCTCCGTACACACCACTGACAGGGATGGAACCCGCAACCTGGATATGTGCCCTGGGTGCCCTGGCTGGGAATTGAACTGGCCACCTTCTGGTGTACAGGACGATGCTCCAACCAACTGAGCCACCCAGCCCAGAGCTTTTCACTTAATTTTTGCAATGTGAGCATTCAACTATTAATTTAATTTTCATAAAAAACTCCTCCATCACTCACACAAGTATTCACTCCTTGACCAAAAGTGCATAATATAAGTTATTCTAAACTTTTGTAGTTAGCAGAAAATAAAATATAACAGAGCTCATATTTCAGCTTGAGTACTAATGGCTAAGGCAGAAAAGGTATGTGAAAGTTAAGGTCACTCAAGAGAACACAGACAACATGTCGGACGTCTCTCTGAGAAGGTGAACAAGTACAGTCATTCCCACAGAATGAAATGGAAAGTCCTGTGATGAGTGAGATGTAGTGGGTTCGGCCTTAGGAAAATAAATTGTAAAATGCCTATACATTCCAGCCATACGGGAACAGTCAAATGTCAAGAATAAACACTGCAAAAGTTGTTAACTAGAAAACTGGGACAGTAAGGAACAAAAAGTATCTAAATTAATTTCAAGTCAGATTTCTCTTTTCTACATACACATTAATCCAGTATAAACAGGTTTCTACTATCAGTTCATTAAAATAATTTTTTCAGCCAAAAACGGTTTGGCTCAGTGGATAGAGCATCAGCCTGCGGACTGAAGGGTCCCGGGTTCGATTCCGGTCAAGGGCATGTACCCTGGTTGCGGGCACATCCCCAGTAGGGGGTGTGCAGGAGGCAGCTGATCGATGATTCTCTCTCATCGATGTTTCTAACTCTCTATCCCTCTCTCTTCCTCTCTGTATAAAATCAATAAAATATATTTTTTTAAAAATAATTTTTTCAGCAAGATCATATGTTTACTTTTCACTAATTTTTTGTCCTTAATATCTATACAGTGTTTGATAACACGACTCTGCCTTCTTAAAACATTCTTTTCTCCTGGCTCTAATCATATATATTTTCTTATTTTCCTCTTTTCTTTATTCTGCTTTCTTATCCTTTGCATGTTCCCCTTCCTTTTCTCATTTCTTTTTTTAATTGATTTTCTTTTATTTATTTCTTCTTTTGTAAAAAGAGGAATGGAGAAAAAGAAAGAGAAGCATCAATGTGAGAATCATCAGTCAGCTGTCTCCTGCATGTTCCCTACTGGGGATTGATCCCGCGACCCAGGCGTAATTGTTATTTCTAAGATTCAGTCCTAGGCTCACATAATCTCCTTTCATTATACACATTGTCCCTGGGTGAGTTTGTCCCACAGTCCTGTCTTTAGAAATGATGCGTGCACATATGGGAATGAATCCAGAAAAACTCCTATCCTAAGCAGTTCCTGAAGTCCATACCCACTCATGGACTCGTGGGCATATCTGGTTAGCTGCCTCTCAGAAACCTCTAACTCTGCATGCCAGAATTAAACCATCCTCTCCGACCCCTGTGCTTCCGCCTCCCCCGACCCTGCTCTTGCTGTATTCCCTCCTGAAAACGGCACCCCCGTTTGCTCCAGACAGAAGTGGGACTGACCTGTTCCTCCCCCATGACCCCGTGGAAAGCATCCTCGCGCTGTGTGCATCCCACCATCTGGAGTAGATTCTCTGATCTGCAGCGGAGCCGTTATCCCGGAAGGAGAAGGTGACTCCTTCCTGGCCGGGTCTTTCCGCGTGTCCAATGCAGCGGTCACCGCTCCCAGGCGCTTCTGTGCTGAAGGCAAGGCCGCAGCAAGCACTGGCCCAGCAAGGAAGGCCTGTGTCCAGCTGCGGTTTGGGCTGTGGTTACCTACACTTGCGACCAACTAGTCTCAGCTGAATGGGAAGCCTGAGAGTGGAGAGGATTTTTTGAAGAAGTCACATTTCTTCCTTCCTGGACCAGGAACGTAGACGCTGGGCTACCAAAACCGCACAGCAGATAGTGGATCCAGCAGAGCACATTCTGGGACGTGCACTCTGAGTGTGGCCACGGACAAGAACCTTCGAGCAGAAAGGCCAGAGGTCACAGCAGATAATGGACAAAAGGTTTCTCCCAACGAGCCCTCCGGGCGGGAGGGACGGAGGCGGCGAGGCCGCTGCGTGCAGAGTGGGAGTGGACGTCCGGCCCTCTGCTCGCTGGCCTGCAGCGCATAAGCTTCACAAACACAGCCGCTCACCATGTGCACGGTCATCTCGGCTTCTGTGGCCGCTGCAGGTCATTGTGTGAAGCCAATGATACCCTGACGCCAAACCACAAAGACAGGACAAAAGAAGCACACTACAGACCACTACCCCTCATGAATATAGATGCAAAAATTCTTAACAAATATTAGCAAATAGAACTCAGCAACTTAGAAAAAGATTTACTCACAATGACCAACTGAAGTTTATTCCCGGGACACAAGGCTGGTTCACTCTTTGAAAATCAACGTATTACTGCATGTTAACAAGATAAAGAAATATCACCATAGGAACTGATGCATAAAAAGCATTTGATAAATTCAATACTCATTTCATTTTAGAAAACTCAGAAAAATAGGAATAGAGGCAACTTCTTCAAGCTGATAGAGTATCTATAAAAACCTACAATTCAGCCCTGACCAGTTTGGCTCAGTGGATAGTGTCGGCCTGCGGACTGAAGGTCCCAGGTTGGATTCCGGCCAAGGGCATGGACCTTGGTTGCGGGCACATCCCCAGTGTGCCTTTGGGAAGACCTTTTCCCTAAAATGGTAACAAGGAAAGAATGTAACCCACTACCCTAACAGTGCTGGGAGGCACAGCCAGTCAACAAAGTAGAAAAGGCAAATAAAATGCATAGAAACTGCAAAGAAAGGACACAGTCTCTATTGGCAGATGACATGACTGTCCATATAGAATATCCCGTGCTCGACATGACACCAGCACAGGAGTAGAGAACAGATGAGCCGCTGTCGTGGCCAAGGGACTGGGTGGCGTGGGTTTTGGGCTTGATCCCCAGGGTGGGGCGTGCAGAAAGCAGCTGATCTATGATCCTCTCTCATCATTGATGTTTCTCTCTCTCTCTCCCTTTCCCTTCCTGTCTAAAATCAACAAAAAAGAATAAGGTCTTAAAAAAAGTAAAGAAAAAAAAAAAAACCCCTACCAAATAATTATGCCTGAGAAATGTCTGTACTGCATAAAATATTTCACTGTTTAGCTCATGTTCTTTGTGTTAAATAATTAGTTTTGATGAAGACACACAAGAAACAATTTGGATGAAACTGTAATGCTGAATATAGGGTAACTAATTACATTTAGTAAAATATGTGAAATATTTATTAAAAGCTGATAACATGGAATATGACGTTTCATATTATTGCATGCAAAAAGATGCCTATCTTTATAATATTTCAGACAGCTTGCATGCAGGAACATTTTTTCTCTTAAGAACCACCTTATAATGGACTTCTACATTATTCAATTTCTTCTAGCAGTACCTTATGACATCGTTGATCCTCGTTAATCTTAGGGACAGTCTCATCACTGTCAAGAGAGAAACTACATTGATGTAACTATCTGGTACTGGTGGAAATTGCAAAACTTTATACAAAAATAACTAGCTGAATACTTCTAGATTTGTAATTTTTTAAAAAAAATATATTTTATTGATTTTTTGCAGAGAGGAAGGGAGAGAGGTAGAGAGTTAGAAACATCGATGAGAGAGAGTCATCGATCAGCTGCCTCTTGCACACCCCCTACTGGGGATATGCCCGCAACCAAGGTACATGCCCTTGACCGGAATCGAACCCGGGACCCTTCAGTCTCCAAGCCGACGCTCTATCCATTGAGCTAAACCGGTCCTGGCTAGATTTCTAATTTTTTAACAAATTAAATATCATTTACTTACTGTGACCTGGGCCAATTTATTTAAAATTTTTTGAGTTTTTGTTTCTTCATATATACAATGGGATACTTCCTATGACAAATGACAAAATAAGAGTATAGAAATAATTAATAATTTCTGACTGAATAATTTCGATTCCTGGTCAGGGCACAAGCCAGAGTATCGGGCTCAATCCCTAGTGTGGGACGTGCAGGAGGCAGCTATCTGTGCTGATATTTCTCTCTCATGGATGTTTCTATCTCTATCTCTCTCTTAAAAACAATGTAGAAACATATCTTTAAAAGAATTAATATTTCTCTCTCTCAAAAAAAGGTTCTTTTGGGGAAAGGGAAGAGGTTGTGGGAGTTGTTTCTAAAGTCATGAAAGGGAATTTGAGAGTCTTTTCTGGTGCAGGCCTGAGAGCGAGACACTCCTGACGGCAAAGAGCATGGGCACAGTGGTCGAGGGTGAGAGACCAGGAATCGGAGCTCTCCATCTCTCTGTGCGTCCACGCGTGTGTCAAATGTGCTTGCTTCTGGGGCAAGAGGACTGGATGTATCATCATCATCATCACTTTGGGATGCACACAGTGGCTTCAAACACAGGACACTGTCCCAGTTCACACTGCACATCACTTCCCCTGTATAATGTCGATATTAGATGCTAACCGCAGGAAAAAGGCAAAGTTGTTAAGAACAAGAGGCCTGCTGAAACTGGTTTGGCTCAGTGGATAGAGCATTGGTCTGCGGACTGAAAGGGCGGACTGAAAGGTCCCAGGTTGGGTTCCGGTCAAGGGCATGTACCTTGGTTGCAGGCACATTCCCAGTAGGGGGTGTGCAAGAGGCAGCTGATCGATGACTCTCTCTCATCAAATGTTTCTAGCTCACTATCCCTCTCTCTTCCTCTCTGTAAAAAAAAAAAAAAAAAAAAAAAAAAGAGCCGAAACCGGTTTGGATAGAGCGTCGGCTTGGGGACTGAAAGGTCCCGGGTTCGATTCCGGTCAAGGGCATGTACCTTGGTTGCGGGCACATCCCCAGTAGGGGGTGTGCAAGAGGCAGCTGATCGGTGACTCTCTCTCATCAATGTTTCTAACTCTCTATCCCTCTCCCTTCCTCTCTGTACAAAATAAAATAAAATATATATATATATATATAAAAAAAAAGAACAAGAGGCCTGAGGCCTGAGTTAAATTAAATCCAGTCTCCGCCACTCCACTTCCCAGCTAGAAGCCTGTCAATTTACTTAATGTTCCTAAGGCTGAATTACCTCATCTAGAAAGGGGACAAGAATACTATAATATGTAGAGTTTGCACAATATTTTTCATATATTGAATGCAATAAATATTAGCTATTAATCATAATAATAATCTTAGGTAAAAAACTGCTCTTAGAACTTAAATATAAAAGTATTAATTACTGAAGTGGTATCTAAAATATCTTCTTTAATAAAGTGAAATGCAAGGATTAGGACATAATTAAAGTGCAAAAGGCTACAGTTGAAATTATTTGCAGGAGGTTTTGCTCAATATGGACAATTTACTAAGAAAGTATTATGTGCTCTGTGCCACAAATATCTGATTAAAAAATCATAAATTCCTATTTAGTTCATTGTTGGCAGTTTTTAAGCATAAAACTAAACAAAATTATTATAGTGAATAGTCTTTATATTCATGAATACTTTACATTTTAAATACTTTAACAGTTGTTTATCCTACTTAGAATATTAGTCAATTCATGCAAACAATAAGAGGTTTATAAATATATGAATTTGTATCCATAACAGTCAAACACTTTATCTTTAGAAATCAAATTATAATAAACTACATTATGAAACACTTTAAGATTAGAAATTAGATCTCTAAATATTAAAACGTTTGGGCCTGCAAAGGAGAAATTAACTAGGAAATTCCATCATTGTAAGTAACAGCTGCACAGTCAATATTTAATCACGATATTGTGGGACAGTTCAGGAGTGGAAGACGGGATTAACATATTGCTTTAAAACATTCCATTACTTTCTGCATCTGTTTACTGATAATAAAAGACACAGCTGTTCTAAGCGAAACACACTGACAGGTGGAAAGGGCCAAGTTGGCATTTTACATAAAACTTACTCTCTTCGTTTCCTTTTGGAATACTCTAAAATTATACCCACGCACAGCCACCAATAACTTAAAAACCTTTTTATACAAATTTGGATTATTCTAGTCATTGAGAAACAGATATGCTCTTTCTCCGTGAACTCAAGATTATTTTTAAACAGAGCACATCCTGAACTAATTATAATTACCCCAGATGTTTTCCATAAAAATGGTCACACATTTAAACAGGGTTTCTTTAGCAACTGTTCTATATCAAATTTACTGCAAAGAGCATCAAAAGTATGAAGTAACACTATATCAGATTCACTGTGTAAATGACACATGATAATGAAGCTTGAGCTTATCATTTATTTTGACAAATACTCAGCTACTCTGTAGCCATATGCGTGTAATCCAAGGCCCTCAGGAGGAAAGCTAATATTTTTATATAAAACTCTCAATCACTCACCTACAGCATGTCAAAGTAACCAAAATTTGTGAACACCATAAATGACACCTTTATAGTTTTTATTTTTAAAACATAATACACCACAATCAACTGAAAATGTCCTGAATTTAAAAAACTGACCATATTCTAGTAATTTAATAAACCCGAATAACTAATTTTTAAATTTTATAAATTAAACAGTGACATGCTAAGACTACTACAAAACATTAGTAGTGAAAAGGAGTGAAAAAAAGAGAGTAATATTAGCATATTATTGAAATATTTAATTAAATATTTATACTTACTTTTAATATATAAACCCTAGAGAGGGAAAGTTAAGGGAGAATATCAAAGGAGTCCAAAGAATTTCTTTTCTTTTTCTAAGGTAAAGATATTTGTCATAGCTTTAGAAAAAAAAGGTTCACTAACATAAATTTAGAGTCCTTGACTATGTCTGTATTTTGAGATGTAATACACCTTAGAAAAAACATATAAAGTGTGAACATTTTGCTTAAGATTATACAAAGCACTGAAATCTTCCCTCAACAGTTCCTTTGCCTTGTAAGCCCAGGTATAGATGATTTTACACTTAAATTAAATACTCTACGGCTTCGTAGTAAAGTGTCCTGAGTCAGGACCTTTGGTTACAATAGTTTTTCCAGTCCTTTTGGAAATGAATTAAGGCCAATGAAAATTCTATTAGTTTGCTGTTTAAGTTTTTTAAAAATTCTTTACTGTTTAAAATATTACACAAGTCTCCTTTCCCCCCACTGACTTCTCCCCAGCTGCCCCCACCCAACTCCCTAGCAAATGCCCTCACCGCCCCCCACAACTCCATCAGTGCCCATTTGTTATGCTCATGTGCATGCAGACAAGTCCTCTGGTTGATCTCTTACCCCTCACTCCCTGCCTACCCTCATAGCTTGGACAGTCTGTTCGATGCTTCTCTGACTCTGATTCTGTTTGTGTTCATTAGTTTATGTTGTTCATTATAATCCACAAATGAGTGAGATCATGTGATATTTATCTTTCTCTGATTGGCTTATTTCGCTTAACATAATGCTCTCCAATTCCATCCATGCTGTTACAAATGGTAACAATTCCTTTCCCCCCCCCCCCCCCCCCCCCGCAGCGTAGTATTCCATTGTGTACATGTACAGTAGTTTTCTAATCCATTTGTCTGCTGATGGGCATTTAGGCTGCTTCCAAATCTTACCTATGGCAAATTGTGCTGCTATGAACTTAGGGGTGCATATGTTCTTTCTGATTGGTGTTTCTGGTTTCTTGGGATATATTCCTAGAAGTGGAATTACTGGGCCAAATGGAAGTTCCATTTTTACTTTTTTGAGGAAACACCATACACTCCACAGTGGTTGCACCAGCCTGCATTCCCACCAGTTAGTGCACCAGGGTTCCTTTTTCTCCGTATCCTCTCCAGCACTTGTTTGTTGATTTGTTGATGATAGCCATTCTGACAGATGTGAGATGGTACCTCATTGCCATTTTGATTTGCACCTCTTGGATGATTAGTGACTTGGAGCATGTTTTCATATGTCTCTTGGTTTTCCTTATGTCTTCTTTAAAAAAGTGTCTATTTTGCCGAAACCGGTTTGGCTCAGTGGTAGAGCGTCAGTCTGCGGACTGAAAGGTCCCTGGTTTAATTCTGATCAAGGGCACGTACATTGGTTGCGGGCACATCCCTGGTAGGGGGTGTGCAGGAGGCAGCTGGTCGATGTTTTTCTCTCATTGACGTTTCTAGCTCTCTATCCCTCTCTCCTCCTCTCTGTAAAAAAAATCAATAAAATATATAAATAAATAAATAAATAAATGTCTATTTATGACCTTTGTCCATTTTTTGATTGGATTGTTTATCTTCCTTTTAGTAAGTTGTATGAGTTCCCTATAAATGTTGGAGATTAAACCCTTATTGGAGATAACATTGGCAAATATGTTCTCCCATGCAGTGGGCTTTCTTGTTTTGTCGATAGTTTCTCTCTCTGTGCAGCTTTTTATTTTGATGTATTTTGTTTATTTTCTCCTTAGATTCCATTGCCCTAGAAGCTGTATTGGTAAAGATATTGCTACAACAAATGTCTGCTATTTTGCAGCCTATGGCTTCTTCTAAGATTTTTATGGTTTCCTGTCTTTAAGTCCTTTATCTATTTTGAGTTTATTATGGTGTAAGTTGCTGGTCTAGTTTCATTTTTTTGCATGTATCTGTCCAATTTTCCCAACACCATTTATTGAAGACTCCATTGTATGCTCTTGCCTCCTTTGTCAAATATTAATTGAGCATTGGGTCGATCTCTGGGTTCTCTGTTCTGTCCATTGGTCTATATGTCTGTTCTTGTGCCAGTACCTGGCAGTTTTGAGAACAGTGGCTTTGTAATACAGCTTGAAATCTGGTATTGAGATCATTCCAACTTTGTCCTTCTTGCTCAAGATTGCTGCAGCTATTCGGGGTCTTTTTTTTATTCCAGATGAATTTTTGAGTTTGTTCTAGGTCTTTGAAGTATGCGATTGGTATTTTAATGGCAATTGCATTGAATTTATAGATTGCTGTGGGTAGTATGGAAATTTTAATGATGTTGATTCTATTAATCCATGAACATGATTTTTTCTTCCATTCATTTATGTATTCCTCTATCTCTTTTTTTTCAGTGTCCTATAATTTTCTGAGTATAGGTCCTTTATGTCCTTGGTTGAATTTATTCTTCGGTATCTAATTTTTTTGGTGCAATGGTAAATGGGATTGTTAATTTAATTTCTTTCTGTGAGTTCATTATTGGTGTACAAAAAAGCCATAGATTTCTGGTTGTTAATTTTGTATCCTTCTACATTGCTGAATTCATTTATTAAATCTAATAGGTTTTTGAACGGAGTCTTTAGGGTTTTCTATGTACAGTATCATGTCATTTGCAAATAATGACACTTTCTCTTCTTCTTTCCAATTTGGATGCCTTTTATTCCTTCTTCTTATCTAATCATGATGGCTAGCACTTTCAGTACTACTGTGTCAAACAGGGCGGTGGAAGTGGCCCCCGTCTGGTCCCTGTCCGCGGGGAGATGGTTTTAGTTTTGCCCAGTGAGTAGGATGCTGGCTGTGGGCTTGTCATATAGGCTTTTATGATTCCTCCATTTCCGTTTTGCTGAGAGTTTGTCAAATCAGGAAAGGGTGCTGAATTTTGTCAAATGCCTTTTCTGTATTACTTGATATGATTATGTAATTTTTGTCTCTCAATTTGTTTATGTGATTAATCATGTTTGATTTGCAGATATTATACCAGCCTTGTATCCCTGGGCTAAATCCCACTTGGTCATGGTGTATGATCTTTCTAATGTAATGCTGAATTCGATTTGCTAGAATTTTGTTGAGGATTTTAGCATCTCAAGTGCACATAGGATATTGGCCTGTAATTCTCTTTCATTGTGTTGTCTTTATCTGGTTTGGGGAGTAGGGTAATGCTGGCTTCATAGAAAGAGCTTGGAAGTGTGCCTTCCTCTTGAATTTTTGGTAATAGATTGAGAAGGGTAGGTTTTTTTTGTTTTGTTATTTTTAATAAATTTTTGTTCATATTCTTACAAATGTTCCTCTCCCCCCGCCCCCCCATTGCTCTCCTCCACCCGGTTCCCACCCCACCCTCTGCCCTTTCCCCACCCCCATTGTCCTCATCCATAGGTGCACAGTTTATGTTCAGTCTCTTCCCACATCCCCCTCTCCCCTTTTCCCCAAGAGTTGTCAGTTCTCTCCCCGAGAAGGGTAGGTTTTAATTCTTATTTGTATGCTGGCAAGACTCTTCTGTGAAGCCATTGGCCCCGGGGTTTTGTTTGCTGGAAGCTTTTTGATGGTTGCTTAAATTTCCTCCTTAGTCATTTGCCTATTGAGATTTTTTTTTATTCTCCTTGAGTTTTGGAAGGTCATATCTTTCTAGGAATATGTCCATTTCCTCTAGGTTGTTTAGTTTGTTGGAGCAGAGTTGTTCATAGCATTTTTTTTTTTTTTACAATCTTTTGTATTTCTGTGATGTCTGTTATTTCACCTCTTTCATTTCTGATTTTGTTTATTTGGGTCCTCTCACTTTGCTTCTTGGTGAGCCTTGCTAGAGGTTTATCAATCTTGTTGATCCTTTCAAGGAACCAGCTCTTGGTTTCATTGATCTTTTGTATTGTTGTTTTGGTCTCTATTTCATTTATTTCTGCTCTGATCTTTATTATCTCCTTCCTTCTGTTCACTCTGGGCTTTTCTTGTTGCTCACTTTATAATTGTTCAGGTTGTAGAATTAGATAATTTATTATTAGTTTTTCTTGTTTTTTTGAGGTAGGCCTGTAATGCTATGAACTTCCCTCTCAGGCCTGCTTTCACTGTGACCCATAGATTTTGGATTGTGTTTTCATTGTCATTCATTTCCAGGATGTTTTTAAGTTCTTCTTTCATCTCTTTGATAAACCCAATCATTGTATAATAGCATGCTAGTCAGCCTCCAAATGTTTAAATTTTTGTGATTGTTTTTATTGTAGTTCATTTCTAATATTATGCCATTGTGGTCTGAGAAGATGCTTGATATTTCAATCTTCTTGTTTTTGGACAGTCTTTGCCTGTGACCCAATATGTAGTCTATCTTTGAAAATGTCCCATGTGCACTTGAGAAGAATGTATATTCTGTAGCTTTGGGTGAAATGTTCTGAAGATGTCAATTAAGTCCATCTGATCTAGTGAGTCATTTAAGATTGCTGTTTCTTTGCTGATTTTTTTTGTCTAGGGCAGTGTTTCCCAAACTTCTCTCATGATGAGGATCACCTGGTGGAGTTGTTAAACTACGGATTCCTGAATCCCAACTAAGAAGTGCTGAACTAGAATTTTTGGGAACATATAGGTAAAATTGTATACTAAGTATACAAATTGTATACTAAGTATACAATTTTACCTATATGTTCCCAAAAATTCTAGTTCAGCACTTCTTAGTTGGGATTCAGGAATCCGTAGTTTAACAACTCCACCAGGTGATCCTCATCATGAGAGAAGTTTGGGAAACACTGGTCTAGAGGATATATCAGTAGGGTATTAAAGTCCCCTACTATGATTATATTGCTATTGATCTCTCCCATAAGTTTTTTTTGTTTTTTTTTAATGTATTTGGAGCTCCTGCATTGGGTGCATATATGTTTACCAGAATTATCTCCTCTTGCTGTATCAATCCCTTTAGTATTATGAAGTGGCCTTCCTTATCTCTTGTTATGGCCTTCACTCTGAGTTCTATTTTGTCAGATATAAGTGTTGCCTGGGTAGTGGGCTTGGTCCCGGTGGGTGCTGTGCAGGAGGAAGCGAATGGGTGTTGTGCTCTCACATCAATCTTTCTCTCTCCCTCTCCCTTCCTCTCTCTCTAAATATCAATAAAATGTATTTTTAAAAAGTTAACAGAGGTAATAAAATTACACATAAGAAATGTAATACAAAGTCTACTAAGCACTGAGTGCTTAGACATGAGCACTAGGGTATAGGACTAATTACTTTATTGTCCTGAAAAACAAAATACTGGGATAATGATTATTGCAGAGTCCTACATAGCATGAGTGAGGAGAAATAAATAAAAATACTCAGCTCACGTGGTGATGGAACAGCGCAGGTCCCTCCAACCCTGAGCTCCCTTCCTATCACCTCCGGGGCAGCTCTCCGCTCACAGTGCTTCCTTTTTATCTTCTCTACGTCTTTCCACTTTCTCTTTTCTTTAGTATTTAATTTGAATATTTTCTTTATGTTAATGGTTTTTAATCTCATTTTATTTGGTCTTTAATTATAACCCACTTAAAATCCTTTTTGGAAATAGTGTATAAGTCATTTTTATTTTTCTTTCAAAGTCACCCTCCCCTTTTTTTTTAACCAGTGTTGTTCTCTTAACTGATTCAGTAATGAGATATTTTTAATATTTAATAATATTTTACATTTAATTCTAAATTTTAATTTGTATTACCACTCCATATCTGGTACCTGAGCTAGTATGGCTGAACAACAGGGAACCAAGTAGTCAAGCATCTTTTTTTCCACATGGCCCTTCATCTTGCTTTGTGTACTTTCATATAGACTGGCAGGCACAAGGTAGAATGGTTTTTTTTCATACTGATTTCAGAGAGGAAGAGAGAGAGAGAGAGAGAGAGAGAGAGAGAGAGAGAAAATGAGAATAAGAATAAGAATATGAGAATATCATTGATAGGCTGCCTCCTGCACACCCCACACTGGGAATCGAGCCCACAACCTGGGCATGGGCCCTGACTGGGAATTGAACTGTGACCTCTTGGTTCAAAGGTCGACACTCAACAACTGAGCCACACCAGCCAGGCTAGATTGACTTCTTATGAGGTAACTGACTTACCTGAAGAAACTGTTTCAGCGTAGTCAGAGGCAAGCTGCCAGGCTTCTGTGACTTCGCCTTGGGAGGCAGGTAGACTCACTTCTGTTATAACCTAAAGGCCAAAGTAGTCATGAACTAGCCCAGACTGAAGACAGTGAATGGAGAGACTCCACCTCTTGATGCAGGAATGTGTGGATAAGACGTTAACTATAATCGTGCTATTTTGGAGCCAGCTACCTCAACAACATTGTTGAGAATATATAAACCCAACTTCTTAAAAAAAGAATGATGTCCCATAAGAAAAGCCTGTTTCTTCTTGTCATTCATTTTTATGATCTAAATTACAGAACATAATTAAAATGCCTGGGGGAAAAGCCAAGTCTAACTTTCCAAAGTGGAGAACTATAAACAGACTCACATTCTGATTAAATTTTAGTATATGTTTGAGTTAAAAAATGTATTTGTATTCTATCTCAAGAGCCTAGCATTTGGCCAATGGATTATGTACCAGGTTGTTAACACAAGTGTATTCCTAAACCTGTAGTATCAGCACCACCTGAGAACTTGTTAGGAATGCGAAATACCAGGCCCTACCCCAGCCCTCCTGAATTCCCAGGTATTTTTACAAGCAGCCCAGGAGATTCAGACATGCTAGTTTGAGAAGTGCTGCCATAGGCCATACCCATCTACCAGTATACACAGACTATCCTCAAAATTGTCATTTGGAGAAACCCAGAAAACATGCAGTACTCTTCTTCCAATTTTTGGGACAGAAAGATTGCACAACTTTGGTTTTAATTGTGAAAATAGCTAAAACTTGATGGCTCCTATAATACCCTTGACAAGTTAGAAACTGCATATGTAGAGAGGAAATGTTTTTATCTGGAACATCAAGGATCATCACTATGTATGTGGGAAAATGTTTGATCTATAACAGATTTTTATGTGATTTGGGAAGCTAAGGAGAAAAGGCCCCAAAAATTGCAAACTCCCAAGTAGATAATAAGTAGCTTATATACATTTAACTATTTACATGTAAAAGCACATGGATTTTTTTTTTTTTTTGCTATCATTATCAGTGAATTACTTATAATACATAGATGCTCCTTGACTTACATTACGGTTATATTTAGATAAACCCACCACCAATTGAAAATATCCTAAGTCAAATGTGCACTTAATAAACCTAACCTCCCAAACACCATAGCTCAACCTTATCTACCTTAAATGTTGTCAGAACACAAACTAAAAACTGCTGGTTGCATAGTACACTGTAAAGTATCCGTTGTTTACCAACATGATCATGTGCCTGAGAGGGAGCCGTGGCTCACTGCTGCTGCCCACATCATGAGAGTATCATACAGCACACCGCCTACCACCAGCCCAGGAAAAGGTCAAAAATTTGAAAGTAGTTTCTACTGAATGTGTATTGCTTTTGCATCATGGATAGTCGAAAAATGTCAAGCTGAACCATTGCAACTTGGGGACCTACTGTATTTTGGGGCAAAATAGCAACACTGTCTTGCAAGTTAATTTGCTATAATTGACCAATGTCTCTAGATAAAGTAAAACTTAAAAATAAAGATGCCCTTCTAAATTAAATAATAAATTAACTTTTGAAAACATACCATTTTCTTCCAAAAATATGATCAATCCATTCACAATTTCTTGCCTTTTCTTCTTGTCATTCATTTTTATGATCTAAATTATAGAACATAATTAAAATGCCTGTGAGAAAGTTCTTAACAATCAAGTAAGTTCAACATTAAAGATGTCTAAATTTTTCAGCCATTCCTTTGTCTTAAGCATCTAGACATAAATGCTACCTAAAAAAATATATTTGAATATATAAATCCTTTATAAATAAAGATCTTTCATTTAAGGGACAAATAGAAACTTGAGGTTGGTTTCCAAAAGGCCTCAGATCCAAGACTAGAGTAAAATGTAAACACCAGATTCAATCAGCTTTTAAAAAGATATTGTGTGGTTTTCATAGTCTGCAAAGAATTCAGGTCCGGCTGAAATCATACGGACTTCTTAGTACACAAAGGAATGGCAAATAACCTTCCATTGTTCCAGTAATCTGTCAGCACCATAAATTAACAGAACAAGGAGAAACCAGTTTGGTTCTATTATGGCATCGTCCCAGAGGATCTAAAGTGTACGCTGCGGGTGATGAAGGCCTCAGTAACTGTCAGATAAACGTTGTCGGCAGAGCCTTTCACTCAGTGTGGATCACCCGTTGTCTGAATTCTCATTTAGCCTACTCACTTGCTCTGACTTATATTTGGCTAAAGTGTTCTGAACCTTATTGTGTACGTTCTTGATTCAAACTAATGGTTTTGCCAGTCACTATGGCTCAGTGGTCAAGTGTCGATCCGGGAACCAGGAGGTCATGGTTCAATTCCTGGTCAGGGCACATGCCTGGGTTGCAGTGATTCTTTCTCATCATTGATGTTTCTCTCCCTCCCTCTCTGAAATCAATAAAAATATATTTAACACACACACACACACACACACACACACCCCTAATGGTTTTCACAATCCTTAGGATAAGATTTCCCCAATCCTTAGAGGCTTATGAGAACCTTTTATGATCAAGGCACTGCCTATCACTCTAATCCCCTCTTCATTTACTCAGATCTAGTGATACAGAAGTCCTTGCGCTCACCAATGAGCTGGTACCTGCTGTTCCCTCTGGCTGAAACACCCCTTCCCCCCTCTCCTTTCTCCCAGTTTCTCCCATCAATTTCTTCCAGTGGGAGTGGATACCCCTTTATGCTCCCACAATATATACATGTCCCCATATCATCTCACACCGCAAGTTCTCTTCTGGAGGGCCAGGGATGCCTTCTCTCTGTGTTGTGTTCAGCACCGAGTGTGACACTCGCTAAACAGCGCCGACTAGGCCAAGGAATGAGTATTCCACCAAAGTGCTGAGTGTGGGTTTGTTATAGTGACTGCAAGTTCAATGGCGTAGGATAGAAGGAATCTACTTCTCCTTTTATTAATTTAGAAGATTTTATGGGAAAAAGTGGGCTAGCTCAGGAGCATTTAAATATGGTAAGTAATGTAGTGGTTAATTACCTGAAAAGAAGTCATTCCATTCCTGCTAATAGATATTCACAACAAAAAAGAAACTTTACGAATCTTATGATTGTGTACATGGGGGTCAAATTCAACGTCCTCATTTTAGAGATGAAGAATGAAATGTTAAAAAACTAAACTGGCCCCGATCCTGCCCACTGCTACTACCCCAGACCCCTTAGAAACAACCGTAGCCCGGAGCTGATCTAACATCCCAAGAATGGCATCAGGAGTCCTTATACTCTCTTTTCCCACTTACGTTGACCCTAATGACTCTTTAGGGCTTATTCTCATTGCAGGTAGATAACAGTGGTAAAGAATTTGAGTTCTGACAGTTCCTACAATCCTAAATTTGCTGTGAAGATCAAATGAGATCATGCAAAGTAATCCACCATGTTTCCAGCAAACAGGTGGCAAATACCTGCTCTCGTTACTGCTAATCTGATTGGCAGAATCCAGAACTGGAAAGAGAGATGTATTCATTTATTCACCCCAGAGGTGGTTGTAGGATGTCTCAAACAGTCACACACTGATTCAGCTAGAAAATGAGTCCAAAATTTCGCTCAGGGCTGGTGCAAATGTAATGATGCAAATCTCATCATCCTCTGTATCTCCATGAACTTTTCTCAGTTTACTCAGAAATTAAAAAATATTTCTCCCAGAAAGGTCTGAGAAGGACCCCCCAATTTTTAAAGGGGTTAATGAGGAAAAACAGTATTTGGGTTCTGGAAAACAAGGCAGTGTTGACAGGAGAAAGGCCTGGCTACAGGGAGAATTCCAGGTATCACAATTGCACCTCTTATGTAACTCAAGGGTCTTGGGAATTAAAAAATTCTCCTTGAGAAATATGGGAGATGGTGTGAGTGTGGAGATACTATATCCCACAGTATATTTTACTTCATACAACATTTTCATTGGAAATCATATTTCAATTTTTTATAAATGAAGTATTTTGATGCATTGTGGGACCCATTTTTTGAAAGGAGATATGGGGAACAAATAATCTTAACTTAAACATTATGTTAAAAATGTAGATCTTGCCCTAGCTGGTTTGGCTCAGTGAATAGAGCATTGGCCTGTGGATTGACTGTAAGATCCCAGGTTTGATTCAGGTCAAGGGCACATGCCTGGGTTGTGGGCTCGATCCCCAGTGGCGTGTGTGCAGGAGTCAGCCAATCAGTGATTATTTCATCATTGATGTTTCTCTTTCTCTCCATTTCACTTCCCCTCTGAAATCAATTTTTTTTTTTTTAAATAGAACTTCCCATGCCCTCTGACAAATTTTAACCCCAAAGCCCACAATGTCCATATAAAAGAGGTAAATGGCAGAATTTTCAGTTATCTTTTTTCTTCCTCTTCATTTTCTCTTTGTCCCAATTCCTGTCTCACCAGCCTTTGAGCAAGGATGGACACTTGTCAGATATGCCAGCTGAGTCAGTATGATTTCTCCCTGCACAGGACTGAGCCAGTATCTTAGTCAGCTCAGTCTTAACAAATACTATAGACTAGTGACTTAAACTACAGTTGTTCTGAGTTCTGGAGGCCAAAAGTTCAAGATCAAGGTACAGTATAATGGGTTTCTGATGAAGGCCACCTTCTCTCCATACCTCACACTGGGGGCAGGGTGCCGGGAGGGGGAACGGAGAACAAGCCAGCTCTCTTCTGAGGGTGATAATGTCCCCTCTTAGGACCTCCTCTAACCCAGTTACCTCTTCAGACACATCACATGGGGGTAGGACTACAATATATTAACTTGGGAGACACAGTTCACTTCACAGCACCTAGGTTAATCAACCACCCAAGAATACTATGGATTTTCAATTTTGTTGCTTACAACCAATTATTACAAAGGCTGGTCTTCAAAATAAAATGAATAGTCTATATTAGTTTATTTAAGTTTTCTACAGTTTAAAACATTTTTCAATATATAAACAAGCCAGTAAATCTTCATTTAAAATAAGTGAACCAGTGAACACTGTTCAGATAGCTCAAACACTGATTTGTATTATTTATGACCAAATCAATTTCAACAGTAACTAATTTTTTAAAATATGGTTTAATCACGTAGCTTCTGGAAGATGAGTTAAATGATGAAAAAATGGGCGACCATGAACACACCCTTTAATCTCATTTCCAAATTGCTGCTTCATTCTGTGGATGATGTCTTGGATGTCCTCCTTTGGTAAGTACATGGGTAACTGTCTAGATAGACGCACCGCTTCTCCCTGTGGAGAGAGAGCCATACATTTTTACTGCAATACACCTGGAAGCAGAAATATGTTATTCCTGCCAAGAAGGAAGACAGATCTTAATTATATTCTTTTTTATTATCATTTGCTCAACAGACATTTACTAAACACCAATTACATGCTAGTCATTTTTTTAGGTTATAGGAATACAGCGGAGAACAAGACAGACAAGATCCTGGCTCTTGTGAAATTTACGTTCTAGTTCAAAGAAACAGAAAACAGAGAAAGACAAAGAAGACCGCAGTAATAGTACAAATCAAACTGAGCAGCATGATTAAGGCGACCAAACTTCCCGATTTTTAACAATTTGTCCCTCGGCGTTTTAAGAAAGTCCAAAAGATTTAAAAGCATCTTTCCAAAAACCGGGACTTTTTAAAAACGCTGCAGGATGCCTCTTCTGGAGCATCTATATCCCAAATTAAAAATCAGGCCTGTCCCGCCAAAAGCGGGACGTCTGGTCACCTTCAATATGACAAAAAGAATTGTGTGGTTAGGAAAAGCTTTCTTGAGGTGAGCTGACACTTAAGCTTCAATTCAAACAAGGAACCAGGATGCATGTATCATGGGTAAAGAAAAGCATTTAGGCAGAGGAACAGGAAGAATCAAGTGGCCGAGTAAGTGCAGCCTCATTACCAAAGGGGAGCGAGGAGCAAGAACAGGAGGGAAGCCAGGGCACATCATCCTTTCAGAGCAATTTGGGTTTTCACCAGAATGCACAGGGCAATAACCAGAGGGCTGTAAGCAAGAGCCTGACGTTGCTTCTGTAAGCGGCATCTGGCTGCTGTGCAGCACGGCCTGACGCAATCATGCAGTCCTACGGAGAGTCTGACCAGGTGACGGGAGTGGACAGAGGGAGGTGTGAAGACCCCTGGCATGAGTTGGAGGTGGTCAAGACTTCCTGAAGAACTGGTTCTGAGGGATGCAGAGCTAGGACCATGTCTGCATTTCGGGTATGTTTTCTGAGCAGCGAAGACGGAGAGTGTGGGGATAGAATGGCATTAGTAAAGCTGGCTTCTTCTAAGATTTAAAAAATTTTACTTCAAAGATCTTAAATCCTAACACCTTCTCTTGTTCTCCCACCAGCCATTCTGCTCCTCCACGTTCGGACAAACCTTGCCAAGCACTGCTGGATAAGAAATGAACTCCTGGCTGGTCCAACACCAAAATCCGCTCTTATGAGCCCCAACGCTGCCTGGAAATCGTCCTCTTCTCTCATCAACTTTCTCAGAGTGCCAACAGCTCCAACTGTCTTTTCTCCTATTCCCAGGTCCCCAGTGCCTCTCCAGCCCTTTCTCCCGCAGCAGACAACTCTCCCAGTCCTTTACCAAATGAATCAGACATGACTTCTCTCAAGTTTGCCTCAAATCATTTACGTTCATGTTCCCTCCCCTCTTCTGCCCCTGGTTCAGAGAACAGCTTCTCCTTCAAGTTCATATCATGTTGCATCTTCCTTCCTGCCTCTTCTGGAACATCTACTCTCCAACCTTTTGTAGTCAATGTTTTCTTCCAAATTCAATGCAAACATGCTAACACCTCCTCTCTTCCTTTCACACATGGGGCGTGCTGCCCACAGCTTCCACCCCTGACCAACGTCTTCCATCCCCATCTTCCACGTGGCTCTCTTAAGGTTATCACTTCCATTCAGCAGACACACCTAATGGTCTTCCAGCAACTATTACCCTACAACGTGTAATTCTAATATTTAAATTTCTTTCTTCCCTTGCACCCCCTTGCTTTCCTTTTACTGTCCTATCTTTCTCTGTTTCACCTAATTCAACCTGACCTTAAATGAAGCATTCCTGTGGTGTGGTTCTGATAGGAGTTCCCTTTCACCCTAGAATCTTCCTTTAAGAATCCCACCCAATATTACCTTAATATAATGGTAGGTATAACAGCAGTAAAAATATTTGTGTCTAATCCCAAACACTTTCTTCCATTATTTCTGAAATCTTACTTCTTCCCAAATGGTTCTTCCTTACACACACACGACCCACAACTCCTTCCCGCACACGCCCCTTTTCCATCCCTGGAAACCGGCCGTGTTGAATTGCCCTGTCCGGGCTGGGCTGGGAAAGTCCACCAGACGGAGCTCCTGGAGGGCTCACAGAAAGCCACGAAGACGATCTTTAGGAAAGATAAAGTGGACTTCCCTGCTGAGGAAGCCTGACCCTCAGAATGCAAACCAGGATTAACATCTAAAACAAAAACAGCTCATTTTTTTTTTAAAGGGAGAAAATAAATTTTACTAAAGATAAGGTTCACTTTAAAAATAATACCAGTCAACCTTGAGGGATAAAGGCTCAAACAGACAATTACTATTGTCCTCCCACCACTGTTAAATGTGGACATTTAAAAGCTTATAATCTTCCTCCACCCTCTCTTACAACCTATTTTTTTTTTTTTTTTAAATATATTTTATTGATTTTGTACAGAGAGGAAGGGAGAGAGATAGAGAGTTAGAAACATCGATGAGAGAGAGTCATCGATCAGCTGCCTCTTGCACACCCCCTACTGGGGATATGCCCGCAACCAAGGTACATGCCCTTGACCGGAATCGAACCTGGGACCTTTCAGTCCCCAAGCCGACGCTCTATCCATTGAGCCAAACCGGTCCCGGCCTCTTACAACCTATTTTTATTGTTGTTAGTATTGTAGATGTCTCCCATTTCCCACCCTTTACCTCTATTACTTTTGAATTTATTTTTAGCCTACTGCTGCATATCTCATTTGTGCTAGAAAATTATAATTTCCATTTACTTAATAATCTAGCTCTTTCATTTTCTTTCTCCTTTTTTGCTCTTGAAAATCACATTGTAGTTCTTTTTATACAAGTATTTGGTATTAAGATGGAACAATTTTGAATCCCTTCTAAAAAAAACACGAAAACAACACAACAAAAAGAACTTCATTACAAAAAGTCTCATGCATATGGCTCTTCCTCAATATGTACTCAAGGAATAATGTTATAGTAAGAATCCATCACATTATACCACAGCCAGCTATTTTAAAGGAGTTTTCTTTTTTTTAATAGTATCTCCCTCTTGAAAACAATAATAAACCTTATAGAAACTTTACTATTTCAAAACTATTTATTATTTTATTAAGGAATAGTTAAGTATCTTAAAACCTTAGCCAATCTACATAATTGAATAATGCATACCTCTAAATAACTTATCACTTTGCGAGGTCTACATTCATAAACTTCTTTTGCATTTTTATTGACGATAGCATTAAGAATTTCTTTTAAATCCATCACGCCATAGAATGGAAGACAGTTAGCCATTCCCTCTATTTCTAAGTAGTTTTCAGCAATGGAAACTCCTAAAAGAAAAAAAACACCAAAAAATACCATATTTATCATTGGTTTAGTTGTGTTTGAATTATATTCCAGAAAATATCTATTAAAAACAAAACCACTGTTTGAGTATTTAGTGAACCTTCATAGAATGAACTATAGTCAGGACAAAGTTCTGTTCCTTAGTTGGGAGAACAAATAATAATTCCCGTAGGATTTCACATTTCCAGTAAGTCACAGTGTTTGTAGAAACCACATGAGCTTTGTATCATTTAATCCCAATGACTGCTGTTCTGTTCCATGCATTTGTTTAGAAGATTTCCTTCTTTAGAGAGAAAATGGAGTCCCATGATGTTTATTAAAACAAAAACTGCTCTAAGTGTTTTCACAACTGCTGCTGCTCAAGTTCAGGCCTATTGGTTTAATACCTAACTTAAAGGCATGGCTTATTTCAATGATTATTAATACATAGCAATTTTCTTTTCCAGCTTTATTGAAATGTAACTGACGTAACATTATATAAGTTTAAGGTATACCAAGTACTCATTTGATATACATGTTGCAAAATGGTTTCCACCACAGTGAGTAGCTTATGAATAAGGTGGAGGCCCAAGGCACGAAACCCGTGCAAGAGTAGGCCTTCCTTCCCCCGGCTGCCGCGCCGGCCCTCTGGCCACCCGCAGGCATCCAGGACCCGGCTTCCCTCGCAGCCCTGGCTTCGTCCGAAAGGACGTCTGATCTAATTAGCATATTGTGCTTTTATTATTATAGATTATTATATATTAGTGATTTGAGGAAATGAAATGCTAATGTTTATTCAATATATTTTATTAGGATAATATGTAAAACTGATATGTTATGTATTATTTAAGCTATTCTAAATAATTTAATGATTAAAATAAAACTAAACCCTAGCTATATCACTGAATATAAAACTAAGTAAAATATTCATAATAGCATATATTTACTCCAAAGCATCAAATTTTGCATTGGAATGCATGTTATGATTTTGGAAAATAGCAGAATTGTTTTCTTTGGCTTTATCTGTGTGACAATATTCTTAATATTGAAGTCCATAGAATGTTACTTTGAAGTAAAGAAAATGAGACAGCCCAAAGCTGGCATTAGTGGCACACTGAACAGAGCAGGCACCCTACTGCTCTGCCTGGGAAGCTACTGACGACGAGAATAAGAACAAGGAAGATCAGCCAGTAGTGATCCAATACAGACTCAGTGAATGGAGACAAAATGAGAGTTTGAGCAACCAGGGGAACTTAAGGAGGACGTGAGACAGGAGTCAGACAGGCAAAGAGGAGATAGCAGGTTATTCTAGTTCACATCTTACATATACACAGACATGGAAATTCACAAAAATATCAGTCAAGAGACTTGTTACTAATATGAATTGATTGAAAAGCCTAATGCCCTGAAAAACTGTACGCATTTCAGAGAATTACTTGTGGACATGGATAAAAAGCATTTGGCAACAGATGAGGAAATCAAGCACTATTTTAATCTCTGTGCTTGCAAAATTCAGATAGAAAAAACTAAGATATCTGGAACCATGTCACTATAAACTTTCAAGACATTTCTATAAAATTCTGTGAAATGCTTCTCAATTTTCAAAGAAAATACTTCAAATTAATAAGTGGTTTGACAAGTTTTCATTTCCTAAAATATGGAATTCTTATTGATGCAGAACAAAAAACTATGCCATTAATAAGCAAAGTTTTCAAGGTCACATTCAGAATCTTTTCCCTGAGAGTCAGATGTATTCTTCCTATCTTTCATTGCCTGTATCCAATGATGTTTTGTAAAAACTGGCAAACTGTTGATCCGAAATTAAGTCCAATACAACAAAACTCTCACTAAAAGAAATGGGCTTTAAGAAACACATTGCATAAAAATTAATGAAGAAAAATAACCAAAAATTTAAGAAAGAAAATGTGAAGGTTTTTAATTTGATCTGTTATTGACAAGATACGCTCATAATAATCTGTTAATTCCAAACTAATCAAGTCAGTTTGCAGATGACCGTCTTAGCGATTTTTACACCTTAGGTGCCATGCAAAAAGCACTGGCATTCAGTCAGACTTAAAAAACACTATCTTCAAGCTAAGAGCTGACAGCATCTGTCAGAAACTCATTGGTAGCTCAAAAATAAACATGCTCTTGGAATAGATAGAGCAGTTATTCTAAATTTGTTTTTAAAAAATTGCTGTGATGACATCTTTCAAGAAAAAAATGGCACTCGCCACCAACACCCAAGAGGTAATTAGTAAAGTAGAATTAAGTCAAGAAAAAATGTCTTGCTCCACACACACACACACACACACACACACGCACACACACCTGGTTTCACACTGCAAATCAATAAAATTGTGCCAGGGTCCGGAAGAAGATTTCTAGAAGGGCTAAAAGAAATGATTGCGTGTCAGTTCAGGCCAGAGAGGAGAGCAAAAGGATGGGAAGGAAGGAGAGGATCAGAACACCTACATTCCACTGCTGCCCGCTGTGCTGACTGGATATGTAAGTGCTTTGGCTAGTTGCTCACTACTTCATGATCTAAGTGTCTCAATTTTAACAGGGAGGCAATATAACAAATTCATTAAGACCAGGCTCTAAAAGGTAGATTACACGGGTTCAAATCCTGGTTCTACCTCTGTGAACCTTTAAGCAAACTTAACTTCTCTATGCTTTGATTTTACCACCTATAAAATGGGGACAGCAATAGAGCTTATAGGGCTATTAGAATAATAAATTAATACATTTAATATTAAGAATATTCAATAATTACTAGTTGATATTGATGAAGAAATATCTAGGCTAACTCACTTTCCCATAAACAATGTTTAAATGGCAGTTAGAATTTAGACACTCTTTACTCCAAATCTAACTATCCAAGACAAGACAGTGAGGAGGTAAGAAGTTTAGGTAGGTATCCTTAAAACTGAAAAGGCCAAGTAAAATTAAAGTTTAGAACACCAAAGTATTTTCAGTTTATACCCAATTTCATGGTTTTGTACATTGTTTCCAATTATTTTCTTTTGAGATCTCAATAAAACATTCCTTTAAAAATCGTCAACACTGTTTTGGTTGAACTTTGGTCACAAGTTTGGGAGTGGGTGGAGGAAGGACAGTATCATCACTCTGGTGGTGCCTTTGTGACCGCTGGTGCCAGGACAGACGGCGGTGAAGCCGGAAACTATGAAAGACGGAGAAAGAGCCAGCCAGGAAAAACTGAATTCAGTCTCCTAGCCAGAGGAGCCTTTTTCCTCCCCACCCAGTGAATCTCCACACCAACACTGCTATCACACAGTCTTTTTAGTAAAGCCAGGGATCAAATCATCTGCTCTAATAGTTACACATGTACTGGTGTTACACATGTAAATGCAAAGCAACAGCAAGATTTGAGAAAAAGAACGAGCCCGTTTTTGTTATGCTGCTCCAGGAGCTACAGATTTACTCTGCTTTATCATCTAAACGAGCATTTAATAACTAGTTAGAGCAGGCATTTGAATATTGTGACAAAGAATGGCAAAAGCTAAAACTACTTGACTAGCTATGGAAATGCAAACTCAAGCCAACAGGATGAAAGAGATACCAAACTTGCTTATTTCAGACCGATGTGACATGTCTGAAATATGACTGTTTTTACGTGGCTGATGTACTTTTAGTGAGACAAAAATACACCATGATACCTCTAAATTATGAAACCCCAATGTGTCTCCTGGAACAAGATTTATTTTTCCAAGTCCGGAAATATTAAACCACATCATACCTGGTATCAACTTTATCTTGAAACCATTTGCTGTAAGACGAGGATCAGACAGGTAAGTTGATCCACTGCAGCTATGGTCACCTGCTGTCATTTTACATAAAATCTCTAAATAATGAGATCCATTAAAAAGACTGAAAAAGAAATAACTGTCCTTTAACTTATGAAATATGTAAAATAAAATTAAAAATTTTATGGTAAATAGTTAAACTAAGGGCCTTTTAAAAAGTGTTATTAGTAACCAAAATACAAAGGCATCAGTAGCCCTGTAAGGAAGTTTATTTTTTTACATTTCTGTTAATATTTTATAGAAGACCTACCACATACAACATATAGGAGGAATAATATATATAAAAGGCAGTTTCTATTTTCTACGATGTTATAAATAAAATGTAAAATAAACAAGTGTGCTCCCTCAATATAATACAAATGAAAACTATACCTATAAATGCATTTATACCTTTAGACAGACACATAATATATTGCCAAGCTATTCAAGTGGTACAGCCTCCATAATTTCCAGTTGTTAGTCAATAGTAAAAAGATAAGCATATATATCTTCTTCCAGGAGCTTATAAATGCAGTAATTCGGAGCCTGGGAGAGCTTCCTTCAGGCATGGCATGTTTGCCAACAGTGGCGTACGAAAGACATAGGCTGTAAGCAAATTGTGAGGTAGCCGGAGACCTGCCAGGGCACAAGCTCACCTTTCAGTGGGTTACGGGCTCAGAGAGCTCAAACATGTGCCCACAACAAAGTGTCTGCTGGGCGGGTGTGTGACAGGTACGTTCCCGTTCAGCCACTGAGTGTGTGAGCGCCCAGCAGGTGACAGACACGGTCTTAGGTGTGCAGGGCTCTGTGGTTTGTGTACAAGGTTTTAAGCGGCTGTTTCTTCATTACAACCTGGACCGCAGAGAAAGTAAATGAAGAGATGATGTTTTTGCCTATCATCTCTGAAAGGTAAAGGACCCATGGCCATGACAGCAGATGCCACAGCGTGAAAACTAGCTACACCCAGAAAGTCAGTCTGAGCCAGTGGTGGTGGTGAGGCGGCACAGCAGCAAATGGTGCAGGCTCTACGGTTACTGTCCGGATCCAACCATGCATTAGCCACGTGAGCCTAGTAAGTGGCTTACCAGTTCTATGGCTCAGCCTCTCCACCTATAAGTACAGATAATGACAGGCCCTCTCTCTCACAGTATGAAGATCATGACGCAAAGGGCTCAGAAAAGCTCTTCCACATGTAGGTGCTCAGTAAGCATCCGCCGTGGTTGAGCTCCCGCTTTGTTTACAGCTCTCTAAATTGCTCCCTTCAGAGAGACTACACAACCCTCAGAATTCCAGTGAGAAAACAGCCAATCCAAAATTACCCTGTCCATAGCTCAGTTCTGAAAAACTTACATTACTAACTGTAATGGGGACATCACATTTCAGAACACTCCAGATACACCCTAGCTCTTTTTAAGGAAATAAAGATAAAAGTATCAGATATTTGAACTGTTTTAATTCAGCTTAAGGCTGCAGTAATTCTTTTTCTGATGCTTCTTTTGACAGTCCTAAGTCAATCTATATTATGAGAGATGCTGGATTTTAGTTAATGTGATTATTGTAGCCTTAATTATAAAAGATAGCTTTAACAAATGTTGTTCTGTCCCATTTTTCCCCCCCTTCTGGTGACAGGGTCTTTAACACAAAGGCTTTAATATATTTTACAAGTAATTTTTACGTATTTTTAGAAGCCTGGAAGAATTATCTGCGGATGTGCCTAGGGAACAAACCCTAACTGTCTTTCCGTTTCATGTTTTTATCTCCTTTGATGCGCCTGCGAGTCTCTTCTACCTGGGCCACACAAAAAAGAAATATTAAGTATAAAAAAGGGAAATATTAATGTTATTAGTTATTCATTTTTACAGAAAATAATTTGTTCATAAAGGATGTAAAAAAGAAACTCCCTGTTTTAAAATCTATAATAGCCCTAGCTGGTTTGGCTAAGTGGATGGAGCGTTGGCCGGAGGACTGAAGGGTCCCAGGTTCGATTCTGATCAAGGGCACATGCCTGAGTTGTGGGCTTGATCCCCAATGGGGGGAATGCAGAAGGCAGCTGATCAATGATTCTCTTATCATTGATGTTTCTATCTCTCTCTCCCTCTCCCTTCCTCTCTTGAAATGCATAAAAACATATTTTAAAAAATCAAATCAAATCTACAATAAAATTAGTTCCAAAATAATAACCAATGGATGAAACGTTAGCTGGAAGGTTGGTAGGAACTTAAGGTGGAAGATCAGGCTGTCATCTGCTGACCCAGTGATAAGTGCCTTTGACGGGATGAAATATAAATAAAGCACGTGGCACTGTCTATGAAGCAGTCTCATCAGAAAGTGTAATCTAAATCCATTCAATCCTTCTGAGCTAACCTCCACTGAAATACAGGACAGGGAAAAACAAGTTGACTGCCATCTCATGGAATCAAAGAGACAAATCAAAACCAGACATTCCATGAACAAGTGTGGGTATTATAAAAAGCTAATGGTGTGCTATTAAGATAGATTTGTGAGCATACCAAAATGTAACGGTGGGACGTGGACTAGATACAAATTGAACATTTGAAAGCTATAGGGAAGACATTTTGAGACAAGGAGTGACAATTCCAAGGAATTATTATTGTGTAAGTTATGAAAAAGGCACTGTGGTTAGCTAAGAAAATAGCCATTTTTGAGAGAGAGATACTGAAAGACATATGGGTGGGAATTGTTCTAAAATACTTTAGCAAAGGAAAGAAAATATGCATATATATACATACATACACGCATACATGGGCAAACAGAGTAAAGGTGGCAAAATCTTGAAAATTGTTGATAAAGGTATTCATTGTACAATTCTATTTCGGTATATTCTTTAAATGTTTAACAGCACACAACAAAGAAGAATCATGGCAACCTCACTTCAAAATTACCCTAGGTAAGTCACTAATGTACAAGAGGAGAATTAAGCTTCATATTTATTAATTGCAGAACTACGTAAAGTATTTTAAAATTATTTACTTAAAAGCAATTACTTCCTATGGAGATAAGAAATAAAGTTTTTAAAAGATTTCTTTAAATAAACACCACTTTTCCCTATGAGGAAACACTTTCAACTTTTTACCTCCAATTTCTACTCTAGTATGGATTAATAAATGTTTTTAGAGTAAAAAATATTATATTACTTCACCATACCTCTCTGTTAATATAATTGGTTTTTCCAACGGTTCTGCAGGAAGTTTATGATTCTCAAGAAGTCTTTTAAATAGCAGGGCTTCTTCCACTCTGTATGGGTTTAACAACATTACCTCTGTTTTGGATGTAATTAGCCACGCATCAGGAAATTTGAGATTGTGGATTAAGCAAAGTTCGTCCTTTTCTTCTAGTTCAAATTTCTTATGTTTCTCTACATTTTTTTTAAAGTTTTCCATAGAAAAGTGAATTTGAACTGTTTTAATGGTTTGACTCTTTTTTTTTTCAATCTGGGACTGGAAAAGCTCATCAAGTTTTGGCTGATTAGATAATGACGTTTTCAGTTTGTGCTTCTGTGCCAAGCTCCATGAGCTTGTGGGCTTCATTTTTTTCCTGCCATCTTGTACTGAGGTTTGTGGCTCCTGTTCAATGGCTCTCTTGATTTGCCTATTGTATCGTTCCAAGTCTTTAGTAGCCCTCTCTTCATATCTATGAATAGATAAGGAGAACTAATGAGTTCATAATCAGAAATACTTTAACCATCTGAAATAAATTTTATAAAAAACTAGGGGCCTGATGCATGAAATTTGTGCACATTGGAAGGAAATGAGAACAATTGTTTTAATAGCACTAGTCGTCCTTTCTCTATAATAGAAGTGTCAACATAATCGACAATGACAGATCGAAACACGTGCGTGTGATTGGCGCAAGAGCTTTACATGTATCACGCGTGCTCGAATCAACGTAGCCTTTTTTACAGAGAGGAGGGGAGTTAGAGACATCAATGAGAGAGAAACATCGATCAGCTGCTCACTGGTGATGTGCCTGCAACCAAGGTACATGCCCTTGACCGGAATCGAAGCTAGGACCCTTCAGTCCACAGGCTGATGCTCTATCAACTAAGCCAAACCTGTCAGGGCTGATACTACTATTTTCTATCAATACACATAATGAAAAGGGAACACAATTTGACTAATGGTTAATGATTATTTAAGCAACCTTGCTAATTTCTTTTTTTAATTCAGTTTTAAAATTGAGTCTAGAAAATGGTTCCTCTTGTTTTAGGAAATGTAACAGACAGACTGAATTCCATTGGAAGTAATATGCATAAAATGTTTTTAAGGAGAAATATGAACAGATCTGTGTCAGAAAATAAAAATGCTGTTAGTGGGAGAGCTATATTAAATGTTAAAGTGAAATTAAGAGACAAGAGACGACAGCATGTTGTTTAGTTGGCACTTAGCACTTGTTTGTTAAATAAAGAACTGTTATCTGGAGAATGCAAAAAGCTCTTGTTTCTCTGTAAACTGGGCAAAAAATGCCTCTTTTGGTGAGTCCCCACACCATATTCATAACTTTTTACATTATTTTCTCTCATTTCTACTTAAAACCCGAACTTCTGGATTAGCTATATAAAACACATGATTAATTTATTTTCAATATTACTACAATTAAGTATTTTTAGCTCCTGGACATCCCAATTCAAGATTTCCTGTATGGTGGAAAATAAGTTCAAGATGAAGGTTACCATTTGTAATTAATTATAAAGCGTAAATTTTTACATATGGTACTAATCTTTTTATTTACTCAAGAAATCAATTTCATGAGTTTCTTGGGAAATATAAAAAGTTATGTCCAAAGGAATATTAAGTGAAGATTAAATAAAAATATCTGCTACCTATGACTTAATGTCGTTAAGTGATTTATTAACTGGAATGGAAAAGTTATAATTCTGATTTGACCAGTAATCAATTAAAATGATGTGTTAGTGACTAAAAATTACATGTAGCTACAAAGACTCTTTACCATTTTCAATAACGCCCCCATTCTTATTCTTAGCTATTTTAGCAATTGATTCTTAGCAAATCAAAGTTCGCGCTAACATCAACTGACTGAGAGCCCAGCGGCAGTCACCTGCCAACATCTGGTTTCTAATCCCCCGAGGAGAGGATTCAAGGGGGAGGCAGGGCACGAGCCAGAAAGGAAGAGCTGAAAGACAGAGTCCTCCTGTTCCAGCCTGTCCTACGTTCTCAGCAGAAACCGATTCAAGTGCTTTCCCAAGCGCTGTTATGGCTTACGGAACCCTTTTGTGACCTGGCCTTCTGTTCTCCATCTTTCTTCATCACACTCCCATAATTCAACTCCTTTCGGAGAAGACACCCTTCAGTTCCAGAATAACATCGTTTCGCTTCTAGTTTCTGGGCCTCTTACATGCTGTTCCTTCTCTCTAGAAAATTCCCTACATCTTTCTGATTGATTTCTATTCAGGGAAGCAGTTCCTGTCCCACAGATGAGATTAAGACCAACTGCTAAGTGTTTTAATAATTCCCTATATTTTTTAAGTTGGGGGGGAGTGTAAGGGGGGGTCAATGGGGGGGGGAGGGAGATATCTATAATACTTTAAACAATAAAAATTAAAACAACTTATCATATGCTGTGATTATTATTTTTAAACTGTCTCCCTCCCTAGGCCACACCATTGAGAAGTGGGAAATGTTTACTATGACTGTCTTTGAAGTGACTAGCCGAGTACATAGAGCCTTATACACAGAATGCCCTCAACATGTATTCCCTAACTTACGGAAGGAAAGAGGAAGGAAAGAGGAAGGAAAGGTGGGAGGGAAATGGCTGAGAAAGGCTTAAGAGCAGGTCAACGATAATAAAACTATAATTTTCTAACAAAAAAAGTGATGCCAAAAAAAGGTACTCTAGCCAAGTCAAAAGGCACTTTCCATTCTGCTTTTCCATAAATAAGAAGTTAAAAAGCGTTTAACCCAGTGAATGGAAATATTTCGACACTCAGGTCCCATGTAAGCTCTGGAAACTTACTCCAGCTTTCCCTCTGCACTTAGTGTCTCCCACAGTCCTTCCATTTGTCTTGTTGCGTCCTCCAAACTGGTCTTAGGATTTTCCGTGAGAAACTGACCACGGCGATCTTGAACAAAAAGGGCGCAGGCCGACATGGGTTTCTTGATTACGCGGCTGCTAATTAAGTCGTAAGCTGTAAGCTGTCCTGATTTGTTATCCACCACATTTGACTTTTTGTTACAGGAGCCTTCACTGAGATTCTTTTGTTCAGGGCTGGGGTTATTTTTCTCGCTTACTTGACATGCTGAGCTTTCTTGAGGCACTAGAATCTTCACAGGTTCAATGTTTTCTCCCATGGAATTTTTGAGTGCATTTCCCCTGCTCCAGTTATCTGCACAAATTTCCAAAGACTCCACAGGAACTGCTTCTTTCTCATTTTCCCCACTCCCATCTACAGTGCCGTTTTCTGAGTGGGCGTGCTTAACAGAACCTACAAAACAAGTTTCAGTATATTCCTTCTGGGGGTCCTCACTTGATAAATTACCCATTGGGATCTCCAGAAATGTATTTTCAGTGTTATCAATGTTAGAATTTTCACTAATAAAATGGTCATTATAATGGTCACGAACGTGTACATGATTTAAACAACCGTTAATGTTTTCTCCAGGTTCATCATTTTGAAAAGAAATGCTTGAAGTTTCAACATTTGGACAATTACTTCCAGATGATCCAGCCTTATTAAAAAGCACATCTGTTTCTGTTTTTTTACTAACAACCATGTCAGCTGAAGAAACATCTGTTTTATTATTTTCATAAGAATTTGTACTAGGTAGTGATCCGTAACAAGTTGTCAACAGGTTTTCAAGAGCAATTAAAACAGATTCCTACAAACACAAATTAACAAATGTTAGGAGAAATTATAGAAAAAAATAGACAAGATTTAAAATATTTAAAAATATGTATAAACAAGCAAATCTCCTTTGTCACACAAAAATGGTTAGGATAGTATAAGTTTGTAAATAACAAATTAAAAAATGTACCTTAAAAAGTTTACCTTATTCTGTAATAATACTTGACTTTTATCTGGTGTTAAATTTACATCCACGTTAGCTGTAGGAACATCAATTTTCAGAAAGAAAATGGGATACAAACGAGTAGATTCCTTTAGGCACTTCAGATTGTAATAACGTCGGATTAGCTACAAATATATGTAATGAATAAAAGACAAAAAACCCATATAAATAAATATTGCCATCCATAAAATAGCAACTGAGTGGATGTAACTGCTTACAAGGAAAATCAGTATCTAAATAGTAACACTCATTTAGAGGCCTTTAACCTATGTGAATGCAGTACAAGCATTCATTTAGCAGTACAAATATCCAATGCACCTGGCTTCATAGTTATAGATACTAGTGTTAGCTCAGCTGATGTGGCTCAGTGGTTGAGCAATGACCTATGAACCAGGGGTTATAGTTCAATTCCCAGTCAGGGCACATGCCCAGGTTGCAGGCTGATTGCCAGTATGGTGAGTGCAGGAAGCAGCCAATCAATGATTCTCTCTCATCATTGATATTTCTCTCTCTCCCCCCCACCCCTCTTTTCCTCCTTCCCTCTCTAAAATCAATTAAGATATATATATATATAGCCGAAACCGGTTTGGCTCAGTGGTGGAGCGTCGGTCTGCGGACTGAAAGGTCCCGGGTTCGATTCTGGTCAAGGGCATGTGCCTTGGTTGCGGGCACATCCCCGGTGGGGGGTGTGCAGGGGGCGGCTGGTCGATGTTTCTCTCTCATCGACGTTTCTGGCTCTCCATCTCTCTCTCTTCCTCCTCTCTGTAAAATATCAATAAAATATATAAAAAAAAAAAAAAAATATATATATATATATATATATATTCATCCAGTGTCAAAGTCCAGAGTTTAAATCCAAACTCCAAACTCTGTTACTTCCTGGCTATAAGATCAAGAAAGTGGCTAACATTTCAATCTTTTCTCATCAAAAATAAAAAGAAAATAATATATCACATAATTGTAAAGACTTAATCAGATATCATATGTAAGGTACCTAGAAAAATATTTAATAAATGTTATTAAATCTTTGTTCTTTTCCTTATCCTATATAATAAAACCCTACTACGCACATCGACTGAATGGTGGAACGACTGGTCATGACGTGCACTGATCATCAGGGGGCAGGTGTTCAACATGGTGATTGGGGGTGGGGCCGGCCATCAGCGATCCAGGGGCAGGTCCAGCCAACGGGTGGCGCCAGGTCACCAGCCAGGCAGTTGCTAGTGGGGGCCCCCACAGATCAGCCCTGGCCTAGAGACCCTACACTATATATTGGGAACAGTCTCTTAGATTTAAAAATTAAAACCTGGCAAGGCTACTCTAACACTGAAAAAAACAGGATGATGCAGCGATGACATGCATGGACTCTGGCTTGCACATTTTGTGGTCAGCCCTGATTCTGACACTTATCACTGTGGACAAAGCCCGTTACTTTACTTCTCTCTGCTTCAGTATTTCCCCCTAGAGATGGGGAAAACTACTACTGCCTCCGAAGGATCATGTTATGTACTGCTTTTTATAATCAGGGCAAAATGTAGCTGTCCATACAGCAGCAAGATGCCTTTCACCTGTACGAAAAGTATGGTCACTGGTGCATGCAGCGTCCTGGACTGCGAGAGGGATGTCTGACTGCTGGTTTAGGCCTGATATCCCCGAGGGGTCCCGAATTGCGAGAGGACACAGGCCAGGCTGAGGGACCCCCCACCCCCCACTCCTGTACACAAATTTTGTGCACTGAGCCTCCAGTTTCAGAATGAAGTCTTAGAAGTAACCCTTGTAACAAGTCGGCAAATGACAGAGCTAGTTTTCATTTCTGATCCAAGCAGTGCTTTTTTAAAAAGAGATTACCTTTAATATGTCTTTTTGGTGTATTGGTCGACTGTTTATAAAGATGAAACTCCTTTCTGGGGTTGAAAGACTTGTGGAAGAGTGGTCTGCATCATGCTTTGGAAGAAATCCACTCAGATAAATCTGTAATTGTAATAACAGAATTAATATGCAATGCAACAATAAGTGTGGTTCCGTGGGTCTGGCTACATCTGATACAAGTTATCAAAACATAAATACATTTTCATCTTATGGCCTGATAACCATGTCTTGAGCATTAACTTTGAATAAAATATTGGAAGCATGTTAAATTGGTGTTCTCTGCCTCTAACTCTCTTTGCAATTCTATGTCAAGGAAAAATTGACATTCATAAAAGCTTCATGAATGGGCATATATCTTACTGCCAGAAGACATAAATACTGCTCTCTCTGCTCAACTTTAAATTCTGTCTTTTAAACTTTTCTTTCCTCATATTCTGACTTTCCTTTTAGCCACCTTTTCCTATAAAGAAGTGGCTGTTTCTGTATTTATTCTGAGTATGATACAAAGCCAATCTGACTGGGTTTTATTTCTCAGTTAAAAATCTCTTGCTCTTTGGATTCCAAGATGGCTGCAGGATTCATGGAAGCTACATCAACCTGCTACCACCCCAAACTGGATTTATAGCTAAACTATAAAGCAATCAACCTGAATAACCTGCTGAAGGCTAGTGAATAACCCACTGAAGGCTAGCAAAACTGAAATAGAGTAACCAAGAATTTACAGAAGAAGCCATGCAGAGCCTGGTAAGAAGGGCAGAAAAGGCTAGCCCCACACTCAGATGTGCTGGTGGCTGCAAAACTCCCTCTCGTAGGAGCGTGGTGATACAGGGATCCCCAACCAAGAGCAACAGACAGGAAAGGAGCCCCCATAGCATCTGGTGGTGAAAGGAGTGGGAGGGAATTCAGTCTGCCTGGGAGACCAGACACCACCTTCCCAGGGAAGAGCACTCCTATTGTTACAGCACCAGCCTGGGGAGTGCAGGGTCCAGGCTTCAATTTCTGCCTCCGACGGTGGGCAAGGCCACACTGCCCAACTTGGTTCTAGCGGGTCTGCTGGCTAAAGCAGTGACTCTGAGCGGCCCTCTTCTTCCTGGGGGAGGGGTGGAAGGGACACTCAAAGTGTTAGACTCTTGAAGGCTATTGTCTGGGACTTGGATGAAGTGCTCAGCCACCTCCTATGGGCTAGACGGGCTTGGCGAAGTTGGGCAAGGTGGGGTGGGGGTGGGGATTGAGGGGGATGGAGACACCTATAATAGTGTCAACAATAAAAATAAAGTTTAAAAAAATATCTTGCTCTTTGACATTGATTACAGTGTTGTATTTTATCTTATTTTTCATTTAGAGAACTTTTTTTTTTTTTTTTTTACAAACAAACCCATTACTTAGTATTTTTATGCATTCTTTCTCCATTTTACAAATATAAAGAGAAGGAAGAAAATGAAGAAGGATCCCAGAAAAAATTACTAATGAGAAGAGACACTGAGAGACAATAAACAGGAGGCAAGGAAAATGCTACTTTTATTACCTTTAAAGATAATATAATCTTTAAGAATACATTTCAGAGCCAGACTGACATGATTTAAAACTCAGCTCCAGTACTAACTATGTCATCTTGGTCCAGTTATTTAAAATTCAGGCCTACACTCTGTCTGAAACAAGCAGAACCACAAGTGTTATTAACCTGTTAAATAAGAGCAAAGTTTCGGTTTAGGGTTAGGAAATGCAGAGAATCTGTGGGGTTGCCATTTCCAGTTGCCCAGAAACCATGAGGCTCCCTAACAACATAGCCTGTAGACCGTTGTAATGTCTCTGGCTACCGCTGCACTTGGAAATAAATGTTTAAGGAAGACACATTACCAATTTTAGAACGCTAAGTGCATTATTGTCACAGTGCCAAATTGTGTCAATCTTAAAAAGTAAATTAGTAAAGCTGGATAAGCCATTACAAAATGATACTACTTAATTAACTGCAAAACTTCACAGCACTTAGAAATGGTTGTATAATTGAACAGGTAACATGAGACCCTTCTTAAAGCACCTGCTGAGCATCGGGGATAGCCTATTTAGTCTCTAAAAGACTTACTAAGCTTGTGGATTAAAAAAAGTCTGCCCCAAATAGGTAATTATGAAGAATGAAATGAAGAAGAAATTGTTAATACTGCTAGTGTTTTCCTTTAATACCATCTTGATCAGCCACTGAATAATTACTATTACTTCCAAAATACTGAGCTTTAAAAATAGCTTAGGATATGCTTAAGAACTAACAAACTATATTTAAGTTATATGAAAAAAGTTAAATCAGACAGCAAAGTTTTATAAAATGATATAACAAGTGAAAATCAAGCTAGTTCATGGAAAAATATCTATACAAAACCAAATCAGTGCAACAAAATAAAAAATTAGGTAAAGGGCCTGCTACCTGCCAGTCGTCAAACCCATCTCTTCTCCTCCACCCCATTCTGGTGAAACAGTAACTGGTCTCCTAACCCGAGCGAGTCCTTCTCCCATTTTAGTAAACCTCTAAAACACCATGGAGTTATGTTCCTACAGTAATACTTTAAGTACTTGGGTCAGGATAATGGGATAAGTCATGTAGAAATGTCCTTCTCCCCCATCCCAACTATAAATAGAAGGCACAGGGAGCTAAAATTAGTTTTTACAATAATTTCAAAAGACCGAACCATTTCTGAAATGACAAACATAAAGACGTTATGTGTGAAAAACATAGTAGGCGTGCTGGCTGAAGTCAGGAGTCGTATGTGCTGTAGGACCAGCTGGGAATTAAGCTGTGTGCGGAAAGAAGGACAGAGAACACGCCCATGCACAACATGGAATTGAACCCAGCTTTTCAACGTGAATGGGTGGCTGCGATGTCCTCCTTCCCACCCAGCACCCCAAAATGCTCAAGAAGACCGTGTGTGCCTGTTTGCAAGGGTCACAGAAAGAGCACTCACAACTCCAACACAAAACTAACGCTAGGCCCCATCAGCTAAGAAAAGGGGTCCCTAAAATCTTGGCTGGATGAAAGGCAGTGACTACTAATTCCAGCGCCTCATTCTGAACTGGGGCTGGGAGGGGGCGGTATCTGCCAAACTATGAGGAGGGAGAGAGAGGGAAAGGGGGAAAAATCTAAACGACAAATCTGCATTCAAGGTGATTCTGCAAATTAAAATTTCAAAGCATATAAACTAGCAGAGAATGAGAATATTCTCTCAGGAAAGTAGAAATGATAAAGCAATATGAGGACTTTGACGTTACTATATGTACCATGCTTTTAAAAGAGTAATGGGGGGGGGGAATCAATTTTATAATAACCCAGGAGATAAAGAAATCAAAACCATCAGCTGTAAGTTAAGTTTAGAAGAGAAGAGAAACATGAATAAATTCTGAATCAACTAATCATAGTATCAACTAGAAGACAGATGTCAAAAACCCCCAAGAGAGCTGGAGGAGCTCCATCAGCCAACAAACCCAGGGAAGCAGCGAGCAATGCTCCCACAGCAGTGTACACGGGCCGCCGGTAACTGGAGGTTCTTCCCGAGTGCATTCCTGGGCACAGAAGACCGGCCTTCACCAGTAAGAGGAGAGGGTGTAAGGGCTCTCCACCCGAGGCTCCCGGTGGCCAGCCAGGTCCGGTGAGGGGCACTGATGACTAAGTTTCACGACTTACAGGTCTGTGAGGAAGACGGAAATGCAGCGAGGGGGCAAACAAACTTAGATTGCCTCTGGCCAGAAATGAGAAGGCGTTGGAGAAACTCTGATACAAAACAACTCTCCTTACAAGCCCAGGAAGCAAGGGTGTGGGCGGCTGCTGACAACTAAGAGAGTCGTCATCTAGACAGAAGATGGCGTTAGGCTCTCTCACCAGAAACACACTCAGAAGGTTTATCAGTCTGGAAACACCCGTTTTCCAAATTCTCCCACACCTCAATGCACAAATACCCACATGAAGATGCATCACGAGTTTTGGTATCTTCACAGATTACCAACAGCCCTTAGAAAATTCTATCTCGAGAAGATACTTTTAAAAAAATCAACAGGCAAGCATAGATCTAGCAACACATCTCAATACACATCAGAGGAAAAAATTCCCAACTGCAGCACTGGCTCATGAGACAGGCCCATCAACTCATGGAATCATACCTGGTCAAGGTCTACGTCAGCACCTTTCATGCTTCAATGCGCACCTGGAGACCTGGTTAAAATTCAGACTCTGACTCAGGGTGTCTGGGATGAGGACTGAGATTCTTCATTTCCAACAATTAGCTCCCAGGTGATGCCAATACTGCTGGCCTTCAGACCAGCCTACGGCAGTTAGACTTTCTGGAGCACAAACCACAGACATCAAGTAGGCCCTCCTGTCACACACTTCCCAAGTTACCAGTGCAGGCAATCAAGTCCCATGGAGCCACAGGGAACCTATGGGAATGTAGACAATACCCTGACCACCCCAAGTCAGCCACCATCACAGTGTTAGGTGGCATTTGGGTGTGTCGAAACTAAGTGAGTTCTGAAAAACAGGATCCATGTCAGATCATGGCCATACTCCAGGCACCACAGCTGGCCACTAAGGCTGGCTGGCCTGCCTCCTTCCTAGGGCAGAGAGAACTCTTAAAGCATTAAGTGAGCACAAGCTCCCATCCAAGGCTCTACTAAAACGATAATAATTAAAAACTCAGCACTGCAAAGAGGATAAGAGGGGAACCAGTAATAGGAAAGAGGTTCCCACAAATTATAAAGAGGGAAGAGCAGAACACAGAAGCCAACTGTCCAGCAGAACAGAGAACCTTCAGGCTCAGCAGACACACAACAACAACAAAAGAGCTCTTCTTAAAGGAAATGAGTAAGGACAATCTTTCATAACCCAGTTAAACTTATTTAGTGCTAAGAAAGGGAGCAGAGGAGGCGGCTGTGGAGGAGGAGAGGGAGAGGGAGAAGGGAGGGGATGGAGGGAGGCGGCTGTGGAGGAGGAGAGGGAGAGGGAGAAGGGAGGGGATGGAGGGAGGCGGCTGTGGAGGAGGAGAGGGAGAGGGAGAAGGGAGGGGACGGAGGGAGATGAATGAATTCCCCGGCAGTGGGCTTGGCTGTAGAGGAAGTCCCAGCCCCACAGCTCCAGGCACAGGACACTGCAGTGGAGCCTGACAGCCACGGACACCGAGTTCCCGGTCAGACCTGCTATTCTGGAGCCTGACAGCCACGGACACCGAGTTCCCGGTCAGACCTGCTATTCTGGAGCCTGACAGCCACGGACACCGAGTTCCCGGTCAGACCTGCTATTCTGGAGCCTGACAGCCACGGACACCGAGTTCCCGGTCAGACCTGCTATTCTGGAGCCTGACAGCCACGGACACCGAGTTCCCGGTCAGACCTGCTATTCTGGAGCCTGACAGCCACGGACACCGAGTTCCCGGTCAGACCTGCTATTCTGGAGCCTGACAGCCACGGACACCGAGTTCCCGGTCAGACCTGCTATTCTGGAGCCTGACAGCCACGGACACCGAGTTCCCGGTCAGACCTGCTATTCTGGAGCCTGACAGCCACGGACACCGAGTTCCCGGTCAGACCTGCTATTCTGGGGAAAAGACAGCAAAAGAATGAGAGGCTTGGGAAAAAAGAACATGATAAGCAAAATGAAATAGACCTCCTAAGAAATAAGGTTATTTGAAGAATAATTAAAAAAACAAAAAGTTATTATCTTCAGAAAGATTCAAGATTTTATGTCCATAAAACAAGAGAGATGCAAATCAAAACAACAATGCGGTACCATCTCACACCAGCCAGAATGGCTATCATCAACAAATCAACAAACGACTAGTGTTGGTGAGAATGCGGAGAAAAAGGAACACTTGTGCACTGCTCGTGTAGCCACTGTGAAGAACAGTATGGAGTTTCCTCAAAAAACTGAAAATGGAACTCCCATTTGACTCAGTAATCCACTTCTAGGAATATATCCTAAGAAACTGGGAACACCAATCAGAAAGTATATATGCATTCCCATGTTCATAGCAGCACAATCTACAATAGCTAGGATTTGGAAACAGCCGAGGTGCCCCTCAGCAGATGTCTGGATCATAAAACTATGGTACATCTACACAATGGAATCCTATGCTGCCATAAAAAAGTAGGAATTCTCACCATTTGCAGCAACCTGGATGGAATTGGAGAACATCATGCTTAGTGAAATAAGCCAGTCAATGAAAGAAAAATACCACATGATCTCACTCATTTATGGATAATAAAGAAAATTATAAACTGAACAAAAAGATAGATACAGAGACAGTAAAGCAACAGACTGTCAAATTACAGCGGGAAAGTTAGGGAGAGGTGGGGGAGATAAGAGATCAACTGAAGGACTTGTATGCATGCATATCAGCATAACCAGTGGACACAGAACTCTGGGGGGTGAGGGCATGTATGGAAGTGGGGGAGGGCAATGGTAAGATACGTACACATATAATAACAATAAAAATGGGGGGGGAAACAAATAAAAAAATTTTAAAAATAAGTTACTAAGAAACAACACAACTTTAAAATGTTCTTAGAAATTAAACATAGCACTTTCAGAATAAGAAAAAAATTCAGTAGGAGGGGTAAAAGAATCAGAGATCTCCAAAAACTTACAGAAACAAGATGAAAAATTTGAAACAAAAAAAAAAAGAAAAAGAAAAAGAATAGGTCCCAATCAACAATAGGGAGCTTTCATTAAAAAACAAACAGAAAAATATCAATGAAGACAACCCAGAACTGGAGGAGGGGGAGTCTTCAGATTCAGGTTTCACATCCACAACTCAGCATAGTAAGCAAACGTGTAATGAAAGACACACACCTACACATCTCCTCATGAAAGCTATGGAGAAAGATGAAGGAAAGAGCCTAAAATTTTTAGGTAGAAAAATACATTGCCTTGCCCTAGAAAGAAAGAATTGAAATATATTAATTTTCCCAACAGCAACAATAGATGGGTCAAAGATATTCAATGTCATCAAAGCTCTAAATAAAATTATTCAATCTAGAATTTTACATCCACCAGAGTATTAATAAGAAAAGGTGAAAAATAAAGTCACTTAGACATGAAATTTCACCTCTGTGAAAGATACTTAAAGATGCATATCAGATAAATAAAAATAAATTCTAAAAAAGAAGAAGGCATGGGACACAAGAAATAATTGAAATAGCCAGTACTCCTATAAAAAGCAAGCCCAGGATGAGAATGCCAGAAACAATCAATCCAAATAGGAAATGATTGAGTTCTGGGAACAATGAGTGCAAAAAAACCGGAATGAAATGGGTTACCAGTAATAGCTAGAAAAAGAAAAGATTTTATTGCTGACATAATAAAGTAAGTTTCGTCACTGAAAAAAAAAAAAAAGGAAAGAAAGAAAAAACTTTTGGAAAGCCCAGAAAAATAAAAAATAAGATAGTCCATATAGGAGGCAAAGAAAAACATGACCAATTTCATCTAATTGATGGGGAAAGAAACAGAGATTCCATTTAGTTGGGACAATGGGAATATTCTCTCTGCCTGGCATAGAGACGTAAAACTGGATCCCTATAGAGGGGAGGTAATTCTAGCACATCCTTGGGTTTGCAATGAAAAGAGGACTTTATTTATAGCTGTAGCACTGCATACCCATATAATTTCCAACTTTTAGAATCAATCTTCAAACAAATGGTGGAAGACTTAAGAAAATGGTTATATAGAAAAATTGGTTATTAAAATTGGTAACATAAAAGCAGAGTTGATATGACTGAGAGGAAAGGGCAAGCAAAAATAAGACTGAGGTGTTAATAACCATATCCATTATAATAGGAACTCAAGAAACTGTCTGAGGGTGACAGATCAAGAAAAGGAAGTATATATTTAGAACAAGCAAGGGGGGGAGTGTTAAAAAAACTTTTTCTCTCATAGTGGGAAGTAAACTTAAGAATTGTTAAAAATGAATGTAAGTACAACCGTTAAAGGCTCCTGCCACCTCGAACCAATAGGGAATAGGGAACAGGGAAATTATGCGGCCGTTTCACGGGCAGATGAGGCTTGTGAGGACCATTCAGCGGTGTACCTGAGCTTCCTCGCAGTGGTGCTGAACGGGCTCCATGCTGCCCATGACAGCAGTCCCCAGGACAGACATGAGGGCCATCTTGTGATCTGAGACTCTCGTTTTCTGCCAAACAACTGCCTGCGGAGAAAAGACAGGTAACTTTTAATTCCGTGTAGATTTACTGCATTCACTTACAGTAGCGTTTAGAAGAGATGCATGAACAGGTGAAAGGGCTCTGGTTCTGGATTTAGTAGCTGTGTATGCTGCAGCATAAACTGATTTCACTTCCCTTAACCTCAGTTTCCTCCTCTCCACACAATAACTAAGAATATTTACCTCCCAGAGTTGCTGGGGATGTAGCCGGTGGTTTAAGAGAAACATGGACCAAAGTCTGGCTGTGAAGACCCTGATGTGTGTGACATACTGCAATTTCTCCAGTTAACATGCGGTCCAGTTGTGGCCAAATCTCGAGAAACCGTCAACACAAGTCCATTCATTCATTCAACAAACATCCCCTTAGCCCTCCCAACTCCTGAGGAAATGCGGCCAGGGCCCAGGAGAAGACACGGCAGCAAGGTGCAGGGGGAAAAGGCGAGAAGACGGCAAAGGTAGCCACGGAGGCAGGCGGAGCCCAGACAGGAGGGGGCACAGAGCAAAGAGGTTTCTAACAAAGGAGTCCTATGTGACCAGTGTCAAGCGAGCAAGAACAGAGATGTGGCCATCAGGAGTACAGACTGAGGATAGGAAATGGGCCTGATGTGACGCGGTGGCTGAGTGCATGTGAAGGTGAAGCACGGAATAAGCAGGAATGGCCGGAGCCCTGGTACAAGTACACTGTCCGGAGCCCAGCAGGGCCCAAGAGACACCAATGTGATGAAGGAGTGAGGGAAAGAATACTTTTTTTCTACAGAAAAATAACTATTGGGGTTGAAAACTAGCTCTTGGTTTTGAAAGATGAAGACTGCTGGATGCCACACCTTAAACAGATTAGGAATCATGTCTCGTAACTAAGTAGTAATTCTGCTTTAGGAAATCCAAAACTACCTTTGATTTTCTTTCTTTTAAAAAAATATATATAATAGTTTTGAGATATAATTCACACCATTACAACTCACTCATTTATGTGTACAAGTCAATGGTTTTTAGTACATTACAGAGCTGTGAACTATCACCATAATCTAATTTTAGAATGACTTTATCACTCCACAAAGAAAGCCTGTACCTTATCAGGCACTCCCACTTCTTCCCACTAAGTAATCACTAAATTACTTTGTCTATAAATGTGCATACGCTGGGTACTTCACACAGATGGAAGCACACAATACACAGCATTTGTGAGCGGCCTCTCACTAGCACACGTTTCCAAGGTTTACCCATGAGTACTTCATTCCTTTCAATGGCTCCATGTGGCTCCATTGGTTGGACACACACAGAACTGCCTTTCATCAGATGACGGACACTGGTTTCAGCTCTGATGAAGCTGCTGCTAGGAGGACTCAAGTGCGAGCTCCTGTGTGCCACGCTTCCTTTCCCCGGTGTATCCTGAGGAGTGGGACTGCTAGGTAAGGCGGCCACTTTATTTTTTTGAGGAACTGCCAGACTGAAACCTGCGCTGCCTGTGTGTTTGTAAATACCAAGAAGTGCTGCTTCTGCTATCAAGGTTGTTATTTTAAGCTCCCCAGTAGCTTGTGCTTTAAGGGACAATATTCAAAATAACAGAAAGTAGGTCAAGTTCTGAATAATCTACAACTGTATTGCAGTGAAATGACCCCCCTGCTTCATATTTTCCATATCACAAGTTACTTTTAACAAAAAGCAGTCTATAGCCCTAACCGGTTTGGCTCAATGGATAGAGCATCGGCCTGCGGACTGAAGGGTCCCAGGTTCGATTCCGGTCAAGGGCATGTACTTTGGTTCTGGGCACATCCCCAGTAGGAGGTGTGCAAGAGGCAGCTGATCGATGTTTCTTTTCATCGATGTTTCTAACTATCTCTCTCCCTTCCTTTATCCTTCTCCCTTCCTCTCTATAAAAAAATCAATAAAATATATATACTTTAAAATAGTCTATAAAAACTTATTCACCAAAAAAATTTATCTTTTCAAAGCTATGCTAGCTGACACTGACATACATATATAGAAAATATACTTAAAGTAGTAAAGGAAGTATTTCAAGAAAATGTCTGGTTTAAATTCCTGCTTTAAAGCCTGAGATACTTCTAATGTACACATCATATTGTTTAGTTTTATTGGACTGATGCCTCAGGAGAGGCCTTCGATAGAAATTTTTGTTGATTAATAACACTGTTAGTAGTTCTGGAGCATTATTTCAAAGCAGGCAATTATTGCATCAAAGGGGCTAATTTATTCATTTACTTATTTAAGATATTTTGAGTTAATTTTTTTAAAGAAGTATTTTATTGATTTTTTTACAGAGAGGAAGGGAGGATAGAAAATCAGAAACATTGATCAGCTGCCTCCTGCACACCTCCTACTGGGGATGTGCCCACAACTTAGGTACATGCCTTTGACTGGAATCAAACCTGGGACCCCTCAGTCTGCAGGCCTATCCACTGAGCCAAACAGTTTTGGCAAAAGGGGCTAATTTAGAAACATTTTCTAAACCAGCCTTACAGTTGGGCTAGCAATAAATGATAAAGAGGTCTCCCAACAAATTTTAATTTCACTATTAGGCAAAATCCATTATAAAGAAATAAACAAAAATGATAATTAAAAATGAAGGATCTAGAAGAAACTAAGTTTTTAAATACTACATTTTCTACAGTAAATAGTTTTTAGTTTGCTTTCCCTACCATTTAATTAATCCTACATTTTCTGAAACAGATATTCTCACTTCCTGAAGTTTTCATATATTTTTGCCCTTAGGCTGAAAGCTTAACATGTGCTAAAAATAAACACACATGCCCCCATATGTTTTCTATTTAGGTCACACAAAGTTGGAGCATCTAGATGTGCCAACTAAGAATCTGACTCTAGTCAGTATGATGACAGTGCAAAAAACACCTCAATCAAGAATATATTATTACATGCACACCATGTAGCTGATATATAAATATATCTTGCCACTGTGCCTACTTAATTACATATACTATTTGAAGGAAATAAAATAAGATGAGGATTCCCAGTATTTAATTAGTACACCTCAAATGGAAGGCACTTTGTGAATGGGGAAAGGATGCTGCAGAGATGATGCACAATTCGCTAACAAAAGCAATGCTAGGAAGATGTCTGGGCAAAGCAGACTCCTTCAGTAATATGAAATACAGTGTACATATTGGCCTAATTATGTGATAATTATATGCACAGGTGATCTAAGACGTTTTAACTACTTCCAAGGTCTTATAAATCGATATAACTGATCAGTATATCTACTCCTGCCTATGTATTTGTTCGACTGGTTCGGAAAAGGGGAGGGCACAGCATATCATAGGGAAGATCAGTTTCTTCCACACTGGCAATCTGACAATGATTTTAGCTACAGAAGCTTATCACTAAGACAGTGTTAAACGTTTTGATTCAGTATAAAATTATGATTATTCCATCACAACATTAATACTAGTGTTAAAGAATATCACATTCTATTAACATAGTAAGTTATTATTTGATTCTTGCTAAGTAGCCTGAGACTTTTTTAAAAAGAATTCTATTTTGGAAAAATATATTCAGCATGACTCTGAACTTAAAATCTCTTATTCATACTTTTATTCTGCTTAAATTTTTTTATTTTATATTCAGTTTTTTAATAGAGTACACATAATTACTTCCCCTGAAAGTTACAAAGAAATTGGTAACTTTACTTTTTTTTTTTTTTTGGGGGGGGGGAGGTTGCTTATAATAGCCAAGCAGATGAGAGATAAAGATGAGAGAAGTTTTTTTACTTTACTTTTTCTTTTTTGGTTTTTGCACCATGTAAAGGTATGATTTAGTTCAAAAAGGAAGTACAAATTTAAAAACATAGTCAATCTTTGCATAACTTTCAAAGGGAGATGGTAGATACTCATTGTTTGTGATCTTTAAAACAAGAAAGAGTATTTCCCACTGCTCATCAAATCTTGTCAGAGCTACATGAGGAATGCTTTCTTGTCTGGACCCTCTTATGTGCTCTTAGCGCACTGACCCGGCTTCTTCAATGACACTCTGCTAAACGCAACTGCGCCCACCTCCAACTGCCAGGGGGATCACCTCCAACTGCTTCGTCAGAAACTCCTTATTTTACTCCCTCTTAGAAATTTGCAAGAAATCCAAATCCCCACGTGAGGTGGACAAAGCCCCTAGAACGTGGGCCAGGCAGCTCTCCGGCCTTCCCTCCCGGCCCCACAGCAGCGTGAGCTTCCTCTGGCCTCTGGTGACTCCCTGGCCTGCGTGTCCTTTGAATGCCTTTGCCCCTTCTTTCTCAAGAGCCCACCCTAAGGCTTTCTGAACTTGACCAGAGCCTAATAACTGCCTCCAGATTACTTGTACTTCTTACTACTGTTCACAGAAATTCTTCAGGTCAGCTTTTCTAAACAGCTCTTCAAGCTTGGAACCCTGAGGAATCATTACTTTGTCCCACATTTAATTTGGTGGAAAAGGTTATTTGCAAATCAAGCTGTTTTGCTTTACAACAATAGCTGATGTCAGTTTCTCGCTTTTCCTTACTGAATAGGAAACCTTACCTATTCCACTTTGTTTCCCATAAGACTTTGCTTCTCCACACCTGCCGCTACTTCTCCCTAACTCACTCTAAATGAAGTCGCCCTACCATCTCCTTTGCAATGCAACTCCATCCTCCGCATCGCCCTCCAGCTGTTCTTTTCAGAAAAAGACCAATAATGGATAGAAAATCCAGAGCAGCCGAAACCGGTTTGGCTCAATGGATAGAGCGTCGGCTTGGGGACTGAGAGGTCCTGGGTTCGATTCTGGTCAAGGGCATGTACCTTGGTTGCGGGCATATACCCGGTAGGGGGTGTGCAAGAGGCAGCTGATCGATGACTCTCTCTCATCGATGTTTCTCGCTCTCTCTCTCCCTTCCTCTCTGTACAAAATCAATAAAAATATATTTTTAAAAAAAGAAAATCCAGAGCAATAAGTAATCAGAGGACCTGAATAACAAGACAGACCTAACAGACCTAAGAGACTTACACCAATCACTTCCCCACAGCGGCAAAGCATACATTCATTTCAAGCTCATGTAGCCTTCCCCCACAGTAAGTCATGTAAGTCACAAAACAAATTTAAGTTTGAAACTTACCAAGCATTTTTTCTGGTCACAATAGAATAAAACAAAAAATCAATAGCAGAATTCACAATATGTGGAAATTAAATAACGCATTCTTTAAGATAAATAAAAATGAAAATTCACAATATGTGGAAATTAAATAACACATTCTTTAAGATAAATAAAAATGAAAACAACATACCAAAACTCTTGAGATACAGCACAATCAGTACAAACAGTAAAGTTCATAGTCTACCTTAAAAAAAGATGTCAAATAAACAACCTAACTATTCACCTTAAGGAACTAGAAAAAGGACATCAACCTAAGCCCAAAGTTACCAAAAGAAAGAAATGACCATTATTGCGGAGTAGAAATAAATACAACAGAAAAGAGACAGGAAAAAAAGCCACAAAGCTAAGAGCTGATTATTGAAAAGAAACAAAAGTGACAAACCCTTAGACCAATGCTCGGCAAACTCATTAGTCAACAGAGCCAATATCAACAGTACAACGACTGACATTTCTTTGGAGAGCCACATTTTTTTAAACTTAAACTCCTGCCATCGTATTTTGTGGAAGAGCCACACTCAAGGGGCCAAGGAGCCTCATGTGGCTCAAAAGCCACAGTTTGTCGACCACAGTCTTAGACTAAAAAAAAAAAAAAAAAAAAAAAAGACTCAAATAAAATTAGAAATGAAAGCAGAGACATTACAGCTAATGCCACACACATAAGAAGAACTACAAGCCTATATGAGCACTTATATTCCAACGAACGGGATAACCTAGAAGCAAAGGCTCCGTTTTTGGAAACATATAACCTAATTGGATCACTGCTCAATGCCTCCTATAATTCTCCCCTGTAACCATTGCAAACTAATGGCAGAGGCAACACACTGATCAGGTCACTTCCCTACTCCCCATTTTCTATTGAAAAATAAAGATAGCCAAGCATTCAGACCCTTTATAACCTAGCCTCAAATTATCTTTCAAGATTTATCTTCGTCTATACCTTTATATAAAACTAGAGGCCCAATGCAGCCTGGCCAGCGATTGGGGCTGATCAGGGCCTGCTGGCCAGGGAGTGGGACCACGGGGTGGGTGTGGGGGGTTGGCTGGCCAGGGGGAGGGACTGCAGGAGTGACCAGCAGCGGGAGGCTGGCTGTGGGAGTGCACTGATCACCAGGGGGCAGCTCCTGCGTTGAGTGTACTCCCCCTGGTGGTCAGTGCGCATCACAACGACTGGTTGATGGGTTGTTCAGACAACCGGTCATAACAATTGCTCAGGCTTTTATATAGATAGAAGATACCTACTCACCTAAATTAACTTATTCACAGATTCTAAATGGGCTCTGCATCGTTAATGTTCATAATATTCCTCTACCTAGAATGATCTTGATCCATTTACCTGTATTACCAAATTCTACTGTAACAGAACCCCCTATGGTGCACCCACCTTGTGGGGGGAGGCCCTAGGTGAGATCACTTTTACATGTTGCTTCTGCTATACTGAATCAATAACACCTGTCATGTGACCCACGGCAGCCTCCCTCTCTGTAACTTTCCAGGAGTCCCCTAAAGGGGCAGGAACTGCTGCACCTGGAGACGTATTGGAAATGTAGACTTGCAAGCCCACCCTGACCTACTGAATCTGAATGTGCATTTTTAACAAAATTCTCAGGTAATCTGCACCATGATAACGTTTGTTTAAAGGAGACCAGGATGCTGAAACTGGTTTGGCTCAGTGGATAGAGTGTCAGTCTGCGGACTGAAGATCTCAGGTTCGATTCCGGTCAAGGGCATGTACCGTATTTTCCAGCGAATAAGACGACCCCCTAATTTTACAGTTAAAACATAGGTTTAGGCCTATATTCGCTGTATAAGACTACCCCCCATTTCCCAGGCAACACCAGTTCTTTTTTTAATAGACCGCCTCTCTGACTCTGCCCAATCTGAGCAGGCTTTTTACTAGAACACAGTGTAGCTTCGGGTACAGAACATGTACACTGTGTTCTAGTAAAAAGCCTGCTCAGATTGGGCAGAGTCAGAGAGGCGGTCTATTAAAAAAAGAACTGGTGTTGCCTCGGAAATGGGGGGTAATCTTAAACAGCGAATATAGGCCTAAACCTATGTTTTAAATGTAAAATTAGGGGGTCGTCTTATACGCTGGAAAATATGGTACATCCTATTGGGGATGTGCAGGAGGCAGCTGGTCGATGTTTCTCTCTCATCGACGTTTCTAGCTCTCTATTCCTCTCACTTCCTCTCTGTGGAAAGTCAATAAAATACATTAAAAAACAAAACAAAACAAAAAACAACCTTACTAAAATAAATAAAGGAGACCAGGAGGGATCATGGACTACAGAAAAACAGTGTGAATACTCGGAAGCATGAAGATTTGTGATCATGATCTAAAGTGGTACTAGTCAGGAGATGTGTGTGTTCTTCCAGCTACATCCAGCTGTACAGGTTTAGGCACCAAGAAGAGAAAGAGATGGATTTAACCAGGATTTGGTTAGTCAAACAAGTAGTTTAATGAGAGGAGCAAGAATATCGAAGGAGTTTCCAAAGAACACTAATTACAGACCATGATGTAGCAGGGAAAGGAGAGAACTGAAGATAACAGGGACAAGAAACGGTTAAAAGGCAGCCGAGTCAAGGATCAGAGGTTCAATAGAGTGTAAGGACGGGCAGGGAGTTAGCTGGAGAGACGGAGGTGGTAGTCAGAGGTAAACTACTTACCACCGAAATTAATGGAGGAGGTGTCGTTCTGGGCGATGACTAGGACTACAGGGTAGCCACAGGAATCAGTGGCTGAGACAGGGTGGAGAATAAAAGTCACTGGAGGAGAGGGATAAAAGATCTGCAACTCCAGAAAAGACTACCTACGGGGACATTGAATTAACTATAGTGATAATAACCTAGGAGCCAAAAGAGCAAGACTGAAAGCTGAATGATATTTTAGTCATTTAATCATCATTTATTTAGTCATCATTTGATAAGGCTACAAGCGATACAAGATTCTCAGGAAGAGCCAGATTTCAGCTGGAGCACGGTGGTCGCAGAAAAGGCCAAGGACACAGGAGATTTACTTGACTTACCATGAAATGAGCACTACAGACGGGCAGGTGTGCGAGGCAGAGGTAGAAAAAACAATGATTTGTATGAGGAAGAGCCAGGGGAGAAGGGATGATTTGAGAGACCCAGGCTTCTTATTTTAACTGACAGCAGCAGGAATAAAAATATGACGATATTAGGCTGATAGTCCCGAAGCAGGGAGCAGTTGCAAGATTCTGACTTTTAAGGTCTTGCCATGATTCTGAGTTCTGGGAATCCTATCAGATGGAGGCATAGAAGAGAGCAGAGGCCCTCAGAATACTCTCACCAGGAAGCCTTCCCCGAGTGTTCTAGCCCAGAGCAAACGTTCTGTCCTCTCAATGTCTATAGCACTGATCGGTATCATTCAACAGCCACTCAACAAGTTTTCATTATTTCCATCTATTAAGTGTTCAGACACTTTTGCAATATTTTCTGACTTACACTGTAGGCCCTTTCTGAGTGCAGGCCATCACATAACTGCTCAGAGCACCTAGTCAAAGCTCTGAGTCTAGCAGCTGTGAAGAAGCCAAGGAGAATGAACGATGCATTAAATTACGGGGGGAGAAGGGGTGGAGTGTGAGAGAGGTGGGGGGACTGGGTGAAGGTGGGCAAAGGGGAGCAGGAATGGGGACATCTGTAATAGTGCCAACAATAAAAGTTATAAAACAAATAAATTAAAATTGTTCACTTTTCAATAAATAAACAAATAAAATATATCTAAAGAGACATCTGCCTTCATTAACTAAAAAAGAAACAAAAACAAAACCCACCCAGACTTCCAGTGTTGGAGCTGAAGGAGTAATTCCTTCAGAAGGAAGCACTTAGAGCACGGCCCCGAACTGAAAAACTTCTAACTACACTGCCTCCAAACCCTCGCTGGATGGCAGAAGAGTGTGCCCCTTTAACACTGATCCAACTGTGGGCAAAGGAGTTTTCCTTGGTTCCTCACAGCACAGCTGAAACAGAACTGGGACATTAAAAAATATTGGAGTAAAAGGCTAAAAGATGCAAAGAAGGATAAAATGGTAAAGATGCAAAAAAAAAATAAAAAATCTTTGAATGTAAGGAACAGATTATAAATTAGCACTCACTTACCTTTAGTTTATAATCCAATAAACTAGTCCCTTCCTCATTCTTGGTCACCCCATCCCCCAATCTCTGAACATCACCCTGGAGGAGTAGCCTCCTAGGAAACCCCAAACTCTGCCGTTTCCTGGGTTTCTGTTCCCACGGCCCTGCCTCTTCCCAGGTTGAGAGACACCAGAGAGTCCACGCTGCAAAGCTCTCAGCACTCTCCCAAACCTCAAACACGCTAAATGGACCCAATAACCTCAGCGCTCACCAGGAGGCGGGTATGTGGGAAGTCATTCCTTCAATTGCTTCTCCTTTGTACTAGTTAAAACCTTTTTATATCAATGACATCCAATTTAGCTTCTGCAGTATCAGTGACCTTCTAATTCTGAAGACAAACAATTTAAATTGTTTGAATTTGAATTCCAAACAATTTAAAAAAACTCCACACAGTATTTTGGGCAAAAGAAATATTCACAGAAAAACAACAAGTATGAAGTGTGAAAGTATCTCTTATCTGAACTCATACATTTAACATTATGTTCTGAACTAGTGATATATAGATGTACTCATGTACATATGAAACAGCTAAGAATAGTAAATTGGTTTCAGATATTATCACACTGAAAAAAACTTCTAATTATGGGAAATTACTTTCCAAATGAAAATATATGCAGCGGGACTTTACAGGAACTCAGTTATTACAACTAAAGTTGAAAATTGTAGTGCTCATCCTAAGGAATGGTTCTAGAATTTCTCCAAGTAAAAAACTCACTGAGTCCACTTGTAAATTATTTAAATAAACTCACTGAATCAACTTGTGAATTATTTCCCTTTGGCTGTCTTATTATTCAATATGCTTTCAAGGAACATGATGATGAAAGAAGAAAAACACCTCTTTCTAACATAACCATACTGGCAAGAACATTGACATTATCAGTATTCAAAGAATGTCTTGGCGGGTTAAACCTTCATAAAAAGAAGAAACACTATCTAATCCAAGATGTCAAAATAGCAATAGTACTTCTCATATTATATGTAATGTGATTGTTTGCTTGTACAGCAAAAAAAAATTTTCAAAAAAGGAAAAGATGCCGACATTATCATGTTTAAATTTTAAGCAAAGGCACAGACATTCTTCAGAAAAGCGCATAAAATAGGATAAGAGTAAGCATGTTTAAAAGAAAAAGACTAAGATCAGAAGGGAAATCACTGTTCAGAAAGATTTAAGAAAATGTGGCAATGCTGTTTTTGGAAGCTTAACAATATTTTTTTAAAATTCGAGGCACAACAGCACTATTAAGAAACAAAAAGTAGAAAAACAATGTGTACTGAGAAAAAGGCTTGAAGATGGACGGCTTCCTTGTGTAATAATAGCTGATGCCTAGGTTACTGGAAGATTTTTGACAGTCTGACATCCTGTCACTGCACAGCTCTCTCAGCACACTCTCAGGACTCGATGTTACCGAAGGCCATCGAGGGACTCATGTTTGCTCAATGTAAGTTCAGATGTGTTGCCCTCCAAAAACAGTAAGATGCAGGATAAAAACCCTACTTTTCTTTCTTAAAATACCTACGCTGATGATCTTACAGTAGCTGAGGAAATAATATAAACTTATCCAAAGCTTATAAGCTATGTGTGCGTATATGTATATATGTATGTGTGTGTGTGTATATATATATATATATATATATATATATATATATATATATTTGACTTTAAATACTCATTTACATTACTTGAGGCAATAATCTTGTTTTACTCTTCGATTATGTTTTCTCTTACTTAACTTTCTTCTTTAGTTGTACTCCCTTCTATAAATATATAGTTCCCATCTTAATATTTTACCTTTTCCATCAGTTTTCTCTTCCTGATCACTATTTCTTGTCTTCGATCTTTTTTCAATTGGTTACACTCAACTTTTAATTAGTAGACAAATTGGATCAGAGGTCCTAGTGTTTTTTGTATTAGCAGGACAAGCCACCACCATTGCCATCCCGAGGAGTCACGCATGGCAGAGCTGGAAGAGATCTCACAGTATCATTTGGTTGAGCTCTATGCCAGCAGGAACAGGTGGTTGACTATTCTTAATGTTTTCCTTTCTTTTTAATGACCAAAGACTTTTATTATAAATAGTCTACCATAGCCTGGTTTAATACAAAATCTTAACAAGTAAAAACATGTGGAGTAGAAAGAAAACTTGGTGAAAACAGTTCTTACTAGAAAATAAAACTATTCCTGATCACTCAGAAAAATAAAAAATCCTTTGATCACTCTGAGCTTCAAGTTACCTGTGCAAATAGAAATAATGCTGTCTGACTCAAAGTTTGGTAAGTGCTCTGAAACCTGCAAAAGAACTGTATAAATTCTAGAGGCCCGATGCATGAGCTCTGTGCAAGAGTAGGCCTTTACAGCCTCAGCGGCTGGGCTGCCGAGGTCTCTCCCTGGCTGCCTGGATCCCTCTCTTACAGCCCCGGCAGCTGCCCGGATCCCTCACAGCGGGGCAGCTTCCTAGCTGCAGCCCCAGCTTTTGTCTGGAAGGTCATCCGGAAGGACGTTGGCCTAATTGGCATATTACACTTGTATTGCTATTGATAAAGTACTATTAAAATGGGAAGCAACAGAGTGTAAAGACCTGCACTCTGGCCAGGACCGGTTTGGCTCAATGGATAGAGCGTCGGCTTGGGGACTGAAGGGTCCCGGGTTCGATTCCGGTCAAGGGCATGTACCTTGGTTGCGGGCATATCCCCGGTAGGGAGTGTGCAGGAGGCAGCTGATCGATGACTCTCTCTCATCGATGTTTCTAACTCTCTATCTCTCTCCCTTCCTCTCTGTACAAAATCAATAAAATATATTTAAAAAAAAGAAAAAGAAGAAAAAAAAAAGACCTGCACTCTGTAGGCATGTTGGTTTCAAATCCCATCACAATTTACTAGCCATGCAATACGGAGTGAAGTATGGGACCTTCCTGAGTTCATTTCAGAGGACAACTGCAAAACTGGTATGTCTACCTCACTTGATTGTTGATGTGGATTATAGGAGTTTAACGTACTACACAGGTCCTGGCATTATGTGGGTCCTCAATAAATGTTAACTCCTTACTCCCCATCAGGCTTCTACATTTCCGCTGTGTGGTTCTGCTCTCCTTCCGTTAATTATTTCAAGGTACATATGTCAAATTTTATGAAAAACAAAATAATAGAAATTATGTAAGCCTTTCTTTTCCCTAAGATTCATCAAGCAACAAGAGTTCCTCATCAGCCCTGCTTTGAAAATGTGAGAAAATAAGGTAGAGTTTCCTTTAAAAAATAAACTCTTCCAAAGAAGGAAGGGGTTAGAACAGATGATGAAAAATGTCACTAAATTGTGAACTCCTTAAAGGAAAGAACAAATCTTTATTTATCTTCAGATTTAGGAAGCACAGAAACATTGCTTGCGTGGAAGAGTCTGTTGGGGGGATCTCTGATCTTAGAAATTAAGAAATGAAAGGTTCCATCAGATTTTATATAGACATTAAGTAACAAGATAAAGACTATTTACTGAGATTAAACTAAACAAATGAGGACAAATTTTAAGAATGCTCTTTACATGTTTGATTTAGATAAAATTCATTGTCCCTTTAATATATTATATACCCAAAAAAATCTTACAGAAATACAATAATGCATACCTTGTTATGTATAAAAAGAATCCTTAAGTCAGGTTTAAGTATTCCATAGCTTATGAGGAGATCTAGAACCTTTTTTATTTCATCTTTACATCTTTTAGTAGTTGAGTAAAATTGCTTTCTTACAGGCAGGTTCTTAAACAGCCTTAAAGCAGTTACAGTCGTACCTGTTGGTAGATAAACAGAGAGCTTATTTAGAAGTGGAAGGAACTTCCGATCTTTAAATCCATATACATCAGTAATTAACCCCTTCTATCAATGAAGGCCAGTCCTCCTCCAACTTTGGCCCAAAGATCAAATTCTGATTCTATGTTGCACTCTTCTATTGTAACAGGAATGACCGGATAGGTATGCTCTCTTCTATGTGGTAAGAGCAAGAATAATCTTATTTCTACCACTGCAAAGGAACATGGGCTTACCAGAATATAGTATCTTAAGAATTCTGCTGGTTGATGCTTATTTTACATAGCATATGTGATAACCTTAATTATTCCACTAAAAATTCTTATCTAAAATATTAATTGCCTGACTTGATTTACCCTCATCTTCTGAAGAACAAATACTCAAAACAGGATATTTTTTTAAACTATGAATTTACTTAACTAAAAGTTGAAGATAGATATAAAAATTTATACTGTTTACATATCGGGTTATTAATTAGCTCTTGTTTTAAAAAAATGAAATTAGGACCATTTTCCCTCCAAATTCTTCAGTATAATAGTCATTTTAAAAGTTCTTATCTGCTAATTCAAATATCTGGGTCATCTGTGGGTATGCTTATATCAACTATTTTTCTCTTGATTATGGATTCCATTTTCCTATCTTTGTGCCTCTCAATATTTTTATTTTCCCCGGACATTGTGTATAAAAGGACAATAGGTAATGAAGTTGGCAATACTTTCCCCCAGAGAAGGCACTGCATTTCCTCTGTCAAGCAGCTAAAGAGCGGATCTCTTCAATACAATCAAGAGTTTATCTGTGTTGGAGCGAGCTGCCCTTCATTTACTTCCAGTTCACTTCCAGGTTCTAATGTCTTAAGGGTGGAAATATGTCTCTTGCTCTAGCAAGGCTCTGAGACATAAGCACTGCAACACTTAAGATTTTTCTTTCTTTCTCCAGCTTAGTCCCAACTTTCTTCATCACTTGTTACTCAGTAAAAGTCCTGATGAAATCTAGGCATCCGAGGTGAACCAGCTCTGTATTGGAGGATCCCATCTTCCAATCTGTCATGTAAGCTCCCATGTGGCTACTGAACTGAAGTCCAGCTGGCTTCTCAGAGGACCACAGAAGGTCCCCTGTCCAGCGCAGCAGGTCTGCTCTGTTGCCTGCTATGCCTCCAGTCAGTCAATGCTCCCAGGGACGCCAGTGCCACAGTTTCTTCCTGTCTAGGGAAGGGTCCCCTTTCTCTGGAACTTCACTCATTTCAACTCTTTGGTGACAGTTCTTCAATGGTTTTTAAACAATACAAGTTTTAAAAATTATGTGCATTCTCTTCTTTGCTATATAGAGAGCAATGGTCTCTTGAAATCTTCTACATCCACCTTGCTGAAAAGTTATACTGCAATCCCTCTGACCTACCATTTTCAAATTCAGATGTTCTTTTCTGAAAATTTTGCTGACTTTCCTCTTGGCAGCTGGTGGCTACTTTGAACTGTCATTACTTATTTACTCATCTGTGCTCTCTACTAGTGAGTTCCTGTGACAAATGTAAGGACATATACTATAGCTGTGAATAGATGGCATGAAGGAAGAAGGCAGAGAGAAATCAGTAGGGCAAAATGTTTATGAAAAGAAAAAAATATGCTAACATATATGTTATATATCAGAGACTACAATATACCTAATATAAGTTAATTGACAAATAATTATTTTAGCAGCTAAAAATAACCTCTCAGAGTAAATTGAAAATTACCAATAAGCAGGAATTATGCATTGGAATAAAACCTAATGATTAAAAACTGCTGATTCCAAATGAAATATATAGCCTTAAAAAAAAAAAAGGACCAAGTCATATTGGCCAATAGGGAGGAGGCCCTAGTACACTATCATATTTTACAAGAGAACTGCTCAGCTCTCCAACGTTAGCACATTCTGCAAACACCAGCATGCCAGCGCAGCCTGTGATGTGCTCCCTGTCATATTTTCCCATGATGCCTGTTTATGTCACTTACACAGGCAGGGATCCATGTTCCTAATGTAAAGATGTATGATTGTTGCATATATCAGTTTCCTTAAAATACTTAATAACATTCCATTCTCAAATGAAAAAAGTCTTTCAGTATATGCACAATCACACACAGTCACGATTTACAAAAAACATGATGCCCTACTCTAATAACAGGGTAGGGAAAGGAAATATCCTGATCAGAGTACTTTAAATACACTACTTTTGACATATGAGAAATTCCTACGGCAGAAGAAGTATTAAAAGAAGTTTTCTAGGAGTGTAAATAAATTTAGAAGCTTAATAATGATTATCTAGAGTAAAGAGAATAGAAGTATAACATGAAGTATAATAGAATGACAAAAAAGATATGACTAAAACAAATAATTTAGTACTTGGTAAAACAATATAAAAGCTCAAGATTAAGTTTTATATTTCTTATCAATTTTTTAAATGTCTTAAAAGTAAACAGAAGGTAAGGGTAATTTTAAATGGCATACTGTTATTAAACACATGGCTAAATTAAATGGCTAAATTAATCCATAAGACAAATACCTATACAGGAACTGGAATCTCCAGTAAACTACCGTTTCCCCAAAAATAAGACAGTGTCTTATATTAATTTTTGCTCCCAAAGATGCGCTAGATCTTATTTTCAGAGAATGTCTTATTTTTCCACGCGCTAAGTCTTATTTTCGGAGGATGTCTTATTTTCGGGGAAACACCATATTTTTAAACATTTTAAAATATACTTAAAGGGGTGACAAATTTTCCAATGCTTAAAAAAGATACAATTGTAATCTGTCCCTGCACCTACAGTTAGGCTATCTACAGGTGCCATCCTATTGGATGAAATGAGGAGTAACTGCTAAGTAAGGCTGTTACACCACAGCAGAAACTAATCTATGAGAACCCTAAATGCACAGGCATTAATTAAGATGGTTGGACTGTAGTTTTATCTTACACAGAAAACATTTAAATGGAAGCTGAATGACAGCTGGTGGTGAAATGTGAGTCCGTGATTCAATCACCCAGAAACTACCAGCACTAAGGCAATATAAACATAAAATGCTTTTGAAAGTGCTGGTGGATTTCAATAAGCTTGTTTTTTGAAATCTTTTCCTAACCAATAAACTGTAATTAGGAGAAAAAAGCGATATTTGAAAGGCAATTACTTCTAGTGTAGCAACTACTGACTTTCCGAGTATGTTGTTTTTTAAGGTGAAAGAAATATTGCAAAAGATCAGGTTCATTAATTGACTGTAGAAATTCCTTACTATGCATACCTGATCTCACTAAAAGTAGAAGATGTAGGTCAGCAAGAAAAGAAAAATCAATCAGAAAAGAGGCAAAGATCCGAAGGTTTCCATATTTAAGAACTGTTATTTCACAGTTCTCATGGAGATGAATACAAGAAAGCATGAGAAATATGAGTGATGCAAAGTCATGGCCATCCAGATTAGACCGGCTACTAGTAAGATAAAAATAAATACATTTAAGTTTTATAAGGTGACTAGATTACTTTAAGTACTCTACTGGACAGCCACTCAAATAACTCCTAATGGTTTCCTAATTTGAACTTCTAAGAACTGGGGTCAGAGCATTTCTGGAGAGGAACCATATTTTAAAAGGCCTTCTCTGTGTCCTAACCTAAAAAAAAAAAAAGAAAAGAAAAGAAAAGAAAAATGTTGGTGTGTTTTCTTAGGAGTTTCTATTAACTCCATGTACATACAAAAATGTTAATTTTTAATGGGCAAAACAGTAACTAATTGGAGATTTATTAAAAAAAGAAAGAATGAGAGAATTTGGCATCGGTGTTAAGGTACAAGAAAATAAATTTTAATGAAGAAAGACAAGGCATTTGAAAAAATAAATCCAGTAATTTAACATTAAAACTGGAGAGAAGAGCCCTAGCTGGTTTTGCTCAGTGGATAGAACATCGGCCTAGAGACTGAAAGGTCCTGGATTCGGTTCCGGTCAGGGGCACACACCAAGGTTGTGAGCTCTATCCGCCATAGGGGGCGTGCAAGAGGCAGCCAATTCATGATTCTCTCTCATCACTGATGTTTCTATCTCTTTCTCTCTCTCTGAAATAAAACAAACATAAAAAGAAAACATCTGGAAGGAAGAAACAAAAAAAAAAAAAAAAAAAGACTGATAAATTATAGGGAGAGACCACAAAATTAAAAAATGAATTTACAATACAAACTGGAGAAAAGGGGCAAACAACAACAAAAACACAAGTTCCTCTTCAGATCTAATAATTCCTCTGGACATGACTCTAAAGAGGTCATACCTTTAATGTTCTCTCAACTTTAAACATCCTATTAGAAGTTAGCAGTAAGAAAAAGATTAAAGAAGATATGTGAAACACAAGCCTAAAGAGATTATTTTCCCCTCAGAAGTAAATAGTAGAGGTACTTAGAAACAAAAGATGTCAATTAAAATACAATGAAATTATGTAAATGTATAAAACACTAAAAAAATGAAACTAGACTACCAACTTACACCACACACAAAAATAAACTCAAAATAAAGAACTTAAACGTAAGATGCAAAACCATAAAAATCTTAGAGGAATCCACAGGAGCAAAATCTCCGACATGTGCCAAAGCAATATCATTACTGACACAGCTCCTAGGCAATGGAAACTAAAGAGAAAACAAACAAGCGGGACTACATCAAAGTAAAAAGCTTCTGCACAGCCAGAGAAACATCAACAAAACTGCAAGAAAGCCCCCTGCGTGGGAGAACATATTTGCCAATGTTAACTCCAATAAAGATTTAATCTCCAAAATTTATAGGGAACTCATACAACTTAACAAAAAGAAGATAAACAACCCAATCAAAAAGTGGGCAACGGCCCTAAATAAATACTTTTTGAAAGAGGACACACAGGCCAAGAGACATATGAAAACATGCTCAAAGTCACTAATCATCGAGAAATGAAAATCAAAACAACGAGGTACCATCTCACACTGGTGGGAATGGCTATCATCAACAAATCAACAAACGCCAAGTGCTGGTGAAGGTGCGGAGAAAAAGGAACCCTGGTGCAGTGTGGAGAACAGAATGGAGTTTCCTCAAAAAACTGAAAATGGAGCTCCCACTTGACCCAGTAATCCCACTCCTAGGAATATATCCCAAGAAACCAGAAACACCCACCAGAAAGGATATATGCACCCCTATGTTCATAGTGGCACAATTTACCATAGCTAAGATCTGAAACAGCCTAAGTGTCCATCAGTAGATGAGTGGATTAAAAACCTGTGATCCTTCTACACAATGGAATACTATGCTGCTGTAAGAAGGAAAGAACGCCTATCATTTACAACAGCATGGGTGGACCTGGAGAGCATTATGCTAAGTGAATTAAGCCAGTCGGAGAAAGATAAATACCACATGATCTCACTCATTTGTGGAATATAATGAACAACATAAACTGATGAACAAAAACCAATCCAGAGACAGAGAAGCATTAATCAGCATCAAACTCAGAGGGAAGGTAGGGGAGGGTGGGAATAAGGGGGAGAGATCAACCAAAGAACTTGTATGCATGCATTTAAGCCTAACCAATGGACACAGACACCAGGGGAATGAGGGCATGAGTGGGAAGGTTGGGGGGGGGTTACAATAGGGGGATAAGGACACATATGTAATATCTTAATCAATAAGGAAAATAAATAAAAACAAAAAACCCTAAATGACCAAAAGCAATAATTAATTAATTAATTAATATATTTACTTGATGTAAATAATACAAAAAGGGAAGCAGTGGATGTGGTATTAGATGAAACATTAGTATTGAGTTGAAAATTGTTGAAACAATGATGGGAACACTATTCTATCTACCGTGCACATTTTTTATGATCTCTGTAAATAAATATATTTTAAATTATTGGTTTAATCATACCTCAAGGGTATGGTTTATCAGTTTGATTACTAAATCAATAATGTTTTAGGCATTTCAATAAAATATTCTCCTTCATGTATAAAAGAGTCAACAGTAATCCAGCAAGAGTAAAACAACGCTCTGACAGTTTTTACTGTCAGAGGAGTGACTAATCCATGTTGTTGTCCAAAATCTTTCACATCGTTCCTCTTGAGACCAATTCTAAGTATGCAGGAGTCTGGGGCTAAAGGACAGGCTGACTGTCCGCTTGGAAGTTAAGTAGCTATTATCAGGCCCAAACCCAAAGCAATCAATATACTGAATTTTTAAAAACTAAACTATTAAGATAAAAAAGACAAAGCACGTTACAAAGCTACTCTCTTACCTTGACCAAGATGTGAAGGTTTTTGAGAAATTATGTGGCCACTGCCATCTAACACATACTGGGTGCTAAAATTATCAGTAGCTGTCCTGGTTGTAATTAAAACCTGGAATTTAAAAAAAAAAAATCTAATAAAATTATGATTATTGCAGAGGGCTCATTCTCAAGCCATATTTAAAATAATTATCATATATTCACTTAAGTTTGAAAGGAATTTTACTTAATAAATTCTTATGACCACTTCTTTTATAATACTCCTTAGAGTTACACTAACAAATAGGTCAGTTTATAAATTTTTATGTTAAATTACTCATCTTTTAATATTTTACTCAACAAAACTCTACATAAAACAATCCTATAAAATCATAATACATGAAATGGCTACTTTTATTATACGTATTATGTGACTTACACCTGTAAAATGAAATACTTCAAACGCATTAAGAAAATTTGTTTTTGTTGATAAATAATCTTTTTGTATGGTAATCATTTCCTGCACTTCTGTATTTCAAGTTAATGGTTCAAAAGAATAAAAACAAGGGGGGGGGCAATGGTATATGTACAAAGATAATAATTTAATAAAAAACTTAAAAAAAAGAATAAAAACAAATCAACACACATATGTATGGTCAATTTGTTCTTAAACCCAAGCTTTGAACTCACTGTTTAAATGTAAACTTTTTACTAATTAAAAAAAATTAGCATTAAAACATGTAAGCATAAAAACGGATTTAATTCAGTATGAAACATTTCCTAAGATGTTACAGTCATAGAAATATAAACTTAAGCAGGTCTGCATGCTCCCTCAGCTTTCTGTGTACCTATCTTGTGAGATCAGTAGGCGAGTGTAACAACAGCAAACCACATCCCCGCCAGAAAAATGCTACAGGTGGGGAGTGGGGATGCTGGCGAGTAAAGCAGGTGGATTCAGGAAAGGGTAGCCTCCCCACACTTCCGTGAACAATGCCAACCCAAAACTAGAAGCAATTTTTCTTGGCCATCCTTAGACTGAGCACAGCTGATCATCTTAAAACTAGAGGCCCAGGAAGAGATCCAAGATGGCTGCTCGGGTAGACACCTAACCGCAGCAGCACACAACAATTTCAATGGAATACAACTAAAATGTAGAGTGGACATTGCCCAGAGCTACAGGTAGTCGACTGACTGAAAATGCTACAACAAGAAGGAAAGAGAAAACCAGAAGGAAAATCAGAGGAGCTGAAAAAAAGCCTAAGAAATTTATTTTCTTCCATTAAAAATGTTTTGTTTAAAAAAAAAAAAAAAAAAAAAAAAAAAAAACTAGAGGCCCAGTGCACAGAATTTGGATTCCTAGGATTCCTAGGCCTGGCTAGCAATCAGGGCCAACTGGGGCCTTCCTTCATTCTGAGCCGCCCCCTAGTGGTCAGCACACACCATAGTGAGCAATCGAACTCCTGAGGGAACAATCTGCATATTAGGCTTTTATATATATAGACAAACCTATATAATTAAGGAAAAAGCCACAAAGAGCCAGGTCCGCTGCTAGAAGTCAACTAGGTCCAGTTGAGTCTGCACCTGGTGGTTGTCACCTTGAACTAGCCAGGCACTCATGCACTGGAGGCCACATGGCTCTGTGGCACTTGTGGGTATCCTGCACACAACTGCAAAGTCCCAACGAAAACAGTACAGCTTTTCTAGCTGTCAGTACTAGTTCAGGCTACAAGGTGATATCAATAAAATCCTGACTAGGGGAATTGCTCCAAAGCTGCTACTTCTGTGATAACTATTTTCTAATCATCTAATGCAATTATTTTACTTCTTCCAAAAATACATTCCATGGTTGAAAAGTTGTATAATTTAAAATTTTTCCTGATAATTAATCTTAGTTTTCCTGCTATGTCACAACTGCACTGTGCCCAAAAGTGATTTCTTCTAGTAAAGTTTGTCAAAATAAAGAAGACACACTGCTAGAGATTTTCTTTGTCTCTAATTACTCTATGATTATCCCTTTAAAAACAATTCTCCATTTAACCAACCACTTCTCCAAAATGCCAAGGTCAACTGAATTCTATTTCTATTCTCCAAAGAGCTGCCACCTGACCTCAGGTTGGTGTCACTGAGCAAAGGCAGCCCTGGAACGCTGAGTTCTAGGACTAACTCTGCCAGTGACTTGCTAGATAGTCCCGAATAAATTACACTATCATCTTCAAGGGGAGGGTGATGATAAGATGAAGATGATGCTAATACTTTATAAGGTTACACGGGTTTTTGCTTCAACTACGTCAAAGCACTTCACAGATATTACTTCTTCATCTTCAAAACATTAATGAATAGTAAATATACTCCAGCCTAGATGAATAAATTGAAGTACTGAAAGGCAAAATAGGACCTAAGAGGTCATAATGTAACATTTATGCTAAAGTAAAAAAACAGAACAAATGTTATTTCCAACATTAACATTTAAAAAATTAGAATGTGCAGGGTACTATGAAAAACTATTTAGCTAGGAAATAGTCTGCAACTCACTACTGAAGGCAGTGAAGGATAAAACGTATAAGCATGTTTCACAAATTCATGAAATACAGTGTGTTCTTCAGAGGAAGGAATTGTATTTCAAGAGTTCATTTCATCATATGACCCTGTGTCCTGGGCAAGAACCCTTTTCTTGGACCAGGCCCAGGGTCAGAATGTGTTAGCAGCCCAGTAGCCAGCATCTGAACCGCAGTAACTCCGCCTCAGAAGCATCTCGAATATTACAAATTATTGCTGGTGCCTCTTACTGGAGGTACTGAGGAACTGAGGCAGTGAATGAATCTAGTGGTGTTAACAAAAGAAATTTTAATTTGTATTCAAGTAATTTTAAAAGAAGTTTGTTATAAAAGGAGAAGTTTTAGAAGTTCTTAGAGGACTTTAGCGATTTATTACTTTCCAGTTATTAAAAATTAATTCTGGTTCAGTTACGCAATTTCAAGAAATTATGGTACTATTACAAAGCTAAAGTTACAAAAAATCATTTACAGTTTAGATAAGCACAATTTTTCTCAATGTTCTAGATAAAATGTAAATTAAATACTTAGAATATACCCTGGTAATTCATGCAAAGAATCCTCCCTTGACAAAAATTAATTTAAGATAATTATGTCATAAGTTTTATTTTTATTTGTTTTTACTAACTTTTGGCAGAATGCCACACAGGAACATGCTCTGAAAATGAAAGTTAATGATCCTCGTAATTCAACTGAAACGTGGGCTTTGCGGGGCTGGCCTGCCTTTCTCCCGTGTGAGCGGCCGGCCTGCCTGCCTGCCGGGCTGCAGCTAGCAGAGGCTCTCTGGCGGCAGAGCCCTCTCCCGGACCTTCACTGCGGGAGAAAAGCACAGGCGGCCTAGCCTCTGACCTTTCCACTTTCAGCAGGTTCTACACCTGTGCAGAGGTTGTGCTTAGAAGCAGAATCTTAAGAATTCCTGTGCCTGCTCTAACGGAGCTCTGCCGCCACGCTCTAAAGGACAGCGGTACCTGCCCTCTGGGGCAGGCGGCAGGAGGCAGGAGGCGTCAGGATGAGCAGGGCTGCCTCCAGCCTGTCACAGCTCAGTGGGCCCCTAAAGGGAGTCTCCACTTCACACAGAACAGCTTCGCTCCGTTCTGTCCCGTCCGCCATGGGGGTTAATGTAACATAAAACTGTAACAAGTCTACAGAGCCCACATCAGCGCATCACAAAATTATGTTTGGTGAACTTGACAGACAGACATTTGATGAGAGTGATACCCAGCACACTGAAACTTCTTTAAGAAATGTTGGCTGAATAAATCAATAAACATGCATATTATGCAGAGCATGGCTGGCAATTCTAATTCTTCTGAGGAAAAACCAAAAGGAAAAACAAAATTATGCAACAAAATAAAGGCCTTTAGTGAAAATTAGAAGGAATTTCCCTAGGAACGGCTATAAAATTTTAGAAAGGATTTCCCCCAAATATTGAGGAGTTTCATTAACTTGGAAAGCTGAGGTGAAATAATGCTTGTCAACAGGGAATGAGGAAGACTAACGATGACATCACCTATCTGATACAGCTGCTTACCACTTTCCACATTCAAGACCAGAGTAGAAAGAACTTCCACTGGATGGCACATGACAATATGCAAGACACTTCAATAGGCATTATTTCCTTTGACCCTCCAATTATCATCACTTTATAGATTAAAAAAATAAAAAGGCACTCAGAAAAGATAACTGTTTTATGCCTTTGGCCAACCAAGTCTCTTATTCAAACACTTGGGAATGAGAATTAGGTTTGTGGAGGGGTGGGGGATTGGAATGGGGAGTTGAGGACAAATATATGACACCTTAATCAATAAAAAAAAATTTTAAAAAGAATTAGGTTTCTGATTCCCTAGTTCAGAGTTTGTTCTGATTTTAAGAAAATGAAACTGTTCTGTAGTCTTTTTAAAATTGAGGTATAATTTAGCCTTCATTTTAAAATCCAGTTTAAAAAAACAAAAACAACTTGTATGAGTTTCTTAAACATTTCTTTGGAGGAAAAAAGATCACTTTTAATATAATGTATGCAAAATATCTACTTATAAAGAAACACTTATGTTTTATTATGTTACAGGAATAATATATACAGTCTTCATAAAAATTGTATAAACAGGTCAAAACAGAATTTTCATTCTCTAGCTCATTCTCTTTGGTATGCTTAATAATGAGGACCAGAAATTTAACATAGAAAAATGACAAATAGCCGAAACCGGTTTGGCTCAGTGGATAGAGCGTCAGCCTGCGGACTGAAAGGTTCTGGGTTCGATTCTGGTCAAGGGCATGTACCTTGGTTGCGGGCACATCCCCATTAGGGGGTGTGCAAGAGGCAGATGATCAATGATTCTCTCTCATCGATGTTTCTAACTCTCTTTCCCTCTCTCTTCCTCTCTGTAAAAAATCAATAAAATATTTAAAAAAGAAAAAAAAAGAAAAATGACAAATATACCAAAATTACTACTCTACAAACAATAATGTATTTCAAGAGAAGTTATGCTTGATATCATTTAAAGAAATCATTATCAGACAATTTGTGCCAGTCATTGATACATTAATGGTTTATGGAGTTAGTAATACATTTGAAAATACCAATAGGATATTTTGTAGATATAAAGAGAATGTTTTACTCCTTTCGACTATTTAATTCTAAGAGTGAAAGTCATTTTATTATTGACAAACTAAAAAAATGCTCATTCTTTTACAGTGCGTAAAGAATATAAAATTAGATGTATTTTAAATTTCTCCAGACAATTTTGCTGAAAGTATACTTTTTTCTTTCTATAACTAAAATTAACATATTATTTTTATTTTTTAGTTTCACCCGAGGATATGTTTATTGATTTTAGAGAGAGAAGAGAAAAAGGGAGAGGAGAGAGAGAAGCGGGGAGAGGAAGAGAGAAAAAGAGAGAAACATTGAAGTAAGGGAGAAACATCAATCTGTTGCCTCCCGTACATGCCCCAACCAGAAATCGAACTTACAGCCTCGGTATGATTTCCTGACCGGGAATCGAATCAACTATCTTTTTGGTGTACAGGACAATGATCCAACCAATTGAGCCACCTGGCCAGGACTAAAATTATTAACATCTTTAAAATAATCTAACAAAAAATAATTTCAATAACTGCAGTTTTGAGAAATAGCTGTATAATATTGTGCAAAACATTAACCTAATTACATACAGGATGGGCAAAAGTGAGTTTATAATTCATATGGAAAAGAGCAGTAATTAATAAATAATAATACAAGAATAAACTCTCACATACAACTGTAAACCTATTTTTGCCCCACCCTGTATTATCAATCTAATTAGCCTGAGATCATTTACAACTGTATGACTTTAAAATTATCTGCATCTGTTAGTTTGGCAGATAAAATAACAAAATCTATAATTTCTGCAATAATATAATAATATAATAACTGCAATCTCTATCCAAAATTTTTCAAAATAAATTGGAGCCTTAAAATAAATATGCAACTTCTATTAATGAAATTTGAATTCTGAGTGAAGAATATTCATTAAATTTAAGAAGTGAATCCCCCCACAAAAGCATTATTAAGTCTTCCTGAATAACTTCATTATTTTTAAATGTAATAGACCTTAACAAGCATTTACTGTTTTCTGTATTTCTGAAATTTCTGAAACTCTTCAGAACATTCCCGCGTTAAGTTTCAAGTTAACTTCTTCTTGATAACTTCTTTTGGGCTTACCACTGCAGGCCTGGGATATTTATTATTTAATACTAGATGCCCGGAATTCGTGCGGGTTGGGAAGGGGGTTGAGGGGGGGTATCCCTTAGCCTGGCCTGCACCCTCTCACGATCCAGAATGGCTGGATCCTAACCGCTGGCCTGCTGGCCTGCCTGCCTGATCACCCCTAAGCAATCTGCCTGCCTGCCTGATTGTCCCTAACTGCTTTTCCCTGTCTGCCTGATGGCCCCTAACCGCCTCTACCTTGGCCCTACCACCGTGGCTTTGTCCGAAAGGACATCTGGAAGGATGTCCAGCCTATCTGGTCTAATTAGCATATTATTCTTTTATTAGTATAGATGAGATACTTTTTCACTTAGAAATGCCTTTTTAACCACCCTATTAAGAAGGCAGCATGACCTACTGTGGAAAACTCAGCACTGGGAAGCATGATATTGGAACTAAATTACTTGTTTCACCATCAATACACTACGTATTCCTAAAGAGGCTGCAACTTTCATGTTCCACTTACTTCTCTATGCACAGTTCCTCTGAAGTAAACTTCTTTGCACAGCACGCTGCATTCAGACAACGAAGTTAGCTGACTGGTTATTAGACTGTTTTGAAGTTGGGGTGGGAACTGGCATTTGGTCTTCTCAAGACCTGTTTCCTCATCAGGATTAGGGATGGAACCATGAAACCTCACTGCAAGGTGGCTTCCACGTGAAGCAGACTGAGGTGGAGGCTAGTGAGGACATTGATAGGAGTGCTCCCGGGAGGATCTTCCGTGGGGCCAGGGCAGAAAGAGAAGTGGGACTGGGCCCGTCACTGGCCTTGGTGGGGCCGCGGGCACTCTGGAGCAGACAGCATGGCGGGTGGAGTGTAGCTGAAACGGGGCCTTTACAGCCCGTCACCCAATCACTGACGCAGGTGCCCTGCATGTTCCGGTAACTCTCTTCCGAGAGGGGAGGGCAGCCTCCGAGGGAGACTGCTGTGAGCACTCCGTCAGCGGGGTTCTCCTGACGGGGTGTCTGGCAGTGACAGGTATTACTACCACCCAGTAATACCTAAGAGTCTACTACCACCACCACCAAGGTTCTGTGTTTCCTTTGGCTTTCAGATACAACAACAAATGTGTGGCGAAAATAATACATATTGTCAGATTTCATCTAGGTCAAGTTCAAAAATAAGCAGGACTATATTGATACAGGTCAGAATAGCGATTACTTTGAGGAGTGCAGCCCGGGAGGGGGCATTAAAGAACTTTCAGGAGTGCTGACAATGGTCTAAATCTGGATCTGGAGGACTCATATGTAAAAATTCATTGTGATGTGTGTAAGTGTATAATTTTATATTACTGTGATACTTTGACAATTCTTTTACTCCTTTTGTAATTCTGATGAACAAATTTATTTAAGTATTTATATTCAAGGCATTCAAATGCCTCAAAAAATGAAACAAAAGACAAAATGATAAACAGGTATCAAGTAGGTTCAAGTAATCAAATAAAGAAAAAAAAACAGTGCTACTGGATAAGGGCTTGCAAAACAGCCATCTAAAATCAGAGCTGCAGTGTAGATGAAGATAAACCATATGCCCTATGTGTAAGTACAGTGCTGCCACCTAGCAGACAAAGCTAATAATGGCTGATTTCCGTTCTGCAAGGTTATGTACACATCAAAAAAATAATAAAATACTAAATTATGTATTTTTCAACAATACTCTACTAAAATAAAGCTTAAAGACTACCTGCAAATTTGGACAACAGCTAAAAAAAAATCAAATACTTAAGTTATTAAACAAACTATATGATTTCTAAAATAGCCACTGAGAGCTTAAACAATAGCAGTAGTGCCGGGAGCTTCAGAAGTTCCCTGGTATAAATCCCATGCCACTTTATACGGCTTTCTGCAAGACCCTAGGGCTCCGGGTTCCCATATACAGTCTCTGGGGAAAATGAAGGGCAATGCCAATTGTAAGTTACTCTTCCCTACTCTTTGGAGACTCAGGGAACTTTAAGTAAATAAGTGCTGAGAAAAATAACAGAAGCATGGGCTATGGGCTGTGCTGGTTTCGGGATAGGAGTTTTAAGCAGCGTGCATTTAAGGAATGACAAGGTCTTCCCTCCGTTAGTGATGTTTGAACACCTGGCTTCCAAGCAAGGGCTCCCTCACAGTCCTCTATGCTAAACAGCAAAGTCGGCCCCTCTGAACTCCACCTCAGAGGTCCTCAACGTTTTGTGGCCATGTTCCACCTAAGCATCTCTAAAATCCCGATGTCCCCTTGTGACATACAATTCTTATTCAAAAAGTGAGCTCCTAGTCACAGGAAGGAAGCCTAAAAGGCCATGAACTTGCTTTAAACAAGCTTTCAAAGAACATGGCACCATGAAAGAGAAAAATAAAAGAAAAGGACAGTTGAAGTACTGAGAAAGAAATCACTAAGAAATTACTTAAGAAAATAATATGAAGTGATATGAAAAACGGCAAATAAAGTTTTAAAACATATAACAGAGAACTGAAATGCATAATTATGTCACAATATATATTAATATGAGGCCCCTAGAATCTTAAGAAATGCCAAAATTTCACTATTAACTCATTCTTGAATTGCCCCACATTGGGAACCACTGCTCCACCTCCACCATCCACAATTTTTCTTTCTGAGGCTTCTCTTTACAGAGCCCTCAGAAAAAAGAATAAATGAGTACCTAGCTGGGGCCCTTCACACACACACACACACACACACACACACACACACACACACCACTCTGCTGGCTTAGTTTTGTCTCACTTCTAATATTCTGTAATTATAAAATCACGAAAGTAGTATAAATTACCTTACCTCAGCTACACAACAAATTGATCCCAAGGCTTCGCCACGAAAACCGTAAGTTGTCAAATTTTCAAGATCTTCATGACTATTTATTTTTGAGGTGTAGTGCTTCATTGCCATTACAGGTGCATCAGAGGCCTTGATACCGTCACCATTGTCTCTGACTTCAATTTTATCAAACCCATAATTCTCCTATACAAAGTTAAAAATACTTTTAGTACATAAAGACATTAAACTGTTACAACATTTAGAAAGAGAAACATAAGTGAAATAACACTGTCATTTATTTACCTCTCAGGGAAACTTAATCTTAAGGAAGTAAGTTTAATTCCTTACGTTTACTAACTCCTAGTTATGGTACAATGGGCAAGTCCCTCATTTTTCCAGGACTCAGATTCAACTGTAAAATCAGAAAAATCAGTCTGATCTTTAAGGTTCCCTTGAATTGTCTCAGTGTCATAGGTATTTATGTTTAAATTTGTGTTTAAACTTGACTAAAGAAAATTCTTCTCAATTACCAATACATGTAAACTCTCAAACAAAATACCATAACCATCAAAAACAACACCCACCAAGAGTCTAGCAATTACCATTATTCAGCCTGATTTTTAATACTTTATCCCTTTACTCGTTTCAATAAGAAGTTTAAATATTTGCACTACAACTTTAAATTTCTTTCTGCATAGTTACCTAACAGGAAACTGCTAAGAAAACACACCTAATTTGGCAATCTCAGTGAGTTTTTAATTTGAAAAATCAAGGGGGAAAAACTCTCAATTCATAGCTTAGCACTGTTAGCTAATACTAAAAATATGTACACATAACAAAAAATCTAAATTGCTAAAGTGATCACACTTTCTATGAATGCTACAATCTAAATTTTGTACTAAACTTCTAAGATAAACTTGACTTCACAAAGTTTTATGTGTATGGCCATAGATTTAAGTTTTAAAGGGGAAAAAAATCTTCCTACATTTATAATGACTCTGGTATTTAAAATGGTATCACATCTTTTTAATAACTAAAATTATTTAATATTTTTATGCCAGTACTTTTTAGATAAAATATAAATGAAAGGCACTGGGGGGAAGACACCCAAATTTAGTTCCTCAGCTCTTTCCAATTTAAAATTAAATTATCCTGGGAGTAGCTGGTCTGTTTTTTTGTTTGTTTGTTTGTTTTTATAGAAAATCATTAACTAAAGAAATGCAAATCTTTAAATATAAGTAAGAACTCTAGTCATCTGAGAAAAAGAACACAAAGATCCACTTAAATGTTTCAAAAAGTATTACCTGTTTAACTAGTTAGGAAAACATTCCTAGCCAGTATAGTTATTATTGCATGAAACCATAATAAAACAAGACTTATTTTCTATAGCAACACAGTTATTTAAAAACTCTACAAAGCAAACAACAACAATAAAAAAAATGATAAATCTCAAAGGACTAAAATACATAGCCAGTTAAAAATGTGTACTTTCATTTACTTTTGAAAGTAGTAAATGAAAGTAAACATTTACTTTCAAGAGGACTTCTATTGGCTTTATAACATGACATCTAAAAAAATTCTTTATTGTTTAAAATATTACATATAGTATTATGTCTCCTTTTTTGCCCATTGATCTCCCTCGATCTTGCATAACATGACTTTGAAAAACTGTTTTCCAAAACTGATAGATACCGGTGATTTTGCCTGGGGAGAAGACAGTTGACTTACCGTACGGTAATACACTTTGCCCCTTGGAATGGAGTTTCAGAGGTCCACTAAGAGACTGAACATAACAATTAGCCTCCAGGCAGAAGCAATTGCCCCACCCTATTGGAAAAACTCTCACCACACCTGTGGACAATTGCCTAAGGGTTAATCAAGACTGAATCCAGTCCTGATTGGGGACCAGATCATGCTAGCTGGCTGCCGCAGTGCACCTCACAGCCATGGGTCATTTTGATCATCCCACCAGTCCAGTCACTGGGCTTTTATATATATATATAGATCATTACACACAAGAAAAAGGTAGGTTTCTTTCCTACAAAGATATCAGTACCAGTATTACTTCTAATACTGTAATAGTAGAAATAATGTAAATATCTGATAATTAGGAAACTATAAAAATGTATTCATTCACTCAAACAAAATTTTATTCACCATCTATGCACTATTTATATACCATTTACTCACCTTTTATGTAGCAGGACTGGCCAGGTAGAGGGACACAAAAAAATGAAGGGGAAAAAAAAAAAAAAAAATCTATATATATATATATATATATATATATATATATATAGTCCTATGAGCTAGTAATTTATAACAGGAGAGGTAGACATGCAAAATAACTATATTAAATTAATCATGAGTGTTATGTCATGTTAACTCAAATTATTTAATATAGAGCACTTAAATTAAAAAATGTGAAAACCATGAAGCAACAAAGGAAATAGTTTTGAAATTAGATTAGGTAAAAAATAAAATGCAGCCCTAACCGGTTTGGCTCAGTGGATAGAGCATGGGCCTGCGGACTGATGGGTCCCAAGTGTGATTCTGGTCAAGGGCATGCACCTCGGTTCTGGGCACATCCCCAGTAGGACATGTGCAGGAGGCAGCTGATCGATGTTTCTCTGTCATTGATGTTTCTAACTATCCCTCCCCCTTCCTCTCTTTAAAAAATCAATAAAATATATATTTTTAAATGCAAATAAGAATATATAAATAAGTATAGCATATATCAATAACCTAGAATAAATTATTAGTAGAAAATACAAATTAAATTCGTGTAATGCAGTCCTAAATATGAAATTTTTGTGTTTTTTTAATAATGTCCTTTAATGTTACTAATGTTGATTTAGATCACAATTTATTTTTAAGAATTTATTCTTAAACAAGACAAAGGATACAACGTCCTATGAGTAGTTTACTGAAAAGGTAATAGCTATAAGGAGAAAATACCTGTCCCCTATTGCTTTAAAGGCACTGGCTTCTCGGGACACTCACCAGTTTAACATCTATGCTTGTGGCCCCTGCATCCACAGAGTTTTCAACGAGCTCTTTCACAACACTGACCACTGACGTGATGACCTGGGAACTGGAAAGGAGGCGAACCGTTGCTGCAGGTAACTGTTTCATTCTAGCTGTTAGTAGAGTACCTAGAAGATAAAAGTTTAAGCTGTAAAAGAAAAAACTTGAGCATTCCTAACAGAATAATAGCAATATCAATAATACTAGCAGCTCACATTTATGGAGACTCACTCTATGCTACATCTACTGTGAGCACATACAGAATTAAATAACTTATGTCTTATAAAGACTCTGGATAGAAGTCATGACCATCTCCATTTTATAGGACGGAGGACAGAGCATTAGCTGGAAATCTAATGGCAATGACTAATGGAATGACTGATCTGCCCAGCCATGAATGACCAGGGGTTGTGTCACTTTGGGACGCAGATGTCAGTTCTTCGTATGTGCTTTCATGGCCGTCTCACAGACACTATCAGTCATCCACATGTTTTGGTGAGTACAATCTCTAAATTACTGAGCTCTTTTGGAGGTCGGAGCTCCTGAACCTGAAATTACTGTGGGGAAGCAGGGGACATGGTTCTCTGAAAGGCCAGAGGCCTCGGGGGACCTTGCCTAAGGCGCACCATGCCTGACTTTTCCAAACAAGTCTGAGCCCTGGGGGTTTACCGAATCTTTGTGTTTGGAATTCAAAACATCCCTGTTTGAAAGACACCACAGGTGCAGGTGCTTTCTCAGGGATGCTTACCCTGCTGATTGTATCTAGAGGTCAGTTTTATTATTTATTTATTTATTTTTATTTTTTCTCTTTCAAATGGTAATTTTTATTTAAAGTGCTGGTATACATGTATAGAGGTTAGTTTTAGTTCAAGCTGTTGTGACGACAAATGCCCAAGGAGGCAGGCCATCGGGCTTTTGGCTCCTTATGCCAACTAGCCCCGCAGCCTCTCTTTCACAGATGTGTGGCCAGAGTCATCCTTCTTCCATCGTTCAGGGTCTGCCGGTCAGCCCCGGCGAATTCCTGTTCATCTGAACTAATCAGACATATCAGGTAACTACCCTTCACGCTACTCGGCTTCAAACATTCAAATCGAGGGGCTCCCCAAGCCAACGTGACACAGCTCACACCTTAAGCAAGTCACCGCTGCCTCCCCCGTTCCGACACCCTCCGCTTTCATCCCTTCCTCACGCACCTGTGCCTCCTCACCAGCCTGCCTGTAAGCGGGGCCTATTTCCTAAGACCTTCTAAATGCCAGCACGTAGATCACCTGGAGCACCTGCACGGCACATGTCCCAAAGGGACTCAGAGCCTTCCTCTCATTGACCTTCTGTACACATAAAGCCCCCCTAACCCTCACAACCACCACACGTGCATTACCATTCTTCTGTCAGATGGGGTTTAAAAGCGTAATAGCGTGTTTAAGATCACACAAACAGCAAGTGCCGGCGCACCGGGCACACCGGGGCATGTCTGACTCCAAAGGCCACGCTCCCCTCCTCTCACAAGACGAGATGAGAAACCGTGCAGCCATCCTAGGAATGCTCCTCACTCCCCACATCCTGCCAAGTCCTCTCTCCTACCACCTACCTATTCCTCAAAGGAGTCCCCTCCTTTCTGGACCTAGGCTACTGCCTCTGGTCAGCCCCTCACAATCGCTCCCTCCTACTTTGCAATAACCACCTAATGGATATTTTGCCTCCAGTCTCTATCACCTATACCTGTGGTCGGCAAACTGCGGCTCGTTGGCCCCTTGAGTGTGGCTCTTCCACAAAATGCCGTGCGGGCGCCCACAAACAGCGCGATTGGAGCTTCGAGGCCCATGCGCAGAAGTCTGTTTTCGGCTCTCCAAAGAAATTTCAATCGTCGTTGCTATTTGGCTCTGTTGACTAATGAGTTCGCCGACCACTGACTACACTATAGGTCCTTAGGGTTCCGCCCGTAACCTAAATGTCATCATGTTGCTTCCCTACTTGAAATTTTATAAAGATCTCCAACTGCTAACCAGGTGAAGGCCACTCCCTGACAGCTGGGCCTCGGTCTAACCTCGCCCACGTTCTCCAGGCCCACAGGTCAGCCTGGAGGTCACCCGCCTCCCGGGCTCCCCAGGTCTCACCCGCTCCCAGCTGCAGTGCAGGGCCCCGCCGCCGGGGGCGCTCGCGCCAGCTCCGCCCGCACGGGACCCGCGACGCTTCCTCCCGCTCCACCCCCCCCGTCCCCCCCCCACTTCCAACCCCCACGCACCCGTTCCCCTGACCACCGCTCCTGCACCCTCCTTCGGGCTCGGGTTCCCGAGGACAGGGATGCGGTGCTCATCTCACGTCCCTTCGCGTAAGCTCTGGAACACCGAGGGCCTGGCCTGAGCCCCGGGCCCCTCTGAAACCTGGGCGGCTGGGCGCGGGGCCGACCGCAGGGTCAGCCTGCGGGTGCGGGTGCGGGTGCGGAGGGGACGCACCCTGACCTCAGGGAGGCAGCGCTGGCCGGACACGGAGCAGCAGTCAGAGACCAACACGGCGAAGTGGCTTTTTAACCATCGCAGGGGGTCTCGCACACCGGTCCCACAGGGCCACGGAAATGCGAGGGGTGTGTGTGTGTGTGTGTATATGTAGAGAGAGAGAGAGAGAGAGAGAGAGAGAGAGAGCGCGCCCGCACACCCCCCCCACGTGCTGCGGACCGCGCCCTCAGGGCGCACGGCACCGGCTTTGCGCGCTGCCCTCACGCAATTCGTTCAAATCTTGGCTCCAAAGCCCCTTGGCTCCCACTCCGGTCCTCAGAGGCACCGAGGCTTCGCGCCCGTCCCCCTCCCTTCCCTCCCGGCGTGGACGGGGGCACCCGGGGCCCGGCGGCCGGAGGGGTCCGTGGGCGGGACACCCCGGGGCCCGGCGGCGGCGGGAAAGCGGCTCCGGGGGGAGCTCCCCGCCCGCTCGCCGGGCGCCACGCAGGCCCCAGGCCCCGGCCAGGGCGGACCGGGCCGCCATCCCACCGCCAGCCCGGGCCGCGGGCCCTGCGCCCGCTGCCGCCGCGTCCGCCGGGGGAGGGCGCTGGCGCTCGGAGCGGGCGGGCTGAGGGGGTCCGAGCCCAGGGAGCGCACGGGAGAGCCCGCGGGCCACGCGACACTACCTTCCGGCCCGCGACGTCCGCCCGCGGCCCGCGCCGGCCTCCGGGACGCCGGGCCCGCCTCGGCGCGCGCAGGGAGGGGGCGGGCGCAGGCGCGTGGCCCCGGTCCCGCCCCCTCCCCGGGAGCGTGGGATTGGCACCGCCCGCAGCCAATCCGCGGGCGGCGCGTCCGGCGCCGAGCGCTTCCGGGAGCTGAGCCGGGCTGCGCCGCTCCGGGGCGGACCGCTGGCGCTCTTCTCCGCGCCGGCCGCGGGCGGGTGGCGGGTGAGCGGGGCGGGCGGCGGCCGCGGGGCGGGTGAGCGGGGCGGGCGGCGGGTGAGCGGGGCGGGCGGCGGGTGAGCGGGGCGGGCGGCGGGCGGGGCGGGCGGCGGGTGAGCGGGGCGGGCGGCGGCCGCGGGGAGCAGGTGGGCGCGCGCCCTTCGTGGCTGCGGGGCGGCCCGAGGGCCTCGCCGTGAGACTCGCACCCGCGACGTGTCGTCGGCCTGGGCCGTGACGGCCGTGCGGCTCCGGGAGGAGAGGGGCGGAGGGGGCGGGGCTGCGGGGCCTCCCGCACACGCCGTCCCTCGGGCCCGCGGAGGGGCTTTCTGGGGTGAAGCCCGCCCCGCAGCCCCCCGCCCCCCGAAGGGCTCGGAGCCGGGCTGGGCCCCCGCGGGGAGCGGAGGCATCGCGGGCCGCCCGTTCGGCTCCGAGGGCGGCTTCCCGCGAGGAGGGCCCGGCCGGGCGGCGGCGGAGCGCTCTTCTCGGGCTCCGGGCTCCGGGCGCCCCGGGCCGGGGCTCGGAGGGAGCCCCCCGCTGCCCCTCGGTGACCGGAAGGTGTGTGTTCCTCCGGGGCCGCGGCATTCCGCCGTGTTTGGTCCAAGGGAGGCCCGGACCCAGGCAGACGCCGAGGCCGAAGCACCTGGAGCCGGGTCAGCGCTCCCTTTGTGCGCCCGGAACGCCGGAGGGAGGAGGAAGGGAGGGAGGAGCTGGGCTGGCTGGGTCACACCGTTCTCCCTTGCCCGGCCCTCGGCATCCGAGGGTGGGAAACCGCCCTGTCCCGGGGCCTGCCCCTGTCCCCGGCCCGCTCCTCCAGGCTCCTCTGGGGGGTGATGGCTGGACCCCCAGGCCCTGTGTGGGTACAGCATGACGTCAGACAGGGGTCTGGGTCAGCTTTGCTTTGTGTTCATCGATTCTGTTGATACACTTGGCTCCTAAGTTTTCACTTTGCTCTCGGGACATGAGAAAATGTAGGTTCTCTCTCTGTTTGAGTTTTCCTGCCATTATTTCATTTAGTAAAACCAACATGCCAGAAGACACGCTGTAGGAAAGGGTTTTAACTGTTTATTTTCCCCCACAAGAACTATAAAAACAACTCGTTTGTCTCACCATGAAGTCAGATGGCAAGAATTCCTTACTGCCTTTGTCAGCATCTGCAAGTAGCGTATTCGAGAGGGTGTGCTTGTTCTACTTCAGAACTAGAAACAGCCCTGGTTCACAGCCTATTGTATCAGGTCAGATTGGGGTTATCTGGCTTCCAGTGACGTCGGCGTTGATCCACTCCATTGCTTTCCTGCAGGGCCAACATGAATGTCGGCGTGGCCCACAGCGAGGTGAACCCCAACACCCGCGTCATGAACAGCCGCGGGATCTGGCTGACGTACGCCCTGGGCGTGGGCCTGCTCCACCTCGTGCTGCTCAGCATCCCCTTCTTCAGCGTCCCCGTGGCCTGGACCCTAACGAACGTCATTCACAACCTGGTGAGGACGCCATCGCACACTGGGCGCCGGACAGCTTAGGGCTAACGGTCTGGGGCAGGGAAGGTGGGTGGGGAGTATTGTGTAATGGGATCGTTGTAATTTGGGGGAGATGCAGAGTTCTGGAGATGAATGGTGAAGATGTTGCTTATCAATGTGAATGCACTTTATACCACTCAGCGGTACACTTAGAAAATGGAACATTTTATGTTTGATGTACTTAAACACAGCTTTTTTAAAAGCTTAAAAGTGTTCTTATAAAGAAGAACCTATGACTTAGTTTTTTAAAACAGTTTTACGATATATAATTCACATAATAGTCACCCATTTAAAGTGTACAGCTCGATGATTTTACTGTCTGGAATGGGAATATATTTTTCTGTCACACTTTATATTTAAACATTGGGCGCTTTTCTAAATAAGACATTTTTCCTTTGGGTTTTCTAGAATCTAGAAAATAGGTCATTTTAGCAATGATATTTATGATAGTTTTACAATTAGCAGTTTATCTTAGTTATTTTTTATTTCTAGGTTGCCAATACCTATTGAAGTGTTTGCTGAATGAATTAGCTTGTGTTGTCCTGTAATTTTTCCTTCTCCCATGACATATGTATTAAATGTACTCAGAAGTCATCTTCCTCTCCCATGTTTCAGTTTGGTTGGCTGAGATTGAGGCACAGTAGATGGCAGTGGAAAGGGATAGGAAATTTACAGCATGTAGGGAAGCAAACTGCTGACTGAGTTCACCACACTAAAAACCTAACTAACCAGACATAGCTGTAGCAATTACGTGACTCCAAATTTAAGTTTCTTTTGAAGATAGCCTAAATTAAAATAATTAAAAATGTGAAACATGCTGAATGCTTGTAAATACAGGAAAGTAGACCTAAGTGGTATTCCTGGTCAGAAAAAATAGTTTTCGCCTTTCTGAAACCATGCAGTGGGCCCCTTAGTGATGATTTTTCTTCAGTGTCACAGTTCACCGTAGAGTTAATACTTTTTGCCTACCTTTTAAAATGAATGAGAATTCTTTTATTTTGAGTCAATAAATATTTATTAAGGACTAACTGTGAGCTACATTTTTTCCTAATGCTTTAATGTATTTTTATTGATTTCAGTGAGAGGGAGAGGAAGATAGAAACATCAAGGATGAGACAGAATCATTGATTAATTGATCAGCTGCATCCTGGATGCCCCCCATTGGGGATCAAGCCCACAACCAGGGCATGTGCCTCCGACCAGAATTGAACTTGGGACCCTTCAGTCCGCAGGCCAAAGCTCTATCAACTGAGCCAAACTGGCTAGAGCCTAATAGAAAAACTATTAAAAATAAAAATAAGGGACCGGTTTGGCTCAATGGATAGAGTGTCAGCTTGGGGACTGAAGGGTCCTGGGTTCGATTCCGGTCAAGGGCATGTACCTTGGTTGCGGGCAAATCCCTAGTGGGGGATGTGCAAGAGGCAGCTCATCAATGACTCTCTCTCATCGATGTTTCTAACTCTCTATCTCTCCCTTCCTCTCTATACAAAATCAAAAATAAAAATAATAGAGTAACCCTAATGGGTTTGGCTCAGTGGGTAGACTGAAGGTTCTGCCTGGGAACTGAAGGGTCCCTATTCCATTCCAGTCAAGGGCATGGTTGCAGGCTCGATCCTCAGTAGGGGGTATACAGGAGGCAGCTGATCAATGTTTCTTTTTCTTTTCTTTTTTCTTTTTTTTTTTTTTTAATATATTTTATTGATTTTGTACAGAGAGGAAGGGAGAGAGATAGAGAGTTAGAAACATCGATGAGAGAGAGTCATTGATTAGCTGCCTCTTGCACACCCCCTACTGGGGATATGCCCGAAACCAAGGTACATGCCCTTGACCGGAATTGAACCCAGGACCCTTGAGTCCCCAAGCCGACACTCTATCCATTGAGACAAACCGGTCTTGGCTCAATGTTTCTTTTTCATTGATGTTTCTAATTCTAGTCCTCTCCCTTACTCTCTGTAAAAATCAATAAAATATATTAAAAATAGAGTAGAAGATATATGTCCAGATTTTATTCTTTTTCATTGAAAATGATAACATACAATAAACTGAATATTACATATATCCTAAATACTGATGAGAATACCAGATTGTTTGTCTCTTGATAATTCTAACACATTGTGGTCTAGAGTAGACAATAGCATACTCCTAGGAACCTGAAACCATACACGTTCTGCCTCCTAGTTTCCTTTAAAGACCATATGATCGTGTTTCCCTATGCTAACAGAATAAGCATTTCTTGGCTTAATACCTAATACCTGCTGTATACCAGCCCTTGTTCCTGATGTATTCAGGCGAATGGGAAAACAAACATGTAAACAACTCCAGTCCAATGTATGTGTTGTGCTATAGTGAAAGTATTACCAATGAAATTCAGCCACGCAGACAAGAGGTTACTACGAGTGTGGAGGGCTTCACTCCAGAGTTGTCATTTGAGTTGAACCTTCAAGAATAAGACAGTTGACAAGGTAGCGTCGGGCTGTTGCCTCAGTCACAAGGAACCTTTTCCCCTGCATCTACGGAGTACCCTGACTGTATAATTGCTGCTCTACGTTCTAGTTTATACATCTTTTGTCCCCTTAGCCATCTCTTAGAAGATTGACATTTTTCAGGCTGTGCGTCTGTTCAATTCATATATGCATACATATCCTGTGGTCCATACATTTAACTTATTGTAAGTTGAGTTAAATTCAATTGAATGTGATCATTAATGTATAGCTTAGCTATTTTTGCAGCTAAACAACTTTTGAATTGCCTTTTTGAATAGGAAGTAGGCTGAACTTGGAAAATAAGGACTCTCTTAACCTGTAATAATGTAAAATTTCAAATCACTAATTTTTCTTCCCCCCCCCCCCATATATTTGTTAAAAGTAATAGGAAAAAAAAAATGACATCACAGTATGACTTCTAGTAGGAAAGACTGTCATGATGATATTTAGATTCTATTGTTACCAGTTCCTCAGATAGCGATCCTGCAGTGAAGCCTACCTAGCAATCTAAATGGGTATCATAATTGCAAAGAAAACAGATCTAGTATACATTGTTTTTTCCCCCCTAATTAACCACAAAATTGGATATTTTAACATATTACTGAACACATTGGCTTTTTTTTAAAAAACTTTATTTTTAAAAACTAACTTCAAAGGATATACTTTGAGGCACAGTTGTGACTTTAAAAGCAAATTGAGTTGAACATCATGCCTATTACAGCAAACCATCTTTGGAAGAGAGCTATTGGGACAAAGACAGTTTTAATGTTAAATATTTTCAAAACCATTTTTCCTGATATAGAGGTTTTATTACCATTATTTACTAATTTGTATTTTTTATTTTATAAGTATTATCATATTTATTAATATGCCACAATGAACCTTTCCTACACATAGGGGGAAAGGTAACCCTGTTTCCTAATAGGAAAGATCTTAGAAAAAATCTAAATGTAATTATATAGTTACCCTGATAATACTTCTTGTTTATTTTTAATTTAATAAAAAGATGAAAGCAGGTTACTTTTGGTTGACTTCTCACTGGTTTTCACCCAATAATATTTATCTACCTCTGGAAGTTTTTTTGTACTCTGAGGAAACAATAATGTGAAATGTTAATGCTTGAGCTGTAAGTTGAATCTTACACTTTGTCACAGATAGTCTGGAACTATCACATTGTTTACTGACAACTACCAATTTTGTCTGTGACGTTAATGACACGCTCTGTGCTTGCTCTCCAGGGGATGTATGTGTTTATGCATGCGGTGAAAGGAACTCCTTTTGAAACTCCGGACCAGGGTAAGGCAAGGCTCCTCACTCACTGGGAGCAGCTGGACTATGGAGTACAGTTCACATCTTCACGCAAGTTTTTCACCATCTCTCCAATAATTCTGTAAGTGGTGGGAAGTTTTAGGTAGGCGGGGGATTAGGCAAGAGGCAGCTATGGTTTTATTAGATTGAATTTGAACTAGAAATAGTATTTTGTTAAAAACTTCTGTCGATAAATAGCTACCTCGGGTAGGATATAAAATACAGGCAAAATCTTTAACAAGCTGTAATAAAGCAGTTTTCACTTTAGTAGTAGCATATGGGGACCACATTACACACCCATCAGTATGCCTAGACATTCTAGGTTATACAGGTCAAATGTATTCCAGTTCATGTTCATAAGTTGCTTATCAGAAAACTAAACACATAGTCTTCTCTATAGTCCACTATCAGATTGCTCTCTCTAAACAGGTTTGGACAATTTCAGACATACTTCATTGACCACCTGCCCCATTAGGCTGTTCAAACTCCTTGGGAAAGAAAGCATGATTTTAAGCAGTGATTTTCAACCTTTTTTATCTTATGGAACACATAAACTAATTACTCAAATTCTGTAGCACGCCAAAATGTGGGGGTTTTTTTGTTGTTTTTTTTTCCGACCTGACCAAAAAAGGATACTTTCGATTAATTCATACCAGGTGGTTATTATTAGCTATTAACATTTTTTTATTTGAGAGTTTAAGGGGATACTGATGTTTTTAAACATTTTTGTAGCACACCAGTTGAAAATCACTAGTTTAGAGAATAGAGAGGTTAGACCTGGATTGAATCGCCAGTTCGGTTTGCTCAGAAATAAAATTCTGTGGCATCTACTATAAGAAGTAAATGATACAGCATCTGTAAAGCATTTGACCTTTTATCTGGCATCTGGTTAAATTCCTTACATAACTGAAAAAGCAGCATTAAAACCATCTATGCAGCATTGATACTATGTGGTGACAGTAAGACATTTTCTTACTTGATCATTATTTGTCAGGTGGTGAGATGTGAATTGGTAGCCCAGAGTTTTAAAGAAACAGTCTCATTATCTTGCTCCAGATCTTGCGGGTAGTTGGGAATCAAAAGCCCAAATGAAAACCTAAGCTTCCAGCCTCTAATACAGGTCTCTTTCCAGAATATTGTTGGGCAAATAAACACCATCACACTGATTGCCACTTGGTTTTGCATCTCCTTGGAAGACTGGCTGTTTTTTTTGTACAGCAAATTTTTATATAAATTTTTATATAATCTACACACACAGCTTCTGTTCATTAACACAGCAGTCGCCAGCCTTTAGACCTCACAGACCAGTGGTCCGTGGGCCCCGGTTGGCGACTGTGCATTAAAAGACGCAAAGGGGACACACGCTGTGCTGTGCTAAGCCAAAAGCATTCTGAGAAGGTGTTCTGTTTTCCAACATAGCAGATTCTAGATTAAGCCCATAATGATGATGGGAAATCAAATAAGCTTACTAAATGCAAATGGTATCCTATTTTGTTCATTGAATGGAGGAAAATAGCAGTATTAAAGTATATGAAAACAGGAAGGAAGGATTTAAAAGTAAAGATTTATCTCCCTTATGAGAAACTAATGACAATACTTAGGAGAAAAGCTATAAAAATACTTTCCTGCCCTGTTTGGTTTGGCTCAGTGAATAGAACGTTGGCCTACAGACTGAAGGGTCCCAGGTTCGATTCCGGTCATAGTCATGTACCTTGGTTGCGGGCACATCCCAAGAGGTGTGCTGGAGGCAGCTGGTCGATGTTTCTCTCTCATCGATGTTTCTGGCGCTTATCTCTCTCCCTTTCTCCCTGTAAAAAATCAAAATATGTTTTTAAAAAAAAAATACTTTCCTGTGTGCTCCAAAAATACAAAACACCCATATGCAGACTAACTTCTTTAGTTATGGCATTTTATTCTCTAAATATTGTCTATATTAGGATACTGTTGTTAGGGGCCAGATGATGTGTCTGTGCTCTGATGTACTGCTCGAGTAAAACTAGATTTTCTGACTCGATTTATGGCCTTACAGTTGGGTTAGGCTTATTAAAACAAATTCTCAGATGTTGTGTGTCTGAATATGTATGTATATTCAAGTTATAGCAAAACAGCTGGAATTTTACAACAGTGTCTTTCAAGTTTCCAGCTAAACTGGTTGTAGACTTGTTTGTCCACAGTATGGAAATGAGACCATTAAAAGGCAACCAAGTATTTGCTTTTGTTCAAAGACACTAATTGTACTAATTTCTCCACTCACAGCTGGTGGGTCACAAAACCCTAGAGGATATGATGTATCTTTGGATCTGAATCTTTTCTTCAGAAACACACAGATACTAAACTATACCTGAAATTTTAGGGAGCACATGAACCCTAGTTTGAAAGCCTGCTGTAAGGATGCTAAGTAGCAAACCTATTTTATTAAATGCATTTAACAGAATTGCAGAAGTGAAAATGTGCATATACGCCTTCGTTAAAAAATACTATTTTTAATCGTTAAATATATTCATAACTTTTATTTCTACAGATATTTTCTGGCAAGTTTCTATACGAAGTATGACCCAACTCACTTCATGCTGAACACAGCTTCTCTCTTGAGTGTGCTAATTCCCAAAGTGCCACAGCTGCACGGAGTTCGGATTTTTGGAATTAACAAGTATTGAAAAGCGCTGAAATGGAAGAAAAGCTTTTACACTGCTGAGTTGCCTGTGAGGAAGGCCTGGCTGGTAAACTCACTGCTTCCCTGGCAGTGTGGAATGGGAGGCATTGCACAGAGGGCCCAGCGCTGGTTCTTCCTGTGCTGTCTGAAGTGCAGATTCCTCCCGGAGGATGCCCGTGTTCACTGCAGCGGGCACCTTTCTCAAGAGGCTTCAGAGGTGGGCTGGGCAGGCCCAGCTTGTAAGTTAAAAGGCTATAGAATGAGGGGGTAGTAGATAAATCCAAGGAAATAAGATTTCTAAGAAACTAAGCCAGCTTAGTTTATAACGAATGGGCAGTATGTTAGAGAAGAAACTTTCCAATCATTCCGCCATGGTCAGTTTAAGCCAACTTACACGTAAACCAAAACCATCTCTTCCCAGGTTTGATGTAGATGGTTGTTTTTTGCCATATATGTTCCTCTTGTGCTGTGTAAGAGGACATATGCCCTCTTGTTTTACATAAGCCTTGTGAGTGGGCTTCTTTTTTTCTCATTTTGCTGGCTCAACATTGTGTGGGGGTGGATGAGATCGCTGTCACATTGAGTAACTTACTGAGCTAAGGTTACTTAACTCAGTAACAGGTCCATGTTCACAACGGACTGGCGATGGAAGATAGTTAGGCATCTTACAAATAGCCTCTGAGTCAGCCTTCTGATTGTGAAACAAAATGAGGTTTGCTGCCTTTGCAGACCTACAGCTGCTAAACCAATTACGAAAATAATTTATTTCCCAGTTAAAGTATATTCTAACTTAAAAATCTCTGCTTACCGGTATGTGATTGAGCAATCTCATTATTTAAGTCTGCCATTCTTTAGAGAACGAAATACTTGGACTTTCAGTACATGAGTCTTCATGTAGATTAACCAATAGGGTAACTATTTCCAAAGCAGCAGCCATATTGAATTCTTGTGACTTAGAGAAGCTTCTGATAGTTGCTGACATTAATTGCAAGAAGTAACTATATACAACTTTGAGAAGAAAATATTTCCAAAAAAACAAGTTCTGGTATGGGATAATACTGAAAATCCTAGGAACATTTGTAAACAAAATTGAAAAGTTATAGACCAACTTAAAGTCACTTTGTTTCAGTAAACTGACTTGGGGGATAATTGTTTTATATTTCAAAAGTATTGACTTTAGAAATCAGTTGTATGATAATGCCTTTTCCTGTGTATTTTTTTTCAAATCAATAAAAATTTTCTTTGGTGTAGGATTATCGCAAAATCTCCAAATTCATTCATCGGTTATTCTGTTACTTTTCAGGGTTTATTTTAAGCAACTGAACTTGTAAAAAAAAATTTTTTTAAATAGTACTTTGTTTTTCTTTTAAAGTTTATCTCAAAAGGCTTACTATTTTTGCATATACTTCAGAGATAGAAATCTGGCTCTAATCCAGGCCTCTTTCTATTTTTCCCACTTTCCCCCTTCATGTTTTAAAAATATTTAATAAATATTTGTTGTAGGTATTCAGGTATTGTGGATACAGTTTGTAAACAAGACAAACCAAGTTCTTTCCCTTATGTGCTTATAGTCTAGCTGGAGAATAGATAAGTGAATGAATAAACACATATGTAGTAATAAATGTCATGGGGCAAAAAATTAAGTGAAGGCAGTCACTAAAACCTCAAGTCTTCAACATGTAGTGTTGTTAAATGGTGGTTTTCCTTCATGGTCACAGTCATAAAAACAAACAGTGGTGGCCAGAGGCCAGAGGAGTGGGGGAGAAAGGGGTCACACAGTAATAGGGAATTAGTGTTGAGTGGATACAGAGTTAGGAGAGATGTAAACTTTATGGGGATGGATGGTAGTGATGGAGTATTTAATACCACTGAGCTGCACACACAACAATGATTAAAGTCACGTTAGGGTAAATTTATGAAGCATAACGACGCAGCAAACAAAGCAAAATATCTCCCAAAGATGAGACCTGATGACAGTATTACCAAGAATGAAAGAATGTTTCATATCAAAAGCTATTTCTTAGCAAAGGAAAAGAGGCAAATAGCTATTTTTACCACAACTCAAGCTATGAAGGCAGAGAAGTATGTGACTCAAATGGGAAGGGGTGTGTAAGTTCAAAACGAGCCCTTGGGAAGCACCAAACCCATCTCTGTTGCTTTCCATTCCATATTTACTAAGCAGTCCTGATTATAGTTCGATTGGCTCTCACTGGGATTTGGTCAACAGCCAGTTCAACTATCCTAGCTCCTCATTGTTGCATTCCTCATAAATTGATATAAAGAGCCAGGGTCCATAATGTCCAAAACCACCAAACGATCAACCGCCCCCCTTACCTTCCCGCCGCCTCCAGTGCGTGAGTTTCGTGCACCGGGCCTCTATCGTAGTATGGTTTTTACATAGTTTATCAGCAAATTGAATGTCTGATCTAGCACCCCATTGTCCTGAGCCAATTTCAAGCTATATGAGAATCAGATGTTAAACCCAGCAATCACACCAAGGCCTGCTAGGTTATGGATCCATCTGTGGAAGCAACACCACCTAAAGCACTTTCTCAATGCACACTTTCCATAATGCTGGATGCAATTGCCTGTTATTGGATTTGGTTCTTTGAAGACAGGGAATGGATAGTTTATCTCTTAGCAACTAATAAAGTTCTGGCCCAAAGGAAGAACCCCCAAAATATGTGATAAAATCCACTATAGTAATACATAATTAGGGAATGAGTATTATAAGATTGTATTGCATATGATTTTCCTAGTCTAAAGTATACAAGTAGGAAGGTAGACAACAGCTGAGACAAATGAGTATATCTAGATGTATTTGGAACTCTCAATTCAAGATGAAGTTTCAGTGGTTAGGCCATCTTTCGTTGAGAATGCCTGTAAGTGACACTCGGACCATAGATGTGATCTGATGGAAGCCTAGATACCCATCCAGAGTGCCCACACCTTTCCTCCAGTAACTTCTCCTGTGCAATCAAGAACATGGAGGAAGTGTCAAAGACAGGATGTGCATTTGGTGTAGGTTTCTAACATGCATTCAAAGGAAGAATAAAATTCCTAATGTGTCCTAGAGTTCTGCTGTTTTATATAAGGCAACATTCATACTCAATGACGACAATCTACCAATGACACCCACACTACCAAGCACAGCACAGGAGAGCAGGGGCACACCTGCTGAGCCTAATTCACCTGCAAGAAAAACTGCCCAATGTCCAGGCGAGATTTCAGTGCATAACAGAACCCCTGACCTACAAGGCCAATCAGAACTGCATTTTTCTCTATCTTTAGGTTGTAATTTTTAAATTTTTCTTTTCTTTTGCGTCAAAGTGCAGCCCAGAGAAAAAGAAGGGTTATCTGGTGGTTAAGAAAACGGACTCCAGTGCCTAACTCTGCACCTGGTAGCTCTGTGACCCAAATCCCATGAACCAGTGCTCCGTGTAAATGAACAGCCACTCCCTCCTGGGGTTGGGAGCCCCTTTCACATCCGGCGTGGTTCAGAGTTCCGGTTCAGGGTTCGGGTTCTGGAGAAGGCCGCACACGAAAGAGACTAGAGAAATATTAATTTGGGAATATTGGGGGCCAGGCGGGAGCCACCTCTAGTGGGAGGACTACCGCCATGCTTTGGCCTAGCTATCCCTTTTATTGAGACTATGGGATACACCCATAGCCTTTAGGCAGGAAATTCCAGTAACGGGCAGATTATTTTATCAGTGAGGATTTACATGAGTATTGATGGGGAAGTTGCCTCAGTTACTATTGTCTCAATTAGACAGGGAGTGCCTGGCTCTGACCTTTCAGAGCTTCCAGATTGACCAGCCTTCCACATCTATTAGGGAGACGAAGATGGTTTTCCAGCAGGGCTGTTGGGTAATTTACTGAACCTAAATTAATGTGCAATAGGGCCTGGCACATGCTAAGTGCCACTTCACTGTGCATTATGACTACTGCCACACAGCAATAAAAATAGTCAAAAACTAAGTTTCACCTAAAAAAAACTTTCCATAACATTCTGGTAGCTATAAATTTACATATCTGTATCCGTCACGAGAGGATGACTTCCCGCCTGTGGTGTATGCATCTCACTAACTTTAAGCCGCCAGCTGCCAACCTTACATCGTGGGGTGTTCGCTTCCTGAGGCCCGAGAGCCTTGCAGGGAGGAAGGCCTCTCGGACAGAAAAGTGGCTGTGAGCTCACATTTCAATAAAAGCAAAAAAAAAAAAAAAGGTGCGGGCGAAAGAACATGAGCCCTCTGTGCTCGAGTCCCGTGCACAAGGCATTCTAAACCTGGGTATTTGTTGTGGGGTCGAACCCTGGGTTCAAAGTAAGACCACCGAAGGCTGAAGACTGATTAAAAAAGCAGGCAAGGATTTATTGAAAAACTGGCCAGGACGGCCGGGGGAGCACCACAGGCAGGTGGGTCCCACACGCCAGGACAATCCAGGTGCAGGCAATCCCTTTTAAAGCTTCAAACCACAGGAATTTCCCTTTGTTCTAAATTCTAAAGGCTGGGAACATTGGAATGTGGCCCTATCTTGCCCATAATACAAAAGCAGAACTCTGAGGTTAATCTCTAAAGATTATCTATAGTTTCTACCCCTCAAGCTACTGAGTCAGTGGGAGTCAATCTCCTGTAACTACCCTATTGTTTAAGGAAGTAATCGAAGGTCGAAGTCAGATAGCAAGGTTAAAATTCCAACAGCAGTTTGTACCCAAGTACGATTGCTACCACATTTCAGTGTTTAGCGGGAAGGTTGGGGAGCGGTGGGGGAGGTAAGAGGTCAACCACAGGACATGTGTGCATGCATATAGGCATACCCAACGGACACAGACACGGGGGTGAGGGCATGTATGGGAAGATATGCACACATGTAATACCTTAATGAAAAGGGGGGGAGGTAGGGTATTAGATTTTTACAGGGAAGTGAGTTTTAAGAACCCCCTTTTATTTTTACCTCGAAAGGGACCGCCCACCTTCCAGGTGGGGAGGTGGGAGTGACGCTCCGGGGGTCCTGGCGGCGCCCCATCCCCGGCTCTCGGACTACCGGGTGCCCCCGGACACGGAATGGCGAACCACCACCCAACGCTTTCCCCCAGGGCGCCCGGGCCGGTCCCGCCACAATCAGCCCCTTGACAGCCCGGCCCGGGCGGCGGCCGGACCGAGCCCGCCTCCGCCTCCGCCTCCGCCCCCGCCGCCTCCTCCTCCGCCTCCGCCTCCTCCTCCTCCGCCGCCGCCCCCGCCGCCCCGCCCCCGCCTCCTCCTCCGCCCCCGCCGCCTCCGCCGCCCCCGCCGCCTCCGCCGCCTCCGCCGCCTCCTCCGCCCCCGCCGCCTCCGCCGCCCCCGCCGCCTCAGCCCCCGCCGCCCCCGCCGCCTCAGCCCCCGCCGCCTCCGCCGCCCCCGCCGCCCCCGCCGCCTCAGCCCCCGCCGCCTCCTCCGCCCCCGCCGCCGCCCCCTCCGCCCGGCGCCCGGGGCAGACGGACTAACCGCGCGGCCTCCTCGGGGCCGCGGTGTCTCCGGCGCCGGGAGATGACGTCACTTCCGGCCCCGCGGCGGCTTCCGGCGCCGGGCGGGCGGAGCGGAGACCGCGGACGAGCGCCCGCCCCCGCCCTCGGGAGCGGTGAGTGGCCGCTCCCCCGGCGCCTCCGGCGCGGCCCGCACCCACGACCCGCCCCTGCGCGGGCCGCGGCCCCGCCTTCAAATGTGTCCCCGTGGCCGGCAGCGGGGAAGCCGGCCCGAGCTGACCGTGACCTCCGGGGCCCGGCCCACGCGGAGCCCGCGGGCCGGAGAGAGCACGGCCCGGCCGCCCCGCCCGCCTTGGGGGCTGCACCCCTGCTTTCCCGGGCTGGCTGTCAGCTGAACCCGCCGCTGATCGCTGAGCAGGTGGATCGCCCCTCACCCGGGGCCTCTGCCCCCTGGATCCCTGCAAGTCCCAGCGTCTGCTCGCTCCCCCTCCCGCCCGTCCGCTGGGTGCTAAGGACCCGGCCTCACACCCCCAGAGGCTCCGGCAGTCCGTTTTGTTTTGTTTTGCTCATCCTCGCCTGAGGACGTTTTCCCATTGACTCTTAGAGATGGTAGTAGGGGGAGGGGGAGACGGAAACAGCACACGTGATTGGTTGCCTCTTGCCCAGCCAGACCAGGGCCAGGGATCCAGCCTGCAACTGAGGGAGGTGCCCTTGACCGGAACCGAACCCGGGACCCTTCGGTCCCCCAGGCGGTGCTCTACCCACTGAGCAACCGGCCAGGGCAACACCCAGACAGTTCTAGGTGATGTGGGGACATGACGTTAATCCTGGGCAGCGCCAAGGGGGCGTTAGCGATGGACTGCTGCTATGTTGGGGAAAATGGGATCTGGGGACATCCCTGTTAGGATAAACCTCGCAGGAAGGTAAATTTAATTAGAAAAGTTGTAACTAATGGGGAAAGTAGGAGGTGGCAGTCTCTGTAGTCACGATGTGGTTCGTGTAAGATGACGGTTATGAGAACACTTTGTGAACTAGGCGATTAAAGCTTACTTTGTGTGTCTGCTCTTTTTGCAAATGATTAAATTTTATTTTAAAAGATGTTTCCAAGAAATAGGCTGCATTTATTTTTACTGATCCATTTTGCCTTTATTGTTTGATTTTTTTTTAAACCACATTTTGTCTTAATGTTAGCAGCCAAAGAAATAAGTAGCATTTTCTGGAGGACTATTCCATGCAGCTGTTATACCATAATATTAGCTGTTTTGTAAAGAATAAAGAAGGGTTTGGTAAGAACAGCATGAGGGTAACAGTTATCCAAAAAGTTACGTCTGACTTCCCTATTTTCCCCTTAAAGAGTATTACATTCATTCACACTTAGTTATATTATAGTATATAAATTACATAACAAGTTGCCATAGCCTTTAAATTTTTTTTTGCTGATTTTTATAAGACTCCTATAATTTTATAAAACTACACATTAGAAAAAAACCAAGCTTTCAGAATTTTGCTTAACTGAATGGTCGAGTGGCTAATGCCAATTCCCAATAATATGTTTGTTTCTTTGATTCTTTTCCAGGAATTACCGATAGAGCAAGTATGCTAATATTGAGTAAGACAGCAAGAGTTCTTCCTAAACCATCAAGAAGGAAACTTTATGAGTATCTAAGGAGTTTCCATTTCCCTCCTGGGAAAGCCTCTCCTCACAGAGTGGTGCTGGGAATTGAGACCAGTTGTGACGACACGGCAGCTGCTGTGGTGGATGAAACTGGAAATATTTTGGGGGAAGCAATACATTCCCAAACGGAAGTCCACTTAAAGTAAGTAGACACTATCTTGGTTTTCCACTTTTTTTTGGAAAATGTAAAATAAAATAGTTCTTTTCTGTTCATCTATATACATATAAAAGCCTAAGCGACCAAACAACTGAAATGACCCGTCATCGCTATGACACACACTGACCACCAGGGGGCAGACGCTCGATGCAAGAGCTGCCCCCTGGTGGTCAATGTGTTCCCACAGACAACTTCCCTCAGCCCCTCCCCCCAGACAGCCAATCTCCTGAGGTCCCTCCCCCTGGCCGGCCAATCTCCCAGGCCCTAATCAGCCCTGATTGCTGGTCATACCCAGGGACCCACCCATGCACGAATTCGTGCCCTGGGCCTCTAGTCTTGTATAAAAGTGAAATTTGAGGAGCTAATTGCTTCTCTTGTACAAAAGCTTCTAAGAACTGCTGTTGTTAGACAGCTTCCATCTGCCCCCTCACCCCCAGCCTGGCCTTTAAGGCTCTCCCCAATAAGGTTGGAACCCTACCTTTCTTCCATTCCCACACTCACCCAGTTTAAGATGTAATCACCTTCGCCTTTGGCAGTGACTTTAAAAACCTTTGAAAATCCTCCTGCCTGAGGAGAGATCAGCTTTCCCAAAGTCCATTTTCACCTTGTCCTTTCCTGGCTCGAGATTCTTCCTTAGAAAGCTGCTCGAGGTTATGGTGGCGATTTCCTGCAGCGACAAATGTGGTGCAGAGACATCCCTGGGTCACTGCCCATTGGGTTCCGCGCCTGCGTTGTGAGACACGTTTGAAAACATGTGACCAACGTTTTTAGCGATATAACAATGACTTTGAAAACGTGCCTTCAACTCTCATATATACTTTTTCTCCCCCTGTTTTTACAGCCTTAAAATTATAACAAGCTTTTTGAAAATCTCTTTCAGGACAGGCGGGATCATTCCCCCCGTGGCCCAGCAGCTTCACAGAGAAAACATCCAGCGAATAGTGCAAGAGGCGCTCTCCGCCAGCCGGGTCCCTCCGGGCGAGCTGGCAGCCGTGGCGACCACCACCATGCCCGGCCTCGCCCTGAGCCTGGGCGTGGGCCTGTCCTTCAGCCTGCAGCTGGTGGGCCAGTGGAAAAAGCCCTTTATCCCCATCCACCACATGGAGGCGCACGCGCTGACCATTAGGCTGACGGATAGAGTGGAGTTTCCCTTTTTAGTGCTCTTGATTTCTGGAGGCCACTGTCTGCTGGCCTTGGTCAGAGGCGTCTCAGACTTCCTGCTTCTTGGGAAGTCTTTGGACATCGCGCCGGGCGACATGCTTGACAAGGTAACTCGGAACTAATCTCGGCATTGCTTTTTGTGAAGGTGTCGTTTGCAGTTAAGCGGTGGTGTCTGCACTAGTACCATTGATCTAAATATTCCTGAATGCATCCCATTAGACTGAACAAGTGTGTGTGGAGGAAGACAAAAAGAAAAAGGAAGTTTACGAAAGATGCTTTCTGCCCCATTTCAAATACAATGCAGGAGGTGTACGGCAGCCACAAAGGCTCACATAGTTTGCAAATGCAGTTACGTTTCTTGTGTTTTTAATTCTTCATTGCTTACGGTATTACATCTGTCGCTGTGGTCTGGCTGTCAGCAAGGCCGGCCTGGCCGTCGCTGACCGCCGTCGCCCACACTGCGGACGCAGAGCGTGCCTTCCTCCGGTTGGTGTGCGTTTCCGTTCCTTTGCGTCTTGGTTTCTGACTCACTGGAGGGTGTGTGTGTTCCCGGCAGGTGGCGAGAAGGCTGGCCCTGGCGAAGCACCCGGAGTGTACCGCCATGAGCGGCGGGAGGGCCATCGAGCACTTGGCCAGACGGGGAAACAGACTGCTCTTTGATCTCACACCGCCCATGCACCGTGCGAAGAACTGTGACTTCTCTTTCTCCGGACTGCAGCATGTGATCGATAGGATGGTGACCAGGAAGGAAAAAGAGGAAGGTATATTCTAATAAATTAGGTGGACAGCCCTAGCCGGTTTTGCCCAGTGGATAGAGCTTCGGCCTGCAGACCGAAGAGTCTGGGTTCCATTCCAGTCAAGGGCATGTACCTCGGTGGTCAGGGCTCATGCGGGCAGCAGCCAATCGATGTGCATCGATGTTCTCTCTGTCTCCCCCACCTCCACTCTCTCTGGAAATGAATGGAAAAATCTCCTCGGTGCGAGTTAACAAAATGAAGTAAAAAGGGGTGGGGGAATGACCCCAGCTGTGCTCCATCCGCAGGCCTGGAGCCAGGCCAGGTCCTGTCCTCCGCCCCCGACATCGCGGCCGCCGCCCAGCACGCCGTTGCCTGCCACCTCGCCAAGCGCACGCACCGAGCCCTCCTGTTTTGCCAGCAGAGAGGCCTGCTGCCCCCGAGCAATGCCGCCCTGGTGAGCCCCTCGCCTGGGGAGCCCCTCACCCTGGGGAGCCCCTCACCCGGGGAGCCCCTCGCCCTGGGGAGCCCCTCGCCCGGGGAGCCCCTCGCCCTGGGGAGCCCCTCGCCCTGGGGAGCCCCTCGCCTGGGGGGCCCCTCGCCCTGGGGAGCCCCTCGCCCTGGGGAGCCCCTCGCCCTGGGGAGCCCCTCGCCCGGGGAGCCCCTCGCCCTGGGGAGCCCCTCGCCCTGGGAGCCCCTCGCCCTGGGGAGCCCCTCGCCCTGGGGAGCCCCTCGCCCTGGGGAGCCCCTCGCCTGGGGAGCCCCTCGCCCTGGGGAGCCCCTCGCCCTGGAGCGGTGGTGCCCTTCACGCTAGGTGTTCTCCGAGGGCTCAGCCGCCTGTGCCCGGAGAGAAAGGCTCTACCACCCGCGGAGGGAAGACCCACGTCCCTTCCTGGTGCCCCTCCTGGCACGGAGGCAGCCTTGGGGTGTGCACAGCCCTGTGGCCAGGGAGCCCCAGGCCGCTCTGCTCGTGCATGTCGAAGGGTCTGTGATGAGGAGGAACCCAGGAGCTGGCGGCACGATCTTAGAGAAACAGGCTGGTCTCCTTAAAGCTCCTTTGATGTCCTTTGATGAAACCCCACGTGCTCACAGCCGTGGTGAGCTTCTCGGGTGACTGCTTCTTAAGTGCATTCTTCTGAAAATTAGGGAGTGAGACCGTATTTAGATGGTGGAGATGGGCAGAATGGAATATCAAAGGTAAATAAATAATTATTTAAGAAAAAGTGCTCATACGTAAAAACGCCAGGACTCTGACTGTCCTTAGAAAAAGGTCAGAGGAGATAACGCTGAATAGGATACAGCGATGGTGTGCCGACCGTGAAATGTTCTGTGGATTTTTCTTAAATTTTTTATTACCAAATGCATCACTAGCCCACCATCCCTCCCCAGCGGTGACGTATGCTTTGTCGTTGACGCTGCTGCCTTCCCAGGGGAGCTCCCGCCGCTCCCATCCGCGGGTGACCCTTCCTGTGTCTCCCCCTCTTCAGGTGGTGTCTGGAGGAGTTGCCAGCAACTTCTACATCCGGAAAGCTCTGGAAACCGTAGCAGACGCCACCCAGTGCGCACTGCTGTGTCCTCCCCCCCGGCTGTGCACGGACAACGGCGTCATGATCGCGTGGTAAGGCCGGGGCGCCGGGCCTCCCCGGGGCCGGGCCGGCATGAACCGCCGCTGGCCGTGCTCCGCCTCCTTCCTCTGACTTGGCTGTTCGCTTTGTCCCATGACCCTCGGTCAGGAACGGGATCGAGAGACTGCGTGCCGGCCTGGGAATTCTGTACGACGCGCAAGGCGTCCGCTATGAACCCAGGTAGGCAGCGCCTGCTATCCTTACGCGGGCCGCATTATGAAAGTCAGACCGGGAGGTTGCTTTTATAGGTGAGGTTTCCGTTGATATGCTGGCTACAGTCATTTCTCTCAGGAACCTATCAGGTAGGTACCTTGTAAGAAATGTGTTTGCTACAGTCTCAAATGATAAAAAGCCTGACAAGTCATAGGTTAGAAACGGCTGATAGGTAAGGGTGATGGTTCCTTCGTTTGGAAACCATGTCCCTGGCCTGCCTTTTGCAAGGTCAGATCCGTCCCAGAACCAACGGGGATGTGGGAGACTGAGGGAGATGTGCCAGAGCTGCCGGAGGAGTCCGGGCTGCCAACATGCTCCTCTCCGCGCCACGGAGACACGGCCCCAGCGGCCCCTGCGCCTCCCTCCCTCTCCCAGACCAGAGCTCCTCCAAGCAGACGGGCCTCCATCGGTTACCGAGTCCCAGATGTGCTCACCCGGACTCGGAAAGCCAGGAAGGATGGTCACCTGCCTGACCCAGCAGTTCTGGGTCTGCAGGGTTTCATCCGACACTTAACCTTTTCCACATCGGCGTCCTTAACTGTGGCTGCATGAACCAGGCTCAGGGCTGATGCTACGTGAGCAGAGTTAGCAGGCAGTGGCAGCACACACCCACACCCGGTGTGGATGGCCCAGCCTTCGGTGGGACTCGCCGTCGGTGCAGTGATGTCTCTTTGGGGCCCGGTGGAGGCGGGAGACGGTGGCTTTTCCCAGGTCGGGTAACAGTGAAATACAGAACCAGAAGCCATGTGAAGAACTGAGGAAGAACAGAGAGCGGGTAGGACCTGAGACCTTCCTGCGGCAGCGACAGCGGAAGGGGGACCAGGAGCAAGCCCGATGGTGGCGCTGCAGAGCAGCAGCGGTGGGAGCCTGGGGGGTGGCTGACGTGGGAAGGGGTGCAGGTCTGCCTTCAGCTGCATGGTTCGCCTTCTTAGCTTTATAAAGAATACAAGACTTTGTTATTTTTCTACCTCATTTCAAGTTTTTATGTATTTACAGTATTTGAGAGCTGTAGAATTATTTCTTTCAAAACATCTCAATCTCTAAAGTCATTGAGTTGTATACACTGAGTGACCAGATTATTATGATCTCTGAACGCATTATTAGAGGCCCAGTGCATGAATTCGTGCATGGGTGGGGTCCAGCCAGCCTGGCTAGGGGACGGGGACATGGGCGTTTGGCTGCTGGTCGAACTCCTGGTCAAAGGGACAATTTTCATATTAGCCTTTTATTATATAGGATATACACTGAGTGCCAGATTTATTATCTGTTCAGAGATCATAATAACCTGGCCACTCTGTGTATATTAAATAAGTGTAGCTTTTTACAAATGTCAAGTATACCTCAAAATGGTTTTAAAAAGTCTCCAATTTTAGATTTCTTATTAATGGAACTGACCTTTCTTCACCAATTAATCTGGTTTGAGATCCTATTGTATTTGTATTTATTTGAGAACTATCACCACATGGGATTAATTGTAAATTAGATGTGTGTTGTTTGAGTTCTAAGCAAACAATCCATAGAACTAGTGCCAGATGGAAGCCAATGTTTGCAGTAATGAGTTTGTCTGATTCTGATGCAGATGTCCTTTGGGGGTGGATATATCCAAAGAAGTGGGAGAAGCCGCCATAAAAGTTCCACGATTAAAAATGAAGATTTGAACCCAGCTGGCATGGCTCAGAGGCTGGCAGTCCACCTATGAACCAGGAGGTCACAGTTCAATTGCTGATCAGGACACATGCCCTGGTTGTGGGCTCTGTCCCCAGGAGGGGGTATGCAGGAGGCAACCAATCATTGATGTTTCTCTCTCCCTTCCTCTCCGAAATCAATAAAAAAATATATATATATATTTTTTTTAAATGAAGATTTGATTTTTGCTTTTCAAAAAATCCCTAAAGGTAATATTTCAACATTTCAATTTGGGTTTGGTTTTTTTTTTTTTATATCAAAGTGTAGGAGATACATAATATTGCTCATCAAGACTTTCTTTTGTATTCCTTCTCTTGATTTGATGTTCAGCACCTGCTCTTTTGAGAGACTATATAGCAGTGTTATTGTCTTATAAGAGAATGTGTTTTTAAATTAAAAACCTCAGTAAAACCTGGGGGGAGGATGCACTGATGCTGCAGGCAGAGAAGCCCTGCAGGGAGGAAGGCGGTGACTGCCGAGTTCTGGCCCATGTTATGCCGGCTGGGTCTCCCCTTCTCATGTCAGAGTAGGGGAGCTTTTTCAGGGGCGGGGAGGGAGGGAAGGAAGGAGGGGGGGCGGGCTTCTGCTGAAACATTAGCCTGACTTTTCCAAATAGAGAAGAGTTTTAGAAAGGGAGCCAGGCCAGAATTCTAAACCAAGACAAAAGGTGACTGGCGAGCGGTTGTCTGTGTGTATAGACACACCTGTCAGCCAAGTGTGTTCCCCGGGGCAAACGGATGTCTGCGCTTCCTAAACCACCTGAGACTGTCACAGGAGGCGTGCAAGTGGCTTCTCGCTGTGCATTGTGCTTTAAAAAGTTATCTCTATCGTGACAGTATTACAGGCGACCCCCGCTTTCCCCAGTCAACCCTTGCCCCCCGCACTGGCCCAGCCAGGCCTTCGCCACCATATTGCACTGCCCTGCTTAGGTGACCACGTATATTTATATCCCTTATTTGAGACATTCCATTCAATTGATGGAAGTGCATGTGACGAAAAGGGTCTGGTTTTGTTTGGGGACGATTTCCTTGGATCTGGAACTTGGAACTGTAGATGTCAGAACAGTCTGTCCCTTCCCCTGCCTGGGTTAGAGCGACTTTAGCGTAAGGACATCGCTGTCCACTGTGCGTGTCCTGGGAGATTTCTGTGCCGCGCCAGCACGGCCTGGGTGACCCCGAGTGGGGGCGGCTGAAAGGCTCAGAAAAGAGACCAGAGAATGGCAGCGGGGTCAGGGTGGGTGCTGTCCTCGCTGTCGGAGAGCCTCTCTGACGGAGCTAGGGACAGCGCCACGGCCTACAAGCCACGTCTTATTTTACAGCCGATGCCACAGGCAAAGGAAGGGCGCGGTCAACCTGTTTCAACATTCTCCTGGGATTCCATCATCCTCACCTGCACGCACCTGAACCCTATCAAGCCCACGTCACTCAGGCTTCACTGGGACTCTATCAAGCCCACCCCTGGGGCCACGTGTTCAGACCACAGGCTCACGCTCAGCCACAGCTGTTGGCTATAGCGGAGCTGGGAGGCTCTGCCCTCCAGGCGGGGGCTGGCACGTGGCTTTGCCAGGAGAGGACTGTGCGCCCCCATCAGCCTGAGGCTCGGACCTGTCCCAACACTGCGGCTGCTCCCACACCCACAGATTTCCCCAGGGGAGACTTACGTTAGGTCATCCCCGCGGGACTGGGCGTCCACGTTCCGTCAGCGGCTTGCTCTACAGGGGCACCCGGAGGCAGGGATCCGCTCTGTGACGGCAAGAGGCCTCGGTGTGGTCCCGCCCGGGCACTGCCCTCTGGGGTTCCACAGCCGCTCTCCCCCTCCCCGGGGGCAGCGCTCGGGCACCCGCACCGCGTGGTGCGGAGCACAGAGGGCCCCGCTCCCTGACACCCGTGGAGGCCGTCCGACGGCGCCGTGAGCTCAGGCTTCCTTTTTAAAGGAAATGCGCTGAAGGTGCGAGAAGCCTTGGCGTTTGCAGAATTGATCGCCAGATGCCGCCGGCGTTCCTGAGCGACAGACCCTGCGGCCGCCCTGGCCCGGCCTGTCCTCCCCGGGCAGCTCTCCCTGCTGGTATTTACTGCGCGCCACCCGGCAACCACGAGGCCGCCGGCCGCTGCTCTGCCTGGTGTCAGCGCAGGCCTTCCCTTCCAGAAACTTCTCTCATCCTGGTTTAACCCCAGGAGGCAGACCGAGGGCGATCTGCCAAGTATCCACATCAGGAGCCCCTTACCCTCCCCTCCCCCTCCCGTTAAAAAAGATGACACAGCCGAAACCGGTGTGGCTCAGTGGATAGAGCGTCGGTCTGCAGACTGAAGGGGCCCAGGTTCGATTCCGGCCAAGGGCATGTACCTTGGTTGCGGGCACATCCCCAGTAGGAGGTGTGCAGGAGGCAGCTGAGGGATGTTTCTCTCTCATCGATATTTCTAGCTCTCTGTGCCTCTCCCTTCCTCTCCGTAAAAAAATCAACAAAATATACATCCATTTAAAAAAAAAAAGATGACACAACTTCGTTATATGCATTTTGCCACAATTAAAAATAAAACACTTAGCCCTGGCTGGTGTGGCTCAGTGGCTAGAGCGTCAGCCTGCGGACTGAAGGGTCCCAACCTTGATTCCGGTCAGGGGCACAGGCCTGGGTTGCGGGCTCCATGCCCAGTGCGGGTGTACAGGAGGCAGCCGGCCCGTGATCCTCAGCACAGATGTTTCTCTCTCTCTGTCCCTCCCTCTCCGGCATCAGTCCACATAAAACCCCAAATAAAAGCACACGCTTTGGGAAGCTGCTCGGGCCCCGCGGGCACGGCACAGGCGCTTTATTGGCCTTCCGCCGGCTCCAGGGCGACCTTCGGCGAGCGCTTGCCCAGCTCGCTCAGCAGCATGATGCGCGGCCGGGACACCTGGATCACGTCCGCGGACGTGGCGGCGGCGAAGAAGATGTTGTGGGACACGGCGGACTTCTTGGTGGCCGTGAGGAGCCCGATGAAGTTGGTCACGGGCGGCAGCAGCGTCAGCGAGTCTCGCGGCTGGATCTTCGGCCTCAGCTTCCTCCGGTGGTCCCGCCCTGGGAGCAGAGCACCGTCACCGCCCGGCCCCGCCGGCCCCGCCCTGTGCCCTCTCTCCTCCGGCCCAGCACACCCTGTGCCCTCTCTCCTCCGGCCCAGCACACCCTGTGCCCTCTCTCCTCCGGCCCAGCACACCCTGTGCCCTCTCCCCTCCGGCCCAGCACACCCTGTGCCCTCTCCCCTCCGGCCCAGCACACCCTGTGCCCTCTCTCCTCCGGCCCAGCACACCCTGTGCCCCTGCTCCTCCGGCCCAGCACACCCCTGTGCCCTCTCTCCCCTCCGGCCCAGCACACCCTGTGCCCTCTCCCCTCCGGCCCAGCACACCCTGTGCCCTCTCCCCTCCGGCCCAGCACACCCTGTGCCCTCTCCCCTCCGGCCCAGCACACCCTGTGCCCTCTCCCCTCCGGCCCAGCACACCCCTGTGCCCTCTCCCCTCCGGCCCAGCACACCCCTGTGCCCTCTCTCCTCCGGCCCAGCACACCCCTGTGCCCTCTCTCCCCTCCGGCCCAGCACACCCCTGTGCCCTCTCTCCTCCGGCCCAGCACACCCTGTGCCCTCTCTCCTCCGGCCCAGCACACCCTGTGCCCTCTCTCCTCCGGCCCAGCACACCCCTGTGCCCTCTCTCCTCCGGCCCAGCACACCCCTGTGCCCTCTCTCCTCTGGCCCAGCACACCCCTGTGCCCTCTCCCCTCCTGCCCAGCACACCCCTGTGCCCTCTCTCCTCCGGCCCAG
>CM072928.1:1712500-1980000 GCA_036971965.1 Nyctalus aviator | reverse complement strand
CAGGAGGCAGCCAGTCAGTGATTCTCCCTCATCACGGATGTTTCTATCTCCCTCTCCCTCTCCCTTTCTCTCTGAAACCAGTGAAAATATGTTAAAAGAAAAGGTAACCCCGGCTTATCCATGGGAGATCGGTCAGGCGCACAGCGTTCCAAAAGCAAACGTGGGAAGCCATCAGTGGAACGCAGGGTCAGGGTCGGGGCCGGGAGGCGCCGGGAGGGAAGGAAGACCAGTTACCTTTTCTGAAGATGGTGTTTACGCAGGGCCCCCCGTTCTTCTCCAGGCTGGAAGGGAAAACGTTGTTACCAAGCTGGGAACATACAAAGAGGTTGTACACGCACGAGGCATGTTGCACGCCTGGTCACCTGGAGGTGTTTGACATTCACGTGCTCACGGACTCACTCCAAACACTGGAGACCCGGACCCGCCTGCAGGGACCGTGGAAAGCTTCCCGGGAGAAGAACCACCTCTGCTGGGTTTGGAGAAGGTGGGTCTTCAGAGGGATGAGGGGGGCGAGCCCCAGGCAGAGGGGAGGGAGGGGTGAGAGGTCATGGCGGGCGGGGGCCCTGCCCAGCCTGGTGCGCTGAGAGTTAGGTATCCAGAGCCGCGCTAGGAGATGAGCTGGGAGAACGCAGACCAGGTCGTTTTGTGAATTAAAATGAGACCATTTAGCTGGGCCGGCGGCTCAGGCTGAGCATCGCCCGGAGCACGGAGACGCCCTGATTTGACTCCCGGTCAGAGCTCACTTCCCGGGTCTGATATGACCTCGCTTTGGATCATTCCCAAAGTCCCATCGGCTGCCAAGTCCCTGGTGGTGGTGCTCAGAACTCTCAACGGTACCCCTGTCCACCCCAAAATGGCTTCCTGGATCTGCCCTCGAGGCAACCAGGCTCCCCAAAACTTTCTGAAACGTGAATAACCCTGGCCAGCTGGGATCCCCAAGATCCGGCCGCATTCTCGCCGGCGCCCAGTGCTGAAGTGAGAGGCTCTGGGATGGACACGGACAGAGAACTTGTCCCCGGAAGACGAGACCCAGATTCGAGGCGAGGACAGTTCCCTGCTCTGACGCTCCTGGCCCTCCTGGGAAAGCTCCTCCATCAGTAGCTTCCCCCTGCCCTTCCCCTGCGCCCACCGTACCTTAAGGACGGGAGCCCCACTTTCTGCTGCCTTCTGAACTCCTTCAGAAACGCCGGGTTAATGCTGGCGTCCTTGCTGATGCTGTTTATCATCCGCAGGAACTGATTGGGCTTGTTCCGGCATTCCTTGAGCAGGATGCGGAAGGCGTTGGCGTTGTAGGTGAGGTAGCCGAGCGCACAGGAGCAAGCGGTGCGCACCTGCAGGAGGGAGAACGGAGACTGGACAGGCTGCCTCCTGCACACCCCAACTGGGGATGTGCCCACAACCCAGGCCTGAACCCGGGACCCTTCAGTCCACAGGCTGTTGCTCTATCCACTGAGTCAAACCCAGCCAGGGCTCACAGCCCTGATGGGTTTGGCTCAGTGGATAGAGTGTCGGCCTGTGGCTGGTGTGTGTAGCGGAGGTATGGTCAATTTGCATATTAGTCTTTTATTAGGTAGGATTGATATCAGAAAGGAAGGGAGAGAGAGATAGAAGCATCAATGATGAGAGTGAATCATGGATCAGGTGCCTCCTGCCTGCCCCACGCTGGGGATGGAGCCCACAACCTGGGCCTGGGCCCTGACCGGGAGTTGAACCGTGACCTCCTGGCTCCTAGGTCGATGCGCACACTGAGCCACGCCGGCCGGGCTGACATTACCTCTTCTTTCCCGGAGTACAGGTGGTAGCAGAGCCGCTGGACGGTCCTTACGGTGGTAAACGCCTCTGGAATCCCAGCTCTGGAGTGAGCCAGGCTGGCTATTAAGTTCCCTACAAGTTAAACGAGAAAAAGGCTTTGTGCTACCGACACACCGTGTTTTTGGTTATTTGCACACAGCATTTAAAACGCGTGAGCCCTGAGACATGTCTGCTAAAGAAGAAGGGCTGAGAAAAAGCCTGTTTAGGATAAATTTCCCCAAAAATGACGGAAAAAGCCTATTTAGGATAAATTTCCCCAAAAATGACGGTCTGGTTTCCGTCACCAACCGTACCAGGGAAGCAGGTTAGTGAGGGAGGGGGCCCAGGACAGCTCCTGGGCTGCCTTCGAGTGGCCCATTCAGCCAAAGAGCAAATACCTTACGTATGTGCGTATGTATGTGTGTGTGTACGTATGTATGTATGTTTGTATGTATTTTGGGCAATAGTTCCTCCATCGGGCTGTGATTCGGCCTCTGTTTCATGTCATGTTGGGAGTGACATATGAAGTCAATGACTGCCTATTGATCACCCGGGGAGTTCAATCTGGACTCGATACAGTCACATGGTAGCATGGTGTCACACACTCTCTGGGGCCACCTTGTCCTGCGACACTGCAGGTCAGTGTAGGGAGCCTTTCCCTGTGGGCAGAGCGCGTGCCCTTGACCAAAAGGAAGCCAGACGCGGGTGTGCCGCATGAATCTGCTGAGTCGGCGTGCACATTCTCTCGTTGGTAGCTTGCAGCTGAATTCTCATTTTGTGTTCTGGAAAAAGGATTACGGGTTTGAAAAAGTAGTTAAATCCAAAAGGCCGCGTTCAGAGTCCACGCTTCTCTTTGGGGTGCAGACTAGACCGGCATTTCCCCCCGTGGACCCGGGCTTCCGGCTGCATGACAGAGTGTCGGGTGATTCATTTACTCTCACTCAGGTTACAAAAACATGTTTGTGCAACTAGTTTGATGCGGCTACAGTGAGATGCTAGTTACTTCTTACCTGTCAGGACAAGCGTGGTGGACTGAAGTGAATACAGACTGTCAATCAGAATAGTAACTCCTCTTAAGTACAAAGTGATGTGGTCCACATCTATAATGACTTTGGCTAATATAATAATCTACAAACAAAGAAGAAGCAAAGAATCACTGAGCATCTTCTACTCGCCTCGCTGATTAAGCTTTTACTGATGCATTGACTGATTGATTTGGTGATCTCAGAAAGGGAAGAGGAGCAATTTGGTATGATTTACTAAAAAAAAGCGGGGGCCATGGGAGGAAGGGAGAGAAGCAAGAGGCAGGAGCAGGAGTTAGAGTCCTTGTCCCTATCTGGTCATTTTAGTGACCATGGGAGGCCATCGAATTCTTCCACAGTGTTTGTAACTTATATCCTTGAAGTAGGGTTTGTATGGAAAACTTCTTGCCCTAGCCGGTTTGGCTAGTAGATAGAGCATCAGCCTGGAAACTGAAGGGTCCTGGGTTTGATTCTGGTCAAGGGCATGCACCTTAGTTGCAGGCTAGATCCCTGGCTTCGATTGGGACTTGTGCAGAAGGCAACCAATCAATGTGACTCTTACACATTGATGTCTCTCTCTCTCTCTCTCCTCTCTTTCTCTCTCCCCCCTCTTTTCCACTATCTCTAAAAAAAATTCAATGGAAAAATAATCCTTGGGTGAGGATTAACAATAGATAGATAGTTAGATAGACAGATAAATAAAATACTTTTCCTAAAAATCTTAGGGGGGAAGGGGGGAAGAAGAGGGAGAATAGACAGAAGAACCCAGAGACATCTAGTGTCATGGGTTGAAGCATCAGCGTGATCAGCTAAAGGTTTTGCAGTAGGACTTTTGTGTTGAATACCACATTTTGCTGCCTATTTCCTTATCATACACAGCTGATGCTAAATACCTCTACCTGCCTATCCACCCAACTATCTGATGTCTGACAGCAGATGATGTATAAAGGCAAATCTTCCATTCTAACTTGTAAAGTTCCATATAAATGAAGAACTCCTCATAATTGTGTGTGTGGGTATGGGTGTGTAATGACGTGAAAGCGGTTGGTGTGAAAACTACTGTGAATTTTACAAACCAGGAAACATTTTTCCAGATCCAAATGTTTTCTTCATGTTCAAGTTCTCACTGAAATGACCCTCATGGACATGTAAACCTCCAATGTCACACCTGAAATGCTGCCATCGCCTTCTCCGTTTCAATGGTGGATTCCAGAAAAGGTTCAAAGATGGAGAGGGTCATTATCCCATTTTCCAATATTAAATATTGTTGGAAGAGGTCATTGAAGGCGAAAAGGGTTAAGGCATAGCCTGCTCTTAAGCGGATGTCCTAGAAACAGGAGAGACACGCGTTACCTTTAACCACTTCACCACCATGGTATCCCCGTTATAACATATTGCATTCTTACCTCTATGAGTAAAATATGACATCGATGAATTGGTGAGAATAGATAATAGTTACTCCAGGATGTTATTAGACAGAAAAAGTAGAGAATTAGGTTGTGGTATCATGTAGAAGAAAAGAGGAAAAAATAATTTTTACAGGGAATGTTAGATTACTGGTTATGCAGCTGAATATCTAAATGGTAACAGGAAACTCCACGATTTTATTTTCCCTCAACTATTTTGTTTTAATGTATTTTATTTCCAGCATTTCCAAGTGGAGTTAATAAATCCAAACTTCCCTCGTACAACAGCTATCTAGTTCATGTTAAGGGTTGTGGGATGATTCTCATCTCTTAAAATTAGCTTGTTTGTAAAATTCTTTTGTATTGTATTCTAAGAGGGAATGAAATAAAAATGATTTACTTCTTGCCAAAACCGGTTTGGCTCAATGGATAAAGCATCGGCCTGTGGACTGAATGGTCCAGATTCGATTCTGGTCGGGGGCATGTACCTTGGTTGCAGGCACATCCCCAGTGGAAGGTATGCAGGAGGAGCTGATTGATGTTTCTAACTCTCTATCCCTCTCCCTTCCTCTGTAAAAAATCAATACAATGTATTAAAAAATAAAAAATAAAAGACATGGCTCTTTCTTGAAGTTAAATACCAATGGAAGAATGAGGGAATTAAAAAAAAAAATCACCGTTTGGTAAATGCCACCATAATCACTGCTGATCCATGCGTGCTAAAGCTGATGAGCAAAAGCACAAGGCAAAACAGCATATTCGCATGGCTCCCTCCAGGTAGGTCTTAAATACAAAGGGAAAAACAGTAACTTCATCCACACCGCTCTAACCACACACCCCACGTGCACCCTGCCAGTCATAAGACGCATCCATGGACCTCCTGGGCAGGTGAGTGAGGAAAACCATGTCATTTCTACGGTGTCCTGGCCTACAGGTGTCGCCTCCATTTAATCATAAGAAAGCGTCAGAGAACTTGAGGGACAGTCTACGGAACCCCTGGCCTGGACTTGTCAGGAATGCCCTGATTGGGAGGATGTGAAATCCTGAAACCCCAGGACTGAGCGTCACAGACGGCAGGAGACTGAGCCTACACGGCGATGACGAGAGGGGACGCGGGTCCCTGGGGGCTTCATGAGAAAAGGGGCAACATTTAATCAGGCCCGCAGACCGGTGCACAGGAATGTGCCAATGTCCGCTTCCTGGTTGGCACCAGGGAAATGGGATGAAGGACATCCGAGGACACTCAGCATAGTATTTGCAAATTTTCGGAAAGTCTAAAATTATTTCAAAGTGTAATTTTTTAAAGACATATAATTAACTCAGTGGGGAAGAGCTATTCCTTCATCACAAGTAGATGGAGAAGCACCATTGTAGAATACTGCAGAAGCAGCAGATGAGCCGGGTCATAAAATTAGGTCAAAGATTTGATGCCTTCAGGACGGAAGAGATTTGGTGTTGTGGTTCTTTTTGGCTTGACCCAACACATAACACTGCTACTTTTCAAAAACAAAGTGTGCTGAGAAAAATATGGAACGGTATCATTCGACCAATACCAACTGGGCGCTCCCAGAGAGTCTACGTTTCTGAAGCATGTGCTCAAACACTGCCGGGAAGAAGAATTGGTAGTCATTTGAGAACGTTGTCTCAAAACCTTCTTCTAAATGACCCCTAATATTCTGCCAGGGGGTTACCTTATCCGGGTGTGATCACTGCTGATATTCTGTCAGGGGGTTACCTTATCTTGGTTATGACGACCCCTAATATTCTGTCAGGAGGCTACCTTATCCGACGTGATCACTGCTAGTGTTCTGCCAGGGTTACCTTATCTTGGGCATGATGACCGTTAATATTCTGCCAGGGTTACCTTATCTTGGGCATGATGACCGTTAATATTCTGCCAGGGGGTTACCTTATCTTGGGCATGATGACCGTTAATATTCTGCCAGGGGGTTACCTTATCTTGGGCATGATGACCGTTAATATTCTGTCAGGGGGTTACCATATCTTGGGCATGATGACCGTTAATATTCTGCCAGGGTTACCTTATCTTGGGCATGATGACCGTTAATATTCTGTCAGGGGGTTACCATATCTTGGGCATGATGACCGTTAATATTCTGCCAGGGGGTTACCTTATCTTGGGCATGATGACCGTTAATATTCTGCCAGGGGGTTACCTTATCTTGGGCATGATGACCGTTAATATTCTGCCAGGGGGTTACCTTATCTTGGGCATGATGACCGTTAATATTCTGTCAGGGGGTTACCATATCTTGGGCATGATGACCGTTAATATTCTGCCAGGGTTACCTTATCTTGGGCATGATGACCGTTAATATTCTGCCAGGGGGTTACCTTATCTTGGGCATGATGACCGTTAATATTCTGCCAGGGTTACCTTATCTTGGGCATGATGACCGTTAATATTCTGCCAGGGTTACCTTATCTTGGGCATGATGACCGTTAATATTCTGCCAGGGTTACCTTATCTTGGGCATGCAGGAGAAAGAGGACGTCGGCGTACTTGAAGCCTTCAGTCTCTTTCAGTTCCTTCTGCAGCAGCTTATTCCTCAGGACAATGCAGGCCAAGGAGAAGGCCACCTCCACCTGGACACGCGGTTTCCAGAGGTTACTTCCCATTCAGAGTCTATCAAAGGCACTTTTTATTGTGCAGACATTGATAAGGGATGTAGCAATGCGAAGATACCATACAGCCCATGGATTCCAGTTCTCTCCCTGGCATGTAGACAGTGGCTCTTACAACTTCTGCAGGAACATCCCTTACGGTTTTGAACAGCTGGGGAAAGACCCTGCCTCTGGGTGCTGGGCACAGGTGTATCCCTTCTTGATCTAAATTTAAATAAAAAATTTCCTGGCATGGGCCCAGCCGGCGTGGCTCAGTAGTTGAGCGTTGACGTATGAACCAGGAGGCCATGGTTCACCTCCTGGTGAGGGCACATGCCCAGGCTGTGGGCTCAGTCCTCAGAAGGTGGTGGACAGGAGGCAGCCCATCCATGATTTTCTCTCATCATTGATGTTTCTCTCTCTCTCCCTCTTCCTTCCTCTCTGAAATCAATGAAAATATATTTTAAAAATGAATAAATTTCCTGGCATGTGTTAAAGCTGTTTTGAACTGCTTAATAAGATACCGGCCTGTGCGGTGTAAGCCTTTGTGGGCCGCCTGTGAGTTAGGCGGAGCCTGCGGAGGAGCACTGAGGGCTAGCCCTCTGTTTCTGGGGTCCTGATTTGAACATCCTGTGAAGGAACCATGGGTACTGCTAGATGCAGCCCGGAGTGCCCTGGGCAATGTGTACTTTGAGGAACAGAAGGTGGGGCTGTTTCGTTGGCATAGCAACGGCAGGGTTCACTTACAGACATTTTGCTGCCGACACCCCACATCCCTGTGACCCCCCACCCAGTTTTAGCACCAGTGTCTGAGGGGGCTGGATGAGACGCTGTGACTCACCCCGCACCCGAGGAGTAAGCGTGTTCGATGAGGAGGACACAGACGTTGCTACTTTGAAGACATCGTTCAATAGACCTTACTGTCTTTGTAGCAACTTTTTGAGCGTAAAACCTCTAGAATTTTGTTTAAAAGTCTACTATTTGTATCGTACTCGTGACCTCGCAAATGACAGCACTCCGTCTGAAAAGGTCCCGCTGGTGCTCATTTTCCCGCGGGACGCGCCCTGCCCGCCCGGCGGTACCTTGATGCTCAGGGACGGGTGGGTCCGCAGCAGGTGCATCAGCACCGGGAAGGCGTTCTCCTCCACCACGAACTGCTGGCTCGTGCGGTTGCTCGTGTGGGCCACACCTGGAAGACCCCAAAACGAGCTGTTTTTCCATCCCGGCATGGCGTGTGCATGGCTGACAGCCCCAGCGCTGCCCCCTCAGCCTGGTCCGGGCCTGCTGGTCTGGTCCGGAGGCCAGTCCGCGGTCAGAGCTGATGGCGTCAGTGGGGTGGATCCCCGGGACCAGAGGGAGCTCACAGCCCTTCTGAAAGCGCAGGCGTTCGCTCGAGAGGAAACGGGATTCTCTCGAGGCCCTGAGCAAAGAGGGGACACAGCCAGAGCCCCCGGGAAAGGGACCCCCTCCCGGACACGGCCGTGCGGCTCGGGCTGAGTCTCAAAGCCCCCTCCTGGCTCAGGGCCTGGACACAGCCTCCGGTGTGCTGTCTGTCCCCTTCAAGGATCTGACCTTAACGAAAAGCAAATAAACACAAGTGGATCTGTCCTTTGTGAAAGAAGACGACCAGTAAATGACAAAAGGAAATGGTATAGCTTCACCAATTTACCCGAGTGAAGTTTGTAAAAGGCAAAGTGAAGTGGAAAATTTACTATGAGAAGTGGATACAATTTCCTAAGTCACAAAACAACAAAATTAGAAATACCAGACCAGTGGTCGGCAAACTCATTAGTCACCAGCGCCAAATATCAACAGTACGACGATTGAAATTTCTTTTGAGAGCCAAAATTTTCAAACTTAAACTTCTTCTAAGGCCACTTCTTCAAAATAGACTCGCCCCGGACGTCATATTTTGTGGAAGAGCCAGACTCAAGGGGCCAAAGAGCTGTATGTGGCTCCCGAGCCGCAGTTTGCCGACCACAGGGCTAGACTATCAAGGAATAATAATAGCTGTCATTTACTGAAGAATTATGATGTGCAAGGTACTTAAGCTTACGATGCTACAGTTTGTTCTTATAAAAATGACTAGAGCCGAAACCGGTGTGGCTCAGTGGATAGAGCGTCGGCTTGGGGACTGAAGGGTCCCGGGTTCGATTCCGGTCAAGGGCATGTACCTTGGTTGCGGGCATATTCCCAGTAGGGGGTGTGCAAGAGGCAGCTGATGGATGTTTCTCTCTCATCGATGTTTCTAACTCTCTATCTCTCTCCCTTCCACTCTGTACAAAATCTATAAAATGTATTTTTTTAAAAAAAAAAATGACTAGAGGAACTATTCTGGCTAAAATTTCTAACCAGCGTGCGAAAACGGAGTTTCACTACTTTTACTGGTGAGGTCCTGGGGAATGAGAACGGCCTTGGGCCCCGGCAGCTGGGCGGAGCGGGAGGGAGCGCCTCGGTGGTTGGGCGCGTTGGGGGGGGGGGGCTCACGCACCGATGCACATGGAGCCCACGGCGCGGATGACGCTCAGCAGCGTGCCCTCGGCGAGCTTGCTGATCCTCAGCAGCCGGACCAGCGGCGCGATGCCGTTGCCCTCGCAGATCTGGTTCTGGTGCAGCCGGCTGTCCTTGCTCAGCGCGATGACCGCCTCGCCTCCTGGAAAGGAAGGCCAGGGGTCCGGCCGGCGGGGCTCAGGGGTGGAGCACTGACCTATGCACCCGGAGGTCACGCCTTGACCCCGGGCAGAGCACAGGCCCAGGTTGCAGGCTCCATCCCCGGGAGGGCGTGTGCAGGAGGCAGCCCATCAATCGCTCCCTCATCCCTGATGTTTCTCTCTCTCTCTCCCCCTCTCCCTTCCTCTCTGAAATCATTACAAATATATTTAAAAATAAAGTAGCCCAGCCAATGTAACTCGGTGGTTGAGCATCGACATAGGAACCAGGTGGTCACGGGGCTTGATTCCCGGTCAGGGCGCATGCCTGGGTCGCAGGACGCAGCCGATCAATGATTCTCTCTCATCGTTGATGTCCCTCTCTCTCTCTCCTCCTTTCCTCTCTGAAATACATAAGATCAATAGGAATATATCTTACAATAAAAAGAAAGCAGGCAGCACGTCTGAGCCCAGTGCCCCCGGGGCCGAGCTCTGCCTGGAGAACAACTCACCGACGTACTGCATCTTGGCCGACGGCGACAGGAGCATGTTGATGATGAAGTTGTAGCCGATCTGCTCAGCCATGTACTTCTGCTGCTTCAGCGTCTGTCCCGCCAAGGCCCACAGAGCCACGGCCCCCTGTTCCTTCACGTCCAGCTGAAAGGCCTGCTCAAGGAAACGGCGCTCGTGCAGTGAGCGTGCATTAGCACTGCGGGAAGAGCCTGCTTTTATATATGCTCTTACGGATTTCAGAGAGGAAGGGAAGGGGAGAGGTAGAGACATCAATGAGAGTCACTGCACGCCCCCTGTTAGGGATGGACCCCACAATCCCGGCAGGTGCCCTGACCAGGAATCGAACCGTGACCTCCTGGTTCACAGGTCGCTCAATCACTGCGCTGTTTTCATGTATTTTTTTTTATTGATTCCAGAGAGAGAGAGAGAGAGAGAGAAAAAGAAAGACAGAGAGAGAGAGATTGATCAGCTGCCTCTTGCATGCCCTCACTGGGGGTCAAGACTACAACCCGGTCACGTGCCTTGACCGGACATCGAACTGTGACCCCTTGGTTCAGAGTCGATGTCCAGCCAGTGCGCCATGCCGGGGGGGAGGGGGGGAATACCCCGTTTTAGGAGTCGTCCATTCTAGGACTGGCTGCAGCGTTCTCTGCCTGGGCCAGAGTCAGCAGTGAACACGCTGGCTAAGGAAAAGGACGCCGGTCTCCCCGCCCCTACCTTGAGGAGCTTCAGGAGGTATTTGCTCAGGGAGTATTCCAGAAACGCCTTCTGGATGGACGGGTTGCAGCTGGCCAGGCACTCCACAGCCATGGCGCCCTTCACCTGCACGTTCAGCTGCTTCCCCTTGAACAGGGCCACCAGCGGCGGGATGGCGCCCTCGGCCGCCACCGCGTTCTGCACGTCCTTGTTGTCGCGGGCCACCTCCGCGATGGTGGCTGAGGCCACGGCCTTCAGCAGGTCTGCGGGGCATTCGAGAGCCAGTCAGCTGCGGCTCCTCAAAGGCAGGCCTTAAAGGCACAGCACGCCGAAGCCGGCGTGGCTCAGTGGAGGGAGCGTCGGTCTGCGGACTGAAAGGTCCCGGGTTTGTTCTGCTCAAGGGCATGGACCTTGGTTGCGGGCACATCCCTGGTGGGGGCTGTGCAGGAGGCAGCTGGTCGATGTTTCTCTCTCATCGACGTTTCTAGCTCTCTAGCCCTCTCCCTTCCTCTCTGTGGAAAATCAATATATACAAAAGATACCGCAGGTTAGCTTCGCCTGTTGTAAAGTCAAATGTGTACAGTGTGTGGGGCCCGCTGGCGTGGCTCAGGGGTTGAGTGTTGACCACTGACCCAGGAGGCCAGGGTTTTCACCATTGGTGTCCCTCTCCCTCTCCCTCTCCCTCTCCCTCTCCCTCTCCCTCTCCCTCTCCCTCTCCCTCTCCCTCTCCCTCTCCCTCTCCCTCCCTCTCTGACATGAACACAGACACACTGGAGACGACAGTGACGCGGACAGGCTCACCCGAGCTGGAGTGCAGGAACATGATGAGGTGCTGGATGCCCCCGTGGTCCCGCACCGCCCGCTGGTTGCTCTCGTTGCCGATGCACAGGACCCGGATGCAGTGCATCACGTTCACCAGCACGTTCTCGATGTCCATCTTGAGCAGGTTGATCAGGGCGGGGATCCCGTTCTGGAGGAGAACAGCGCCGGTCACAGGGCCCTCGCCGGGAGGAGGCCCGCACCGAGAGCCGCACGCCTGCGCCTGCCGCCTGTGCGGCCCCTGGACCACGGCGTCTCCGGACGCGGCCCCGGGGACAGTGCATGGTGCTGCGCACAGCGGGCTTTCCTGGAGAGGCGACCGTTCCATAAACAGCTGCCCTCGGGCCGAGGTGAGCACAGGCTGCCGGGCACGGCCACACTGAGACATCGAAAAGGCAGAGCAGCCGCGTGAGGGAAACTGAAGACAGAGCCATTAGGAAACCTTCGCCGCTGCCGGTGCGCTCGTGACTGGCGACTGAACCTGTGCCACATACATTGTTTTTAAATGTGAACAGAATTTCCTAATTATGTTTTATATTTTTAAATGTATTTTATTGATTTTTTTACAGAGAGGAAGGGAAAGGAATAGAGAGTTAGAAACAACCATCAGCTGCCTCTTGCACACCCCCTACCGGGGATGTGCCCGCAACCAAGGTACATGCCCTTGACCGGAAGCGAACCTGGGACCCTTCAGTCCCCAAGCTGACGCTCTATCCATTGAGCCAAACCGGTTTCGGGTTTCGGCTCAGAATTTCCTAATTTTAAATGGAGGGAAGAAATGATGCAAGAGTTTTCAAGAAGATAAGACCCAGGAAGGCAACCTCGCTTTTGGGACAGCCAGGCAGCTCTGCCCTGAGAGCCATGCTGCTCGTGGAGGAGGTGACCGTGGGGACCCCCGGCCACAGCCCCCCCCCCCCCGCGGCTCTGGGTGGGGACCCCGCGGACGGCTTGCGGGGCCGCAGGCCTGTCCGCTCCCTCTCTGCGGGGGAACGGCCGCACTCACGTATGTGGCGATGCCCTCTGTGTTCTCCAGCCGCGCGACGTCGTACAGGATGACGGCGCAGCGGGAGTGCAGCTCGGGCTCGTCGGAGGCCAGCAGGCCGATGAGCGCCGGGACGCCCCCCGCCTCCACTATGGTGCGCACCACGCTGGCGTGCGTGGAGATGTTGCTGAGCAGCCCCACCGTCTTGCACTGCAGCTTTATCTTGGAGCCCTTCAGCAGGCCGATGAGGGCGGGGACGGTGCCTGCCGCAGACGGGGAAGCACGGTTATTCCGTGACCGTTCGGAGTCCGCGGACCATCGTGAGATGTAAACGATGCTTACGGCCCCGGCTGGTGTGGCTCAGTGGTTGAGCATGGGCCGGCGGACTGAAGGGTCCCGGGTTCGATTCCAGCCAAGGCCACAGGCCTGGGTTTCGGGGTGTGCAGGAGGCAGCCGATCCATGATTCTCTCTCATCGTTGGTTCTTCTCTTTTCCTCTCTCTCTCCTTTCCCCTCGGAGATTAATAAAAACATATTTTAAAATGAGTAAATAAATAGATAATGTTTATGCACACTGACCTGTAAACAATTAGCAGACAACTCTGTAACATACTGACGCATACATGAAAACTACATGCATGCACTTTTCTGCCTTGTCTACAGTGCAGAGAGCTCTCACGGTTCACACACTCAATCCTTCCACGCACACAGACAGACATCTCAGGTGGGTGACCCTCAGCCATCGTTGAAGCACTGCGTTTGGCTGACGATCCTGGACAAACCCGCTCTGTGAGCGGCTGTGCGGGGGAGGTGGTGCTGATCGCACCCAGTGCGCGCGGCCGTGTCTGGGCAGGTGTCTGAGCACGGTATGGCGTTTCCCTGGGACAAGCACTGAAAAGCAAAACTAATGCTGGGGGTCGGGCAAAAGCAACCGTAGCCTGACTACGCAGAACTGGCTGAGGCTTCGCGGGGCTGGGGACAGGGAGCCGGGCCTCCGTTCACTGGGAAAGAAAAGAGCACGTGAGCCGGGCCGCTGTGCGCAGGGGCTGAGCACCGGCTTATGAACCAGGAGGTCACGGTTTGATTCCCCATCGGGGCACGTGCTCAGATTGTGGGCTCGATCCCAGTGTGGGGCCCGCAGGAGGCAGCCGATCCGTAATTCTCTCTCATCGTGGATGTTTCCGTCTCTGGCTCCCTCTCCCTTCCTCTCTGAAATCAATAGAGATATATTAAAAAAAGAAAAAAGAAAACGTATTACAGCCCAAACACAACATGCTGGAGAACACAATAGGAACAAGGAGGCTTTACGTATTTGCCTGACATGTAACCTCCCCCGGGACCTGTTTGTCTGTGCTTCACTTTTACACGTGGGACGTGGGCACGCAGTTCTAGGAGCACGCTAAGGGCCTCCCTACAGTAACGTTCACCCCCTTTCAGCAAATGTTCGTGGGGCGCCTCCTGTGCGTTCACTATTCACTGAGAATACAGCCACCCGTGTGAGAAGCTAACCCTGTTCCTAAAACTGCAGTTTGAAATCCTCTGCTGCTTAGAGTCCTTATTCCGTACAGTCAACTCTGCCATCTTTTAGACAGCCCCTTGTTCTGAAAAGACAACTTTGCTTTCCAGCCTGCTTGAATACTGAGGACGATAAACTTAGCTGTGTGACCTTGTAGGCCAGAGACCAGATACGCCGGTGCTCTCCCGCCATGCCAGGTGTAATTTTTTAATCGAATAGAACTGTGTTGTTTTCAAGGCCACCGGCTTCCACTGAGATAACCACAAAGCACACAGAGGACTGGCTCTTTAATAAAAAGGAAACTTCTGCTTGTTTGCGCTGCTCAGAATTGGAAAGACGTTTTCCTCCGAGCCCAGCGGGGCATAATAAAGTGGAACTCCCATCTCTCTAAGCATTGCTTGTTTTTTCTCGGGTCTTCTGCAACAATTGGACAGACATCCAGAAAGTTCTGTCGGACAGTGCTGTTCTCCAAACATCCCCAGGAGGTGGGACCCGTTTATGAGTGAGGAAACGAGGAAACGAGGCTGAGGGAGGACAAGCAATTAGCCTCCATTCTGAACACAGAGCTACCTACCATTCCAGGGCTGCCGCTAAGCCCACAGAGACAACTTTTTCTTTAAAAAAAAAAAAAAATATATATATATATATATATATATATATATATTATTGCTTTTTTACAGAGAGGAAGGGAGAAGGATAGAGGGTCAGAAACATCCATGAGAGAGAAACATCGATCAGCTGCCTCCTGCACACCTACCGGGGATGTGCCCGCAACCGAGGTACATGCCCCAGACCAGAATCGAACCTGGGACCCTTCAGTCTGCAGGCTGACGCTCTTTCCACTGAGCCAAACTGCTTAGGGCCCACAGAGACAACTTTTAATTTAAAAAACAAACTAGGCAAATACAGGCTACAGATAATGTCTAAGCCAGAGCGGTAAGTAGGAGCGGCAGGAGGGTAATTTACCGTCACGGTTAAACTTGCACATTTTAGAGAAACGGGATCTATGTCGTCATTGGATCCTGTGCAGAGTCCGCGGGAAATGAACACTAGATCTCAGAGCGGCTCCCTGAGCGGAACAGGGAAGGCCGCAGCCAGCTCACACCCTCCCTCACCTGCATCCAGGATGCACTGCCAGTAATCCTCCTTGGCCAAGCAGATCACCTCCAGGGACATGACAGCCATCATCTTCCGCTTGTAGCTGTCGCCCTGCAGCATCTCTGGCGGGAAGGCACAGAACGGCGCGCGTCAGGATTTCACAGGAAGAAGGGCACGGGTGGACTCCGTCTGCCGAGGCCAAGCGCAGCCAGGAACCGGGATCTCCCCGTCACCACCATCGCACCCCTTAGTTACATTCCCTCTGCGTGCGGCCTTCTGTGAGGTGCCACACGTCACCTACCCCGTGATCTTCGAGGGAGAGAGAGACGGACACATCAACGATGAGAGAGAATCGTGGACCGGCTGCCTCCTGCACGCCCCACCCTGCGGATCCCACAGCCCAGGCCTGTGCCCTGACCGGGAGTCGAACCGTGGCCTCCTGGTTCATAGGTCAGTGCTCCACCCCTGTCCACACTGGCTGAGCAATAATCTTATTTTGTTCCACCTGCAGCTTAGCTTTCTTTGGACCCTTTGAGGGTCCCCATCGCCCCCTTGGCGTGGGCGCAGTGTCCATTCCCGGACGAGCCTTCGCCGTCACGCTTGACACTCCATGGGCTCTCCTCGTGGCTCAGCTCCCAGCTCCTGCGCGTGGGCAGCAGGCCCTGCTAGGTGGCATGGGGTCCTCCCTGGAGAGGGCCCCTGCTGACCAGCACCCCAGCCTGAGCCCAGGGAGGGCAGGGTGCGGGCCCGGGCGCTCCGTGCTCCCACTGCTGGCCTGGTTGGGTTTCTCCGGCCAGCTACGTCCTACGGCTTCCCTTAATATTTTATTTCTGCTGCGTCCTTTCCTGTTTCCTCTAGATTCTGCATGTTTGCTGCAGCTGGTGCTATTTCCATTTAACCTCCATGTACGTTTAGAGGGGAGGAGTAAAACTGGATGGGTGCATTCATTTGGATTACTAACTCTCACCTTCATACTGTTTCTGGATAGATCGAGTACACATTTGGACAAAAATCACAAAACATGTATCCCATGGCAAGGGGAAATGTTACTGAGTCAGTCCCTAAAATGAGGAATGAGGAATGAATTGGAGGGAATCTTTTCCACTCAAACTTCAATTTCCTCCCTCTTTCCTTTCCTTTTTTAATTTGCTTTATTGATGGAGAAGAAGATGGTTGGGCTTTTGGAGAAAATTGGAACATAAAAATAAATGTAATTGGCCAAAACCGGTTTGGCTCAGTGGATAGAGCATCGGCTTCTGGACTGAAAGGTCCCAGGTTCCATTCCGGTCAAGGGCATGTACCTTGGTTGTGGGCACATCCCCAGTAGGAGGTGTGCAAGAGGCAGCTGATCGATGATTCTCTCTCCTCGATGTTTCTAACTCTCTATCCCTCTCCCTTCCTCTCTGTACAAAATCAATAAAATATATATTTAAAAAAATAAATGTAATTGTGTAAAATGTAGCCTACTTGGGTTTACTTATCTTTAATTAGAAATAAAACTACTCTCCCACACACAAAAATATAGTTTGGTGCTATTTTTATTTGTGGTTTTAACTTAACATGTTTTATTTCATGGCTTTTATGTTTTATTTAGGTTTGCCTGTACTTTATGTACTTATGTATTTATTTATTTTAATCCTCACCCCAAAATATTTTCCCCTTGATTTTTAGAGAGAGCGGAGGAGAGAGGGAAAGACAGACAGAAACATCGATGTGAGAGAAACGCATTGATTGGCTGCCTCCTGCACGTCCCTGGGGCCGGGGAGGAGCTGCAGCCAAGGCACATGCCCTTGACCTGAAACAGACCCGGGGCCCTTCCGTCTGCAGGCCGATGTGCTCTCCACTGAGCCACACCAGTGAGGGCTTTCATGGTTCTTACAAATTTAAAGTCCAACGCATGCCTCTCTGCATTTGATCTGCCCCATCTCGGAGTACCACTGACTCACTTGAATAACAGAACTTCTCTCGATATAAAAGGCTAACATGCAAACTGTCCGCTCGGGAGTTGGACAGGGAAAGCGTGAATTCGATCATTTGCTATGATGTGTGCTGCCCCCCGGGGGGTGGTGCAGAACACAGCAGGCGACCAGCGGTGGGGGCAGGGTGCGGAGGGAGTGAGGGAAGGAGGCGGCGGGAGGCGGGAGGCCAGGATTCCGCGCACGGCGCCTCCCGTCTGTCCGTAACCGGCCTGTGTTCTGCACTCACCCACCAGCGTCTCCCACACCGGGAGGTCGGGGAGGTGCAGCTCGATGATGTGCTTGAGGACCTCGGTGTGGAAGGTCAGCACGGACAGGTGGATGATGTTGTTGCCCTTGATGTCCGTCTTCCTCCAGTTGGCCCCGAGCGAGAACAGGTACTTGATGGTGTCCAGCGCCCCCGACGTGGCGGCGAGCAGCAGCGGCGTGCACTGGCTCCTGCGGCCGGAGACGCGGGGTGGCGGTGAGCGGAGAGAGAGCCGCGCCCCCTTCCTGTCACGCCCGCCCGGCGGCCGCGGCGGCCCGGCTCGGACCGCCCGCCACCCGCTTTCCGGGCGGCACCAGGCTGCGCGGCGCAGGCGCTGGGACTTACTCGGCCGTGGCCTCGGCCTCCAGCAGGCTGGGGTCCTTCCGGCAGAGGATGATGATGATGCAGATGTTGTCGTAGAAAGCGGCGAAGTGGATGGGCATCCAGCCCCTCTTCTCGGTGAGCGTGTGGTCGGCTTTGAAGGCGAGGAGGCAGGTGGTGGACTCCAGGGAGCAGGCCTGCGCGGCCAGGTGCAGAGGCGTGGGACCTGGGCGGACGGGCAAACAGAGGGTGGGACTGGGCGGACGGGCAAACGGACGGTGGGGCCTGGGGCAGACGGTGGGGCCTGGGCGGACGGGCAAACAGACGGGCATCGCCTTCGGGGCCGGAGCCCACAGCCTGGGAACAGGCCGTGCCGGTCCCAGCCGCAGAGCTTCGCCGGGTGGGCACCAGCTTCGCGATGGGCACGGGGCGTGTGGCTGCGGGGGAGTCTACATTCCCTCGTTTAACAAGGGCTGCCAGGCCCTTCGAAGGCGGAACTTCCGTGAAGTTAGGGAGAAGCATCATGGAAGATATTGAAGCGTTAAAATTGGGTCAATGTGGTCAATAGTGTTGGTGACAAAACAAGCTATTTCTCCTTTATTTTCCATTTGCTTCAAAAGGCTTCCCTGACCCCAGATCCCATGGGTGTTGGTCAATTCCCGTCTCACCTCTCGAGGGTAAAACGGACCATATCGTCCTCTCTGGCTCACGTCCTGTCCTCGGCTTCTGCGGCACCACAGCCCCCTGTCCGTCCGCCTCCACCCCCCAGCCCCCCGCTATCCCGTGGGCCTCCTTTGGGTGCTCCCAGGGTCCTGACCTCAGGGGTCACTGTCACTAGAGGGCCGCTCGGCTAAACACCACGGACCGGGCTATGCCTATTTAAGGCACAAAGACGACGCTCGGGTCTGATTCTGTAAAAACACGTAGAGGTGACAGCACATTTCACAGTAGAAACCGCCGGGAGTGTGAACACAGAACCGGGGGAGGAGCGCGCATCCCAGAATGGCACGGGCATTCGCGTGCCAGGAGCGCGGTGGGGACCACGGGCCTCAGGCAGGTTTTAACCAGCGCAGTCCCGCGCTGAAAGGCCCCACGCATCTCACGTCAGTCTTACCGTTCCTTTCTCTCCTCGAATCCGTTTTCGACTCTGTTTGGAAAGGAAACACATAGGAACGGGATGATTACTATCGAGCAGTTTCCTAAGTTAGCCCAAACGGACGCGTATGGACGAGGACAGAGAGACGATGCTTGGACACGGGGGGGAGGGCGGACGGGGCTGGGGTAGCCGTGGGTCAGGCGCCGGGCCATTCTGCGGGCACATGACAGCCTGCTGCCCCTCCTGTGGGGGCCAGGCGCCCGCGGAGGCAGTTTGTGCTGGGGAGTGATGGAGGCATCGGCAGCACTGCTCCACGTACTTCCACGGCTACCCAGCCGGCCGGCGCGGCTCCGTGGGTGACCATCAACCTATGAGCCCGCCACGGCTCCATCCCGGTCAGGGCACAGGCCCCGGGGTGTGGGCTCGATCCCCAGTGTGGGGCATGCAGGAGGCAGCCGATCCGTGATTCTCTCACATCATCGATGCTCTCTCCCCCCCTCTCCATTCCTCTCTGAAATCATTAAAACTATATTTAAAAAGAGAACTGCCCACTTCCCAGCCAGTGGACATTCACGTAGTCATGGGATAAATGAGAGGCTCCAATCTGTCAACATTTTTTCCCTTCAAACCAAAAGGACATAAAATATAGCACATCGATGAATAATAACTACCCGTTGTATTTGAATGTGACAGAATTGGAGCTCTTTTTCCAAATGAAGATAGAATATTTTAATTAATAGAGGCATCACGCCATCAACGCATTTTGATTAGAGCCAGAGAGCACAGAACTCTTAGCCAACAGGATGAAAGCAGAACGTCTTGTGTGGCGAGTGCAGGTGGAAGACAGCTGGCCCAGAGCTGGCTGACATGGAAACCTCGGCAGCAGCAATGCACCAGCCACCCCAGTGCCCCGCCCCCAACCTCTCCGTCCCCCCACATCCCCTCAGCGACCCAGGGCCTCCCTGCAGGGTCCGCTCCCCTCCTCTCCACTTGGGTTCCACATATTCCAAAGGACATGGGAAATCACTCTTCAAGGTTTACCAGGCGTAGCCTCCAAGGGGCCACGACCCTAAAAGTCGTCGCGCTGGCGGACAGGCTGGCTGTAAATGTGACGTAAGCTCGGGTGGGGAGGAGACACCGTCCCGGCGGAGAGCCCTGGCACCGGCGCCGGGCGCTCCGCTCGGTCTCCGTGGCCCTCCCTGACCTCTGACCCCGCCGTGAGTCGCTGTCTGTAGGCCAGCGATGCTCCCACGCCGCCCTGCCCGCCGGCACCTAGGCATCCACTCAGCAAGGATTTCCCAGCACCCACCAGGCCAGGCTGCCTGCCGGGCCCTGGGCACCATGGCCAACAAGTGACCCAAGTTGTCGCCCATTCATGGGGCTGAAATTTAGGTGAGGGAGACAGGGCAGACCGATCACAACAGGAAGAGAGCAGCATGTCATCCCCAGGGACCCCCTCTGAACAAAATGGGGCAGAAATGGCACTCGGGGCACCGATGCCACATGGCTGTGTTGCTCTAAGAGCCACGTGCATTCTCTCTCTCTCTCCCTTTCTCTCTCTCTCTCTCTTAATATGTTATTGATTTTGGGAATGAGAGCAAGAGAGAGGGAGGGAGAAATAAAACATCCATGATGAGAGAGAATCATGGATCGGCTGCCTCCCGCACGCCCCACACTGGGGATGGAACTTGCAACCCGGGCCCGTGCTCTGACCGGGAATCGAACCCTGGCTCCTGGCTCCTAGGCCGATGCCAAGCCCTGCGCCACGCCGGCAGGCCCGCCATGCGCTCTGAGCGCGGGGTAAGGGCGGGCACCTTGGCTGAACATGATGAAGCGCCGCTGGTTGACGTTGAAGTTGGCCTTGCACAGCTGGCAGATGACGGGCACGCGGTTGTGCAGGGCGGCGTGGTGGAAGGTGGCGTAGCCCGCCTCGTCGAACACGTTGATGGTGGAGCTGGAGGTCTTGCGGCTGAACGTGTGGAAGACGGCGGACAGGCCTTTCTCCACCGCGGACTTCATGCCAAAGGGGATGCTCTGCGGACAGCCCGAGAGCCCGAGTCAGTGAGGGAGGCCGGGCAGCGCCAGCTCACACCACCTCCCTGCGCCCAGCGCCAGCTCACACCCGCCTCCCTGCGCCCAGCGCCAGCTCACACCACCTCCCTGCGCCCAGCGCCAGCTCACACCCGCCTCCCTGCGCCCAGCGCCAGCTCACACCCACCTCCCTGCGCCCAGCGCCAGCTCACACCCGCCTCCCTGCGCCCAGCGCCAGCTCACACCACCTCCCTGCGCCCAGCGCCAGCTCACACCACCTCCCTGCGCCCAGCACCAGCTCACACCCAGCTCCCTGCGCTCAGCGCCATCGAAGCCCCACCAGGACCTGTGGGGAGTCTCCCTGGCAGTGACCCGCTGCTAGAGCTCCCAGAGAGACAGCGAGAACACGAAACCTTATTTTTGGGAATAAGGTTTACCCCCCTTACCCCACCCTCTTGTTTTAGGGAGAGGTTGCAGGTCCTTCTTCTTTAGAGAAAAGCAAAATGCGGTGAACAAATACCTTTCTGAAATACTTTAAAAGCAAAGGGAGATCATTGGGTTCCTTCTCTGATTTAATATCATTCTAATGTAGAAGATAATTTACATTAGAATAATATCAAAACTCAAAATCTACAGCTGTCTACAGCTATAGAAGCCTTAGAGCAATAAACATGATGAATCCTAAAATAAAAAAAAAGAAAGAAAGAAAGAAAGAAAAAGGAAATACAGTTTCTCTAGGTCTTAAAACGAAGAGGTAAGAATGTCACACTTTTTAAAGAATATTTTTTATTGATGTCAGAGAGGAAAGGAGAGGGAGAGAGAGAAACATCCATGAGGAGAGAGAATCATGGATCCAGTGCCTCCTGCACACACACACACACACACACACACCCCACTGGGGACTGAGGCGACAACCCGGGCCTGTGCCCGGACCGGGAATCAAACACCAACCTCCCGCCCGGTTCCTAGGTCAGCACTCAGCCACGGAGGCACACCAGCAGACAGTCGCTGTTCTTTGAGACATTCCAACTACTTAATAGTTTGAAGTTGGACTAACAGGCCATTATTATTATTATTAATGTATAGACGGTAAAACAAGGAAACACTGGGTAAGTGCCCGTGCATTCTTTGGAAGCGGTGAGCTCCCCAGCTGAGACGCCAGCTGAGACGCCCTGCTGACGCAGGTGCTGGGTCCCAGTCGGGCATCGAGCCCTGCTGACGCAGGTGCAGGGTCCCAGTCGGGCATCGAGCCCTGCTGACGCAGGTGCTGGGTCCCAGTCGGGCATCGAGCCCTGCTGACGCAGGTGCAGGGTCCCAGTCGGGCATCGAGCCCTGCTGACGCAGGTGCAGGGTCCCAGTCGGGCATCGAGCCCTGCTGACCCAGGTGCTGGGTCCCGGTCGGGCATCGAGCCCTGCTGACGCAGGTGCAGGGTCCCGGTGGGGACGCTGCGTTTGCGCCTTGGGGTTCAGTTCCCACCAGGTATAATCGATGGGAAGCTCTGTAGCTGGCCGCACCTCCCATTTCTCACTTGTAAAGCAGGAGTGGTGACCAGACCACTGGCACCTTGAAGGAGTTTGTTGAAAGGATTTATAATAGTGCCTGGCATACAAAATAGCACTTAATAAATATTAGCCATCCAGCCCAGGTGGCTCTCGCATCCTCTGCGATGCCCTCACACCGCCACAAGATGGCCAGCAGGGGAGGGCGGCTGGGGGCCATTGGGCTGGCAGGGGAGGGCAGATGGGGGCGATCAGGCCAGCAGGGGAGCAGTGAGGTGCCAGTCAGGCTGGCAGGGAAGTGGTTAGAAGCCAGCAGTCCTGGATTGGGAGAGGGATGTCCGGCAGTCGAACATCCCCCAGGGGGTCCCAGATTGGAGAGGGTGCAGGCTGGGCTGAGGGACACCCGCCCCATCCCGTGCATGGATTTTGTGCACCAGGCCTCTAGTCTATATTATAAAAGGCCAATGGCCATAATGCCATAATGACCGAACGATCAGTCACCAGGAGGTGCATGGATGGGTCTCAGGGCGAGGCAGGTCTGAGTCTCCCGCGACCTCGGAGTTATTAATATTAATCACAATCCAGTCCGTGAACAGGCTGCGTGGCAGTCTTGCCGAAGTGTACAACCCGGGGCTTTTCGGGGGGGTAACATGTGGAATTCTCACTCCGTACGGGGAACGTTACGTGACCTCTGTTTAACCCTGAGGTAACATTTGAGCAGACTCTGGACTGTGACACATAACTTCCTGCACGAAGCTATGTGCTCGTACCCACACACCTTGCACTTCATCGCTTTCTTGAAGCCAAACTTCTTCTTAAACTGCTCGTGCAGCTGGGTGTCCGTCAGCGGGAGCCGCTTGGGCCGCAGGTGGTTCATGATCTCGTTGATGGCTCCCCACCACTGCGTCTTGTACAGCTGCTGGTAGAACGTCTCCAGTTCGAAACAGATCACGTAGTAGCTGTTGGAAAAAGGTTAGAAAGGCAAGTTTTCCTGACTTCGATTTGCTACTTTTAAAAAATATATATATATATATATATATATATATATTTTATTGATTTTTTACAGAGAGGAAGGGAGAGAGATAGAGAGTTAGAAACATCGATGAGAGAAACATCGATCAGCTGCCTCCTACACACCCCCTACTGGGGATGTGCCTGCAACCAAGGTACGTGCCCTTGACCAGAATCAAACCTGGGACCCTTCGGTCTGCAGGCCCTAACACTCACTCTCTCTCTCTCTCTCTCTCTCTCTCATCACTGGTGTTTCTCTCCCTCTCTCTCCCTTCCTCTCGGAAACCAGTAAGAATATATTTTTAAAAAGAACCCGCCTTGCGTGTGCCCTGAAACAGCGGTGTGCTCCCTGCAGCAGGGACAGGGAAACCCCACCCTCAGGCCTGAGACGGAGCAGACACAGCCCAGGCCCTTCCAGCCTGGGGGAGAGTCACTGCTGGCTCCTTCCCTCAGTGCCGTGGTCGGCAAACCGCGGCTCGCGAGCCACAGGCGGCTCTCTGGCCCCTTGCGTGTGGCTCTTCCACAAAATGCCACGGCCTGGGCGAGTCTATGCTGAAGAAATGGCGTTAGAAGAAGTTTAGGTTTAAAAAAGGTGGCTCTCTTGACGAACCGGTTTGGCTCAGTGGATAGAGCATCGGTCTGTGGACTGAAAGGTCCCAGGTTCGATTCCGGTCAAGGGCATGTACATTGGTTGCAGGCACACCCCCAGTGGGGGGTGTGCAAGAGGCAGCTGGTTGATGTTTCTCTCTCATTGACGTTTCTATCTCTCTATCTCTCTCCTTTCCTCTCTGTGGAAAATCAATTAAAAAAAAAAATAAAATAAATAAAAAAGGTGGCTCTCAGAAGAAGTTTCAGTCGCTGTGCTGTTGGTGTTTGGCTCTGTGGACGGAGGAGTTTGGCGGCCTTCCTCCTGCTGCCACCCCTCCCTGGGCCGCCTCCCTCCCTGGAAGCGAGGGGCGGGGGCTCTGAACCCGCTCGGGAGGCCTCCACGTCAGTGCTGGGGAGGATGTGAGGAGCTGTACAGGCCAGACGACGTTCACAGAGGGTCCACCTCTAAGGATTGTCCCAGGTGCTCCCAGAGCGTGGGGAGACCGGACACGAGATACTGTGCTGAGTCTGCGTGCCCTGCAGGGGGCGCTGCTGAGCTGAGGCAGCACAGGCCGTCAGCCAGCCTTGGAATTCCGCAGGGGCCTGCCTTCTGCTAACTCCCAACAGCTGGCTGCTGGCCGCTGCATCCTTACCTCTTTCCGTCAAGTTCCATGACGGGTATGGAGTAAAACTCTTTGTATCCGGAATCTTCCGCAGACCTGCTAGCAGCACACTCCTGTATTTTTTCCAGATTGTCCTACAATATGAGTTAGGTTAGTAAAAAATACCTTTGAAAAAATCTAAACGACTGTGATGTCTTTCAGATGAAATTTTATACATGCAAATGGCAATAAAAAAATACCCCTCATAATAACTATATGTATCAGGTCCCTACTTTGGGAACGAGGGGGAAAAGTGTAAGAGAAGAGACACAAGAAATGACAATGGAAATGTATAATACTGCCCTGACCAATTTGGCTCAGTGGATAGAGCGTTGGCCTGTGGACTGAAGGGTCCCGGGTTCGACTCCGGTCAAGGGCATGTACTTTGGTGGCGGGCACATCCTCAGTAGGGGGTGTGCAGGATGCAGCTGATGGATGATTCTCTCTCATCGATGTTTCTAACTCTCTATCCCTCTCCCATTCTCTCTGTAACAAATCAATAAAATATATTTTTATAGTAGTTACACTACATTCCAGATGAAGAGTTATTATTCCCAAACTCGAGAGCAGCGGTCGCCACCTGGTGCTGCGTGGGCCACGAGTGGTCGGTGAGGCCTGGAGGCTCTGCTCCCACACGGATCTTGGAGGGAAGCAGGACACGCAGTGAGCGGCCGGGATCCCGGCCCCACTGTTTGGGTAAGTGTCCTGGGCCAAGACTGCCCGTGGGAGGCTGACCGTCTGTGAGGCTGAGAGCGGTACTTAGCTTCCTGCCCATTTCACCTCTGACACGCAACATGGCTCCTTAGGCCGTTTGTGCTTATTCGTACGTGCCCCGCGCTGTGCGGGCAAAGGAGCGAGGGGAAGATCATTCCGAGAGCCGCGAGTGCCGCTCCCGCAGGGACGTTCTGGGCGGAACAGGACGAGAGAGCCAAACCACCTCAGGAATAACCATCGTCCGCACCTGGAAAACCTTTAGAGCGTCCTCGATGGCGGGCGTGGTGATGTCAAACTCAATCCCCCCGTGGACGTGGAAATGCTGATGCTTTGTGTACTGGAAGTTCCGGCATTTAAAATCCGGCCCGTACATAAACGGAGGCAATTCTCGCTCGGTCTTGACCTTGTCATCTCAAAAAGGAAAACAAACTCGGATTACCAAGTGGGAAAGGGCAGGTAAACAACCATCTTTCGAAAAATCTAAGATTCCCATATATGTAAACGAAGTGAAAAATCCACACGAAGTGAAAACCTTGGCAACGAGATTCTATGCGATTATTTATGCTCTTGGTGTACATTTCTTTTTTCTTTTTTCTTTTTTAAAATATTTTATTGATTTTTTACAGAGAGGAAGGGAGAGGGATAGAGAGTTAGAAACATCATTGAGAGAGAGACATCGATCAGCCGCCTCCTGCACACCCCCTACTGGAGATGTGCCCGCAACCAAGGTACATGCCCTTGACCAGAATCGAACCTGAGACCTGTCAGTCCGCAGGCCGACGCTCTATCCACTGAGCCAAACAGGTTTTGGCTCTTGGTGTGTATTTCAAACATTAAAATATATGTATGTCATACATGTTGGGGCATTTTCTGTAGTTTCATTGTACAGACATTCCAAAAGGACAAACATTATTCCACTTACTGACTTCTATGTGTGAGCTCAACACTAAACTCTGACCTCCAATCATCAGCAAAGATTTGAAGCCTGTGCCTTAGAGAATCTCTGGTTAAGTAAACAAAAACTTATCAGAACTAGAAATAAGTGGCTATGTCTTACACGACAAAAATAACCAGCCCACTTCTCTGGAAAGTAATAAAACTGCACCTAAAACATTTGTTTAAAAAAATAATTTTCTAAGATCGCAATAAGAATTAGGTTTGTTCTGTTAGCAGACTGTTAGCAGACTATGTTTTCTTCCACAGAAAGTACATCATGTCATTTGGGAAGTGTAAAAGGGACGCACAGAAAACCCAAAGATGGGAGAGCAGCCTGCTCTCACCACCTGGAGTGAGCCGTGAACATGACCTCTGAGCCAGGTGCTGCTACTCAGCTGAGTGACAGGTCATCGCAGACAGAGCCACACCTGAAGGAAGTGGTTATAGAGGTAAGCCTTGGACTGACCTGCTGACAAAGTCGCAAACAAGTCCCAGCTTGGAGGGCACAGTCCTCTAAGCATCATTAAGCTTGATCTTGTGACTGCTCCCTAGATCCTTCCTGGGTAGCTAATGGGCTGTGGGAGGGGCAGCAAGTGCTGCCAAAACAAGTGAAACTTACAACAACATTGAAAATTACCTTGTTTGCCCCTGATTATAAATAAAGCACCAGCTTTGCTGTCTGGATCTGTTCTGTGGCCTCAGCCAGGCACATAAAAATAAGCTAGACCCAGCTTATTCTCTTTGTCGTTTCTTGGTCCTTCTCCAGCCCTCCCTCAGGCTCGCCGAACCCTGGGCTGTACTGGTGCGGCACACATACCCTCTGTGCATACGGCCTCAGCCCCTCACTATGCCCCTCACTCCTGCCCCGGACAAGTGCCGCCATGAACCCATTTCACACAGTTCACAGACACAATCATCATCGCCATTCAAAGGCTGGTGACACACATTGTCACTGAGCGATTTGCAAATTTCTACTGAAACGTTTCCACCAGAATAGAAAGCCCACGTGCTCGGGTACCGAGGAAAATTGTGTTTTCACTGGGTGGGGGGACTAGCTTGCTCTTCATTCCTGTCGGATTCCATGGGAGCGTGCTCCTATTTTGGCTCTCTCTCTCTCTCATCCACCGGTCTCTGTGCTAACTACAGAGCAACTTAGTAACGTTTCAGAATGTGTTTCTGACCTATGAACCAGGTTTCAGGCTTCTGGTCCTGGTCGGGCGTGTGGGAGGCAATCAATTGATGTGTCTCTCTCACATCGATGTTTCTCTCTGTCTCTTTCTGTTTGATTCCCGGTCAGGGCACAGGCCGGGTCGCAGGCTGATCCCCAGTGTAGGGCATGCAGCAGGCAGCTGACTAATGATTCTCTCTCATCACTAGTGTTTCTCTCTGTCTCTCCCTCTCCCTTCCTCTCTGAAATCAATAAGAATATATTTTAAAAAATAAAATATGTTTTCATCTCTTTTTCTGAAATGTCAGACCATCCATGATCCTTCAGTACCCCACGTTAATTCAGAAGCAATTTCTAAACTTTCGTGAAAAGCATGACAGATTTTTTTTGTTTTTAGCCTTCATCTGAGGATATTTGTTCCATTGATTTTTAGAGAGAGTGGAAGGAAGAGGGAGAGACAGAGAGAAACATTGATGTGAGAGAGAGACATCAATTGATTGCCTCCCACACGCCCGACCAGGACCAGAAGCCTGAAACCAAGGTGCATGCCTTTGATCGGAACGGAACCCGGGACCCTTCTGTCTGCAGGCCGACACTCTACACCCTGCGCCAAACCAGCCAGGGTGTGACAGGTATGGTGAGCGGACATGCACTGGCTTTCTAGAGCGATCTGGGTGAGATGGGATGTATCCTCAGTGCGGTCCCATCATAGACGTGGCGTATTTCCCAATTTCTCAGAACTCGCTTTGAGTCTTACAATTGGTGTGCATACATACCTAGTACTGTGTACAAAGACCAAGGATATTTAATTACTTTGGCAATCACTTTGGAGATGATAGATCTTTTTGCTTCCTAACAAGCCACAGCCAGGTTACATGCCGGGGCTCACATACTAAAACACAGCTCTGCTGAACCCGGTGTGGCTCAGTGGAAAGAGCCTCAGTCTGCGGACTGAAAGGTCCCAGGTTCGATTCCCGTCAAGGGCATGTACCTTGGTTGTGGGCACATCCCCGGTGGGGGGGTGTGCAGGAGGCAGCTGATCGATGGTCCTCTCTCATCGTTGTCTCTAGCTCTCTATCTCTCTCCTTTCCTCTCAATAAAATCAATAAAAAAATCAATAAAATATATTTTAGAATAAATAAATAAAATAAAACACAGCTCGGTGTAAACAGGAAGTCCCCGTGTGTCTCTGTGTAGCATGTGCTGTGCGTGCGCTCACCGGAGAAGGGCGGCAGCAGGCTGCTCAGATAGGGCACCTTCATCTTCTTCTTCAGGCTCAGGAGGAACGGGGTGAGGAAGCAGATCAGCTTCAGGTACCCGATGCCTCTCCGGATCTCCCTCTTCTTCTCGAAGTGCTTCTGGATCACCTTCTGCTGGAGGTACAGCCGCTGCTGCAGCCGCTGGTAGGTGCAGATGTCCAGGCAGTCCTGGGTGCACCGGATGGCGTTGGTGAGCCAGTAGGCCGTGTCGAACACGAACACGTTCTCGCACTGCTGCACCTGCAGCGTGCTGAAGGTCAGCTTCAGCAGGGTGTGCTCGGCGTACTTCATGAACACCGCCGTCTCCTCGGGCGAGTTGGGGGTGTACGTCGGGTCTTCGTTCAGGTCCTCGTCGTAGATCCCGCTGAAGTCGGGGTCATTCGTGATGTCGATCATGCCTTTCAGGGAGAGAGACACAGGTCAGAGGGCGGCAGGTCAAACACATCCATTATCCAAGTCCTGACCTGACAGGGGAGGGGTCATGAAATGCCAGTCAGAACTGGTACAGTAGAAAGCAGGCAGCGTGATGGGTAACTGAGAAGGGTAAAGAAAGATGACAGGTGGAGAATTAAAAACAACAGATTTCCATTCTCTTTATTTAAAATAAAATAAAATAAAATAAAATAAAATAAATTTTATATATATATATTATTGATCCCAGAGAAAGGAAGGAAGGAAGAGGGGAGGTAAATAGAAACATCAATGATGACAGAGAATTATTGATAAGTTGCCTCTAGCACACTCCATACTGGGGATCAAGCCTACAGCCAGGCTTGTGCCCTGACTAGTAATTGAACCTCCTAGCTCCGAGGTCGGCAAACTGCGGCTCTTTGGCCCCTTGAGGGTGTCTCTTCCACAAAACACCACGGCCTGGGCGAGTCCATTTTGAAGAGGTGGCGTTAGAAGAAGTTTAAGTTTAAAAAATGTGGCTCTCCAAAGAAACATCAATCGTTGTCCTGTTGATGCTTGGCTCTGTGGACTGATGAGTTTGCCGACTGCTGCCTTAAACTAACACAAAATAATACTGAATGTAAACTGTAATTAAAAAATAAAGCAAAGATAGACTATTGCCATTTATAATGTTACCCTTAATCGAGGCTTGAAAAAGCCGCCTAGAACCACAATGTATATTTGACTCCTGAAAGCCACTGGACACAGTGCCACCACCTCCCCTGCCACTCCCCATCTTTTGTTTAAAAGATTCAATCATCACACTGAGCATGCTCAAGGGGATGCCCGCGGTTAGTGGCATCTCTCGTTCATACACGGGCGTTGAGAGAACTGTGGCCGTTGGAAGGGAGGAGTTTCCTATGCACCCGGCAAATCCAGAACGAATGCCCAGGAAACCAATTGCCGTAAATCACCGACGCTCCGGTGGCTGGCGCCCGTTACCGACGCTGCACTTGGAGGCTCCCGTCATTTATAAAACGCGCCCAGTTCTCTCACCCGCTGAACTGAACTCGGCGAAGATGTCCTTGCTGGTCTGCGGCTTGCCCTCCGGGTCGATGTCCAGGATGGTCCGCCACAGCTCGGAGAAGCGGGTGCGCTTCTCCCTGGGCATGTAGATCCCGTGCCACAGGGCCTTCAGCATGTAGTCCACGCGGATCAGGATCTGCCCGATTCTGGTGTCAAAGTAGGCCGGGGGCAGCTGGCAGGTGGAGCTCTGGTCGTAGTTGGCCTCTAAGCTGATGCCGGGGATCTGGTTCAAGCAGTAAATGCCCACGGACAGCTCGCGGATGATCTGGTGGACCTCCCTGTAGTCCAGCGGGGCCGTGGGGTCCACGGGCATGAGCAGGATGGTGGTGTTGAAGCCCACGTTGTTCATCTGGCTCATGATGCCGGCCGGCGAGTCCATCTGGAGGTGGACGTCCTCCTTGCCCGACAGCCAGCTCACCAGCGTGGTGGTCAGCAGCTCCTGCATCTCGCTCCGGTCGTACTTCTCGAAGAAGGCAGAAGCGTTCCGCTGGACCGCCAGGTTCTCCAGGTAGGTCTCCTCATCCTGGACTTGGTCAAACCTCTGCAGCCCTTTCTTGGGCAAACGTATCATGGCGAAGGGATCCTAGCGTTTCCTTGGGGGAAGTTTTCTGTAATAAACCAGAGGGGAAAACAACAACAACAACAACAAGTAGTAAGATAAAGCTGATTGCGCCGAAACTGGTTTGGCTCAATGGATAGAGCATCGGCTTGGGGACTGGAGGGACCTGGGTTCGATTCCGGTCAAAGGCATGTACCTTGGTTGCAGGCATATACCCAGTGGGGGATGTGCAGGAGGCAGCTGGTCGATGACTCTCTCTCATCGATATTTCTAACCCTCTATCTCTCTCCCTTCCTCTCTGTACAAAATCAATAAAATATATTTAAAAAAAAGATAAAGCTGATTGCTCCAGAAAGACACCAGCCCCTTTCATCCTTCTTGGGCTCATTGTTTTGAGGTGGGACAAGAAGAAGCGAGGACAATGCCTTGGCAAGTGCAATAAAGGAAATGGTGAAAAATTATTAAACAAGGCCAAACAATTTCAGCTATTTCCAGCCAGCGAATGAATCCTAAGGTTTTCTCTCCCCAAGCCAAGGACACTGAGGATCAGTGGCTGACACGTTCCAGGCTGTCCCGGGGCAGACGGGCCTTGATCCTGGTCCCTCTTGACTGATGGTCTTTGGAAAGAAAAGTAACCGGAAAATAACCCTGACCCCTCGGTAGGCTCCCTTTGAGGAGTCAGATGGTGAGGGACACGCCTGGGAAGCTAACGGGTATTCTGGTAAGACCCTCCCCTGGGCTCCCCTGGGATTCCCACCTGCTAACGAAAGGAAGCGCCTCCAGACAGGATGCCCAGGCCCATGCCTATGCCTCTCTCCTTAGACTGTCTCTCTGTGCTCTCGAAATCACCTGGGCCTGTGAAATCCTTCCTACCTGCGCCCGGAACCCACACAGCACCTGCTGGCATGAAGCGGCCCCACTCCGGCCTCGGGCCCGCCTGGTAACAGTCTCATGGTTAGCCGTTACATTTTCAGTCTTTTAAAACACATTTCTAAAAGTTAAAGTATAGTTACACACAATATTATATTCGTTTCAGGCCCACAGCATAGTGGTTCTACGTTGATCTACCATAGGATGTGAGCACCATGACATGACTAGTAACCTGTCACTGTACAAAGTGATTATGATTCTGCTGGCCGGTGTGGCTCAGTGGCTGAGTATCAACCTATGAACCAGGAGATCACAGTTCGATTCTAGTCAGAGCACATGCCTAGATTGTGGGCTCGATCCCTAATAGGAGGCATGCAGGAGGCAGCTGATCAGTGATTCTCTCTCATCATGGATGTTTCTATCTCTCTCTCCCTCTCACTTGCTCTCTGGAATCAATAAAAATATATTTTAAAAAAACAATATATTTTAAAAATCACTTCCCAGATGGTTTCAAAGGCACAGAGATACACGTCTAAGGGGGAGAGGGATGCGCCTGGGCATCCTGTCTGGAGGCTCTTCCTTTCGTTAGCAGGTGGGGGTCCTAGGGGAGCCCCCACCTTTTTGTTGGAGAGGCTCTGGGCATATATTTATATTATTTTTTTGAGTAAGAAAATAAAAGCCTGCTTAGAAGAAAAGGAAAGACAAGAAGTGCTTACCTTCCTATTTCTGGCAACTACCTAAGGCCCGCTCCGCTCCTGGAATCACAGTGACCGCAGCCGCTGTGGGCCGGACACCTGCTGTCCGCCACCTCTCTGCGCCATCATTTCCTTTCATCTGCCCGCCCACCGTTCCCAGCCTCCCCGCAGCACTGCCGTCAGCTGGGCCCTGGCGGACAGCTTGCTGGGCCTACGGGGCAGGTTCCGACTCAGTGGGGGACGAAGGGGGCGGGGAGGCAGAGAAGGTGCTTTTCGGGGAAGTTAGGGGCTACTGCTGCTGGCAGGACACTGGGGAACCCCGCTCTGAGAGCCAGGCCCAGGCACCCCGCTCGCAGGCGCAGAAACAAGGACGGGAGGTGACAGACGCGCCCGGGCTCCCGCCTTCACCATCAGGACCGCCCAGGCCTGACCCAGAGCCCGGCCAGGACCTGGGGCAGGGCCGGGGCCAGGAGGAAGGGCAGCTGACTCCCTGCGATGGTGGTCGTGTCCTGGCGCGGCCAGGGCCCCCTGGGCAGAACCCCGCCGTCAGGAGCCCCCTGACCCCAGAGCCCGGGGAGGCCTGCGCGCCCCAGTGGCCGCCCTGCCCTGGGGAGCCCTCCGCCTGGCCCTCCACGGGCAGATTCTTGGCCTCCAGGACCCCCTCCCCACACCCCTACTCCTCTCTGTGCGCCCCGCGCTGTTGTACCTGCCCCACCCTCACCCCCTCTTTAAACTCAGCCCTCCTCACCTACACTTACCAGGCCTCTACTAGCTTTTACTCTGCCAAGAAAACCAGCCACCAGCAAGCCAACTAACCACCCAGCCAGCTAACCAGCAAGCCAACTAACCACCCAGCCAGGCAGCCAGCCAGCCAGCCAGAAGCCGGCAGAGGCCACGCCCAGGCTCTCAGGCCGCGGAGGGGCCCCACCATCAGCCCCCCCATCCCCCCCCGGGGATGGAACTCCTATTGTGATGGGGCCTGGAGGCCTGGAGGCCTGGAACACGGACTCCAGCGGCAGGGCCTGCGGGGATGGTGCCCACGCAGGTGTTTCCTCTGTGACAGACGTGGGAGGAGCGGGCACAGGAAGGGGAGCCGGCGGACGGGCTGGGAGAGGCAGCCCTGAGGAGGGCCTTCAGCTGAGCCTGGGTGACAGGGCTGATCAGGCGAAGACCTGGGGAAGGACGGGGCTGGGGAGCAGGCGCTGAAGCCTGGACTCGGGAAGAAAATGGCCATTTTTGAGGACCCGAATAGAGCCTTGCACAGCGAACCAGAGATCTGAGCACCGAGTGAGGCCACAGAGGTGGCTGAGGGCCGGGTCACACGGGCTGCTGCGGAAAGGGTTTTGAACTTCATTCCGAAAGCGGAGGCTGGGTGGTGGCAGCAGAACTGGGGACAGGCTGGAGCGAGGTCAGGAGAGGGGCTGTGGGCCTGAGCAGGGATGAGGGGCCTGTGGAGAGGATGGTGATAGGAAGGTGAGGCCGTTCAGAGCGACGGGGTCAGCACTAGATCTGAGCTGGGTTGTGGACATATTGACCTTGCCTGTGACATAGCCAGGCAGAGCTGTCCGCCATGCCGGAGACACGCAGGTGTGGCTAGCGGTGGCCGTGTGGGTTAGATACATTTGGGGGGTTGGGGTAGTTGAAGCCAGGGGGAACGGCTGACATCGCCAGGGACGTGGAGAGAGTTGAGAACAGAAAGAAGACCCAGAGAGCCTGCTATTTAAAGTCAGGTAGAGAGGGTGGTCAGCAAACAGAGCCAGGGGCCAGGAGGGCAGCAGCAAAGTCAGGGTTGGTGGCAGGAGCCAAGCGAAGTGTTTCAGGAGCCGGACTGGCCAGCCTCACTGCCAGGGCAAGGGAGACGCGCACGGACTGTTCGCTGAACTTAGCAATGGGGAGGTGTTGAGGGTGTGTGGGCAGAATTTCTCTTCCTCATATCAGATGTTAGCGACTTTTAAAAAACTTTACATATTGGTTTTGAGAGAGAAATGTTGGTTTGTTGTTCTGCTTATTTATGCATTCACTGGGTGATTCCTGTGTGCCCCGAACCCTGGCCTATCAGGACGATGCTTTAACTGAATTATCTGGCCAGGGCCTTCATAGTTTAGCGATTTTAAAGCCTCAGAATTCAACCTAGTAAATTAAGAAACCTACCTGGCATTACTGAGGGATTCTGAGTCGACAGTATCCCATCAGCAAACAGAAGGAAGCTCTGGGAGTTTTTGTCGGTAGACGGAAGGTGAAGATGGGTCATTTCAAGCAAGGTCAGCCTCCATGGGGAAAGGCAGGGGTCGCATCAGGCAGCTGGCCTCACTAGTGCTGACCGGGAAATGCCAGACTGATGGGCCTAAAACCCCACTCCCCGAGAGGCGGAGCTGAAACTGGGCTCGCTACAAGTCTTGGTGGAGCCGCACACCAGTGACCCCATGTTGGGTGTTTCTTCTTAACGGCTGCTATGGAGGGAAGTGAGTGCAGGATTGTTCCAGGGCAAGGATGCCGAAGATCATTCCTCATGAGGCTTGTATGTTTGCAGTTATGAAGCGTGAACAAAAATGTGAATTCCTCTAGAAGCTTTTTGTTCAGGTACCCAGATGGTTTGTCCCGTGTCTCACATCTTGGGAAAGATTGTTCCTGTAAGGTTAACATAGCACTTCCCCCAGAGTTTACGGGATTAGATTGTTAGTCCAGCAAAGCTCACAGAGCAGCGGCCGACACATGCAGCCCTCTGTAAATGACAGCTGCTGTCATATAACCATTATCACTCACCTCCTGGCTGCTCGGGCCACCTTAGTCTACCCCCTCCCAATAGGGGCAATGTCAGATCAGTGCTCCATGTCAGACACTTGAAGTTGTCTGCCTTTAGGTGCAGAGGAAAGCTACTCAGCTTAATACTTAAATCTGGTTTGACAATGAATTCACCAGGGAATCAACTCAGGGCATTTAAAAGTCTTCGACAGAACTGTTCATTGTACACGTATCCTAGTATTTCTTTTTATGATTAAAAGAATCAAAGTATGTCCATCCCAGAAAGTGTAACCCAGTGAGATGTAACTCAAGTACCAAATATTGCTCAGGAGTGTGAACCTCAAGCAGCGTTTAGCTTCTCCGAACCTTAGTTCCCTCACATGTCACAGGGTCCCTGTACACCACGTCAACCATGACCCCGACAATAAACAGAGCTGTTTGGCTGCGGCCGCATGAGTGTCAGGAAGGCGCCATGTTCAGGCGGCTGGCAGGCAGCTCCATGGAGAGTTCGAACAGTGGCAGCATCAGCTTAAACATCGAGTCCTTCTTTCAGGCACAATCCTTCTCTCTGCAGCCTGTCAGCTGGCCTAGACTGGTTATGCTAAGCAGCACAGTGAATTCTAAAACCACCATTTTATACAATAATGGAGCAACAGGGTTTTATTTTTGTGCAATTGTCATTTAGTGAACGCGGTTACATTGTGGATATTATGTTTTAGTCTCCTCAAGAGAAAGGTTTTCTAAGGAAACGACTTGGAGCCTTCCACACTTATCAGATGCCTTTTCGTTCCTCTGCTCCAGCTTTGCGATCCTGGAGCCGAACTGCATGGCCCGCTTGGGCAGCTGCGCAGAGGCGGGGAGACCCAGCTCTGCGGCTGCGAGGCGCAGGATCAGTTTCTCGCCGGTGCCTCGGGGCAGAGTCAGGTTGACCTTTTCCCAAACGGGCAGGGAATTCAGGAAGGAGACGACATCCTCATCCAGGAAAGGAAATCTAGAATAGAGAAATGCAAACACTATTAAAAAATGTTATAATTGCTTCCTTTGCATTTTATTCACTGTATTAAAATTTACACTATAAAATTTTTGAGGGTACTGTTTTTCTTCTCTCTCACACACACCCTTCAAAAGGAAAACATTTTACAGACTTTGTATGGTGGCATTATCTCTTTATAATGAAAACCTGAAGATGATTAGAATAATGACATAGTGGTTAAAATTTCACGTGTGTCAGAACTGGTCACGTGAGAATGACAAAGGTATAAAGGCAACCAGAGTTCCGTGAAAGCAAAGGAGAGAGAAAGCCAAGAAGGAAGTCTGAGTGGCTGTCAGGATGCTCCAACCCCACAAGTTTGCTTGTGCGCCTGCTCCTGAATGCTGTGTCCCTGCGTCAACGGCCACGCAGTCAATGAACCACCGGACAAACTTCTCCTTCTCACACCAAATGACACATCCTCCCTCGCTGCTGTTTGCTATAAACCCAGGACATTACTGTTGCCACGGCTATGCACCTGAATGGTCTCCAAAGGAAAACACGGAACCCAAAGCCTCCCTTTGCCGCCATTATCTTTACAAAGTCCCAGACCCCGCTACCTGGCCTCTTTCCCGTGGTCACCAATCACTCTGTCATCACGGCCCAGGTTTCTGGAAGAGATCCGCGCCAGCTCCATCGCAATCTCCTTGTTCAGGCCTTCCAGGCCGTGCGTCTGGAAGCGGGCGCGATGGCGAGAGTAGCCGGCGAGCTGCTCGTCCGCACCGATGCCCGTCAGCACGACCTGTGCCGTAAAGAGACGCACTGAGTGCCATCACCACGCAGCGCGGAGAGAAGATACACGCAAAGCTTAGTTACCCCCTCAGCGATCATGTTATCAGATAAAAACCACTAGACAAAGATAATAAAATATGCCCAAATTTTAAAAGTCCTATGCATTGACTTGTAGTTTAAATGCAACTAAAATACACTTTATTTTTACACCCTAAATGCCAAGAGCTGCGAGGGCAGAGCAGGGCTGAGACCCGGAACATGGGGGTGGGGGTGGAGGTGGGGTTAGGGGGAGGGGGTGGGGTGGAATCAGGGGGAGGACTGCGGCCCCACCTTCGCCTGGCTCCGATACGGCCTCCTCGCATCCCCCGGGGCCACGAGGCAGCCGGCGCCCCGGGCGGCGAACCAGACGGCACAGCCGATGCTGTCGTCCAGCACCGTGTCCGAGGGCTGCACCAGGTGGCGGATGCGAGCGCTCCTCAGCTCCTGCAGCTCTTCCAGGGAAACGTCGATTTCCACCAGGTTCCACGCGCGGCGCGGGCTGGCGGCTCGCAGCTCCGCCAGGCCGGCCCGGGCCGTGGCTCGGTCGGGGGCACCGGCCCCCTCCCCGGGCCCGGCGGCGGCTCCCGGGGGCGGCGCTCCGCACTTTCCCCGCTTCCTCCCTCTGCTGCTGGAACTGGCGGGCGCGGCCTTTGCTTTGGTCCCGAAGGCCACGTTCAGCAGGTCGATGGGCTCATCGGAAGGCACGTGCCGGTCAGCCAGGGCCGCGATGACCATGGAGTCCACGCCCCCGGAGAACAGGACCGCGACCCGGGCTTTCCGGCCACGGGGCTGCAGAACCGCGCTCGGGGGCAGGTCCTCCCGAGGCAAACACAGCACCCGCCGCCGGACCGCGCCGCTCAGGACGGCGAGGAGCCGCCCGACCGCCTCCCGCGTGCGCCCGTCGGCCAGCATGGCCCGCAGCGGGGCCCCGGCGGGCGGGCTGCGGGCCCCGCCAGCGCGGGGGGCGGCCGGGGCCGGCGGCGGCAGCGTCACATTGAGGGGAGCCACGGGCTCTTTCAGACACAGCTCGGCCGCGCTTGCTGCCACAGACACAAACGGCGGCAGGCTGGCTGCCGCCTGAGCCAGGCGGTCGTCCCGTTCTCTGGCGCCGTTCTCCTTAGAGGCGGATCGCCAAGGGTACAGGTCTAAAGCCACAGACTTGCAGGTGGAGGCAGATTTGAGATCGATTCTGAAAATTCCAGATGCTGGCACTTCTCGCCATGGACCGGCCACTTCCGAGGTGTGGGAGCCGACTGAGGAGAGGCAGAAACTCGTGCCCAGGTCACTGAAATGCCACAGCAGGCTCCGGCGGCCAAAAAAGTCCCTCCCAAACCACAGGTGATGGGCAGACGCCCGGTAATAAATAAAAGACCACGGACCCCGGACTTCCGAGAGGAGCGACACGATGCCAGACTCGCTCGGACAGGAGGAAAGACGGTCAAACATGACCTGCGTGTCGTTCTCTCCGGCTCCCACCGGCACCCCGCCGAAGACCTCGCCGTTCCACAGGAACACGTCGCCCCGCGGACCGCCCAGCGGCTGGGCAGTCGGCACTCCCCTCAGGTGAAGGACGTGCCCCGAGAACAGGCACTGGTAGCCGGCATCCGCCCGCACCAGCTGCCCGCTGCCATCCGGGCCCCGCCGGGAAAGGCTACACAGCAAATCCTCGGTCAGATCTCTGAGGAAATGTTCAGGAGAAAAGCTGACAGAACAGCAAATGCCACACATGGTGGCGTGAAGTCAAGAGGACTATTTCTTGATCTTGGTCTTCTCTGAGTTTTCCATTTCTTGGTATTCTCTTTTCAGCTCATCCAATAGATCTGTCGGGGGATGGAGAAGAAGAATAAGTAAAATAAATAAATCTAGTATTTCACAGGATGATAATTACCAAGATCAAACTACTGGAGTAGAGTGCAGTGTGTTAGTGCAAATCAACAGCTTACAACAGGCTTCTCATGACGCATGTTAACTTCTTGGGAAATTAGTTTCTGTGCGTTAAATGCTTGTTTTGGCCCAGGCACTGGGCTATGCACTTTGCATAGACCCGTGGTCGGGAAACCACGGCTCTCGAGCCACATGCGGCTCTTTGGCCCCTTGAGTGTGGCTCTTCCACAATACACCACGTGTGGGCGCGCACGTACAGTGAGATGGGAACTTCGTGGCCCATGTGCAGACGTCGGTTTTCGGCCTGGGCGAGTCTGTTTTGAAGAAGTGGTGTTAGAACACTCAAGGGGCCAAAGAGCCGCATGTGGCTCGCGAGCCGCGGTTTGCCGACCACTGACATAGACCATCTCATTTAAATCCCACCGGACTTTGGAGGCTCAAAGTAATTGATGGGAAGTGACAAAGGTTTGGAAAGTGGTAGAATAGTTTCCATCTAGAGCATCTCAAACTCTAAAGCACATGTCCAGATTCAGGGCTGCCTAACACATCCTGTATTCCTGCTTGATTTTCTTTACCATAAGCTCATCTTTGGAAGGCTACCCTGAAGAACCAACCACTGCTCCGATTCCATGAACAGGTGTACCGTCGCCCAAGCTCCAGATCAATACGTCCGCACTGAGATGCCGATGGCCATTTCAGGCACTGCCCTGAAATCCTACAGGAAGCCTATATTCTGTGCATTCCCATAGAACGCGACAGAAAACTTACTTTTGCTTTCAGAAAGCATTTCGCTTCGATCGGCAAGAAAGAATATGTTGCTGTTCTGTTGCTGCCTGTATACTTTCTGCAAAACACAATTTAGGCTGATATTACGATTTGATCTAAAAAGCAACAGATGTTAAAACTCTGAACCCTGTCATTACTTATTCTTGAATTTCAGTAACACATTAAGAACAGTACCTTTGCATAATAATAAAGTTACTCACTATCCTGCCATTGCTACCAATAACTCTGAGGTGAAATTCTTTTTTCTCTGCGTATTCCACAATACCACTTTTCTTTAACAAAAACAGGCTCCTATAACTACAAATTTCTAACTTGCTTTTATCAATGAACAACATATTGAGAACATCTTATATGTGTTCTTTTATAAAATTACTGTATGGGTAAAACATATTACAGTTTGTTTAAGGTGTTACCAACTTTTAACTACCCTGTTTCCCCCAAAATAAGACAGTGTCTTATATTAATTTTTTTCTCCCAAAGTTGCGCTAGGTCTTATTTTCAGGGGATGTATTATCTTTTCATGCGCTAGGTCTTATTTTCGGGAAAACACGGTATTATAAATCACCTAGAGTCCCGGTGCACCAAATTCATGCACTGGGAGGGTCCCTTAGCTTGGCCTGGGAGTCCTCAGTGACAGCTGAGTGACAGCTTAGGCCCACTACCCTTTAATACTCACCCTGTTCTTCTTCAGGTTAGAAAGTTCATCCACAACAATCTTTTGTTCTTTAATCTATTGAGATAAAGAAAAACTTCTTAAACCAAAGCCCGCTCACCGGGAGCTCATTGGAAGTGGAGAAGGGACACTGGGCTAACTGTGCTGCCGGCCCAGGAGGCCAGCGGGTGGGACAGTCTTCTCAGCGTGTCTGTGGGAGGTGCAGGTGTGGGAAGTGGCAGAGGACACAGCATTGGGCTCCCCAAGTTGTATCCAGGCCACTGAGGCCAGATGCGGGGTTTCGTATTGGTAATGGGCACATGCAAGGCCAGTGTATACGCTTTACTTAAAAAAGACAATAAGGCCGAAACCGGTTTGGCTCAGTGGATAGAGTGTCCGCCTGTGGACTGAAAGGTCCCAGGTTCGATTCCGCTCAAGGTCATGTACCTTGGTTGCGGGCACATCCCCTGTGGGGGGTGTGCAGGAGGCAGCTGATCGATGTTTCTCTCTCATTGATGTTTCTAGCTGTCTATCCCCCTCCCTTCCTCTCTGTAAAAATTCAATAAATATATATTAAAAAAATACCAATATGCACTCGTTTTCGAACAATTTAAGTTATGTTTTAGTTTTTTAAAATAAAGATTAGCAAATGGAAAGAGGAGTGGGCTACTCTCTCACCCAAATAAATACCAATGCTTTTCATGATTCATGCACGAAATGGTGCAGCCGAGCATTCGGAGCAGCAAGTAGCACTAGATGCCCACCTGGGGCGGTAAGACCTCTCGCCTCTGCCTCTGCTTTACGACCAGCACGGCCTGGCAGGCGAAGGAGACAGGGCCCCGCTAAGCGGAAGGAGGTTTTTCTCTTTGGTAACAGTGGTGACGCTGTGAACGTGACCTCTACACACACCACGCTGACGATCTCTGCCCGCCTCCCACCCCGGCCCGCCTCACTCCCGGTAGGTGGTCTGCCAACGCGTCCTCAGCGTGGCCTGCGGGGTTTGAAAAGTCACTCCCCCCAGGAGCATCTCCTCCCGTCTCCCCAGTTCGCAGTCAGTCCAGTAACGGACTGTACGGGCTTCAATCCCAAGACCCAGTTTGTACCACCTTGAAGCCTGCGTTTGAGCAAGCTTTCCCATTCTCTTCAGAAACGGCAGGTGTACATCCAGTTCTCTTCACTTCAAACGAGGACACTGATACGGGACCAGAGACAGAGCTATTCGTCCAGGACAGAACCAAGAAGCCAGGCATCCCACCCCCGCTGGCCACAGCCGCTGCCGACTCCCTGGTAACGGTCCGCGGCAGGTCCGGAGCCACGTCGCTCCCCTCTCCCTCTTTTGGGAGGAGAGTGACAATCAGCTGTGTGTTTGCGGATCACTGCTCTGGCTCAAGTAGAGAACAGACCGGAGCCGACCTATGCTTCTCTCCCATCATGGGTGTTTCTCTCTCTCTCCTGCCCCCTTCCTCTGAAATAATTTTCTTTTTCGTTTTTTTTTTAAAAGATATCTTATTGTTTGCTTTTTTTTACGGAGAGGAAGGGAGAGGGAGAGAGAGCTAGAAACATCGATGAGAGAGTATCATCGATCAGCTGCCTCCTGCACACACACCCCTCTGGGGATGTGCCCGCAGCCAAGGCACATGCCCTTGACCGGAATCGAACCCCGGACCCTTCGGTCCGCAGGCCGACGCTCCACCCACTGAGCCCCACCGGCCAGGGCTGAAGAACTTTCTCTTACGGGAGCGAGGCGGCTGAAAGCCGATACCGGCCATGCTGCCTGCGCGGGGCCTGCGCCCGGCCCGGCCCGGCCCGGCCCTCCGCCGCCCGCACTCACCCGGCTGCTGAGGTCCTCTCTGCCGGCGGCCGGGCCCGCGCCGTCCTCGGGCCGCGCCTCCCGGGCGGGCCCCGCCATGGAGCTCCCCCGCCGTGAAGCGGCCCCGCGCCCGCCGCCCGCCCGCCGCCCGCCGCCCGCCCGCTGCCCCGGCCCGCGCGGACACGCTCCCGGCCCCGCCCCTTCCGCCACCCGGCCGAAGTCCCGCCCCTTCCGCTCCGGCCCGGAGCCCCGCCCAGGTGCCTGCGCGCTCCCTGCGGCGCCTGCGCAGTTTGGGGCGCGGGCCGGCGCGTGCGCACTGCTGCTCCGGGCGGGAGCCGGAGCCGGGCGGTGAGGCGGCAGCGGCCCCTGGCGGAGCCGCGAGGAAGCGCTCCGTACCGTCCCCGCGCCCGGGGCGGGAGTGCGGGCGCCGGGGCCGCGGGGCGGGCGCGGGGCGGCCTGCGGGCCCCTCGGAGCGGGGCTGGGCGGAGCGGCCCCGCCGGCCGCCGTCCTGCTGGTCTGGGTTGAAAATGGGGCCCCTTCCCCGCAGGGGGACGCCGGCTGGAGGAGCACCTCCGGTGAAGGAGGAACTTTTAGTTTGGTGCGGCCCGCACCAGTTTCCCAAAGCGGGGCGGGCAGGGGACGCCGGCTGGTTTCCGGGCTTCATTTTCCTGCAACGTCTTTTTTTTATTCTAGGATTTTGGTGTCAGGGCGATGGCTTCCTACAATCAGTTGCTATATAGATAGATATAGATATAGATATAGATATAGATATAGATATAGATATAGATATAGATATAGATGTAGATATAAATTGTGTGTGTTTCGTGTGTGTGTGTGTGTGTGTGTTTCTTATATATTATTGATCTTTTACAGAGAGGAAGGGAGAGCCAGAAACATCAGTGACAGAGAAACATCGACCAGCCGCCTCCTGCACGTCCCCCACCGGGGATGTGCCCGCAGCCAAGGCACATGCCCTTGACCGGAATCGAACCCGGGACCCTTCAGTCCGCAGGCCGACGCCCTGTCCCCTGAGCCACACCGGCCAGGGCCCCCTGTATGTTTGAGAAGTGTGTGGGCTGATGCATTTCTTCTGTTAACGTGACACCGAACGTGCCGGCGGCGTCCTCTGTGCCCACAGTTCCTTGTCGGAGCCCGTTATTCCCATTTCTTAGCCGAGGGGCCTGTCGGTGTGTGGTTCTCCGTGGACTGTCTGGGCCCTGCGGGAGCTGGTCCCCGTCCCGGGTGCGCACCGAGGCAGGCTGGCTCCCACCTCCCGCCCCAGTGTGTGTGGTCCCCACAGGTCCTACCCTCATGCAGGTTCACGTCTAACTTCAAAACATCGGGGTCTGATGCAGTTTCCCTCCCAGCTTCTGTGGCAGCTGTGGAGCCCGTCCCAGGAGGAGGTGTCCCTGATACACACAGGATGAATCTTAAACATGTCTCTATTGACTTGTCTCTATTGTTTTCAGAGAGGAAGAGAGATAGGAGCACGATGAGAGAGAATCATGGATCGGCTGCCCCCTGCCCGCCCCCTTCTGGGGATCCAGCCCTTGGCCAGAACCGAACCTGGGATCGTTCAGTCCGCCGGCCAGTGCTCAGCCGCTGCGCCACACCAGCCAGGGCTGCCTTCCTTTGTAGTCTGACTTGGCTCGTTGCCCTGTGAACTCAGTTCTCCAATGAGTGCAGGCGAAGTTGTGATTTTGTAGAGCATCCATGTTCTGTTGTGGAGGACCATCTGTTAGGATTTCTACAACTTAACAGGAAGCTCGAAGTCTAATCATAATCATTGCTTTTAAAATTTCTGTTTATTTTTAAAAATATTTTTATATATTTTTAAAGCTGTGGTACTTTTAATATGTTTTTATGGATTTCAGAGAGCAAGAGACAGGGAGAAAGAGGTAGAAACATCAATGATGAGAGAGAATTATTGATTGGTTGCCTCTAGCACGCCCCCTTCTGGACATGCGTGCTAGAGGCAACCAATCAATAATTCTTTCTCCCTGTCTCTTCCTCTCTGAAATCGAGAAAAACATATTAAAAGTACCATAGCTGAGCCGAAACCGGTTTGGCTCAATGGATAGAGCGTCGGCTTGGGGACTGAAAGGTCCCGGGTTCGATTCCGGTCAAGGGCATGTACCTTGGTTGCGGGCATATCCCCAGTAGGGGGTGTGCAAGAGGCAGCTGATCAATGACTCTCTCTCATTGATGTTTCTATCTCTCTCCCTTCCTCTCTGTACAAAATCAATAAAATACATTAAAAAAATAAATAAATAAAAATACCATAGCTGAGATCCAAAGTGTAGAATTTCCTTGATTTTCCTGGTCTATCCCTTCTACCGTAGGAATTAAAAAATAAGCAAAGGTTTAGGTAAATATTTATATTTACCTACACCGTTTTTAGGTGAATGATATAACATAAATACTTTCCTCCAGTTTGATTTTCTTATCTAATATTATACCATGGAGATCATTGCACAGTAGCATGCAGCAATATTCTTTATTTCTCTCCAAGTTGCACATCAGATGTGGTCCAATGTTTATTCGGTGATCCTTCTGTTTCAGGGCGTTTGGACTGTTTCCGTTCTTTTGCTTTTACAAGCAGTGCTGCACACACCATTACTCATCATTCCTTCTCTTGTACTTAACTCCTTACCTTTGATCCCTCTTTCTAGGTTCAATACAACATTTATTTACTTAGCATTTACCATGGTGTGTCTCGTGGTACTCTGCACCCAGAATCCCACTCATTTCTTCTTGGCGAGTTTGATGTTGAAGCCAGGAGCTCTATTCAGTTCACAGCCCCCTTAGTGTCTACACAATTCTCCATGGTCCTCAAAGCCACAACAAACAAACAAATGAACCCCCACGGCCACCAATAAAGCCACCAAACAGTTCTTTTCAGGAAGAAGTCGGGTCCTAACAACTTAAAAAGTGTTTGTGTTTTAACAATTCAGTAGCCATTGGAACGCATAAATGGAAGTAGAAAGTAACATTTTCATTTTAGTCTTAAACTACAGGCCTGGTGCACGAAATTCGTGCATAGAGGGTAGGGTCCCTAGGCCTGGCTGGCGATCAGGGCTGATTGGGGCCTTCTGGCTGCTGGCTGGGGCCTTCCTTTGTTCGGTGCTGCCTCCTGGTGGTCGGCACACTCATAGCAAGCCGCCGGCCCCCCCCCCCCCATTGGTTGAACTCCTGAAGGGACAATTTGCATATTAGCCTTCTATTATCTAGGATGACCACCATTACTCATTGGATGGGTATACCCATTGGGCACTGCATAACTTCTCAAACCCTGGCACCACGACTCTCATTTCCTGTTCTTCATTAATTTCCACGAGGTACTTGTTTTTTTTTTTATCCCTGCAGCCACCTCAAACCCAGCTTTGCAAATATATGACATCATCAAAATAAATAAAATTCAAATCAAATGTTGAAACTGCTAATAACTTGAACAGCTAGTTCAAGCCATGTCCTTCGCATGTCACGTAGCACTGACCCCTTTGCAAACGCAAAGCACCCCACGGTGCTCCGCGAGTTCCCTCTGACACCCAGGCAGCTCCGGGCTCAGGGTGGGACTCCACGCCCGCCACCGCGCTGCTGTCACCGTCACAGACAGTTAAGTGGCCTGTGGCTAGGGATACCTTCACTTCCAGGTTAGCTTTCTTCCCATTTAACAGTCAGTATACTTTCTGAGCACACCCGTGTCGTCACACTTTATTTCCCATTTCCTGTTACCATTCTTCTACCATTTTGTTTTCCCAATGACCCGCTGACCTACCACCTTCCCACTTCCTTGTCTATAGAATCCTCCTCCACTGGAAAGCAGCAGTTTTCCTCATCGCTATGAACAGTTCTCTGCACTCCTACACTCGCATTTAAAATCCTCCAGGAAATCTATTTAATGCATTGTCTCTTACCACCAGCAGGTGTCGCTAAACGCAGAGTTAGGAAGAAATGTGTAGTCACCTTGGAGATGTAAACACCTAAACAATGTAATTTGAAAACTTAGCATGTGATGCATTTTTAGCATTCATTGACTTTGTTTTAAAAATGGTTTTTTAAATTATGAGTTTATATGTGACCAGAGGCTGGATGCACAAAAATTCGTGCAAGAGTAGGCCTTCCTTCCCCCGGCTTTCCTCTGGCACCAGGGAGCTGGGCTGGCTTCCCCCCTGGCCCAGCTTTGTCAGGAAGGACATCCGGAATGACATCCGGAAGATGTCTGGCCTAATTAGCACAGTGGTTGGCAAATTGCGGCTCTCGAGCCACATGCGGCTCTTTGGCCCCTTGAGTGTTGCTCTTCCACAAAATACGACGGCCTGGGCGAGTCTATTGTGAAGAAGTGGCGTTAGAAGAAGCTTAAGTTTAAAAAATGTGGCTCTCCAAAGGAATTTCAACGGTTGTGCTGTTGCTATTTGGCTCTGTTGACTAATGAGTTTGCCAACCACTGAATTAGCATATTACCCTTTTACTATTATAGATACTTTTCAGTAGCGGTCATGTTGAACAACCTGCGTGTAAAATTCCTGAGAACCTAACAACAATGTACCTCCTGTAGCTAGATTTTCAGTTAGGAATGAAAGGGTCAAAGGGCATGAGGCATTTTTGGCTCATGTTTATTTTGTCAGGTTGTAGCTGTGTCATAAATCTTACTTTGTCATTGTTACTGCTTTTGCCTTGATTTTTATTTCCATCTTCGGTTGCCCATTGGAGCTTGGAGTCAGCCGCGGTGGCGGTGTGTGCACCACTTACACTGGCAACTAAGACAAATTGGGCTCCTGTCCTCCACGCTGTCCCCGACCCACCGGGCAGCTGGTAAACATGATCAGCACACTGCTGTTCGGTTCAGGACATCATTCTAAAGCGAAATTAAAAGCTCTGTGGCCGGAAGGAGAGACAGAGAGACGGGCCTAGTGATTGGTTGCCTCCTGGGTTGATCCTGCAACAGAGTACGTACGTGCCCTTGCCTGGAATCGAACCTGGGACCCTTTAGTCTGTGGGCGGACGCTCTATCCACTGAGCCAAACTGGCTAGGGCTGTTTCTGTTTTGTTTGTTCATTTATTTTGTTTTTTAGATTCTACATATAAGGGAAATCGTATAGCATTTGTATGTCTCTGACATTTCATTTAGCATAAAATCTTCCTGGGCCACCCATGTTGTTGCACATGGTAAGATTTCATCCTTTTTTATGGCCTCGTAATACTCCACTGTATATACACCACATCTTCCCTATCCACGAGGCTGCTGATGGGTACGTGGGTTGCTTCCCTATCTCAGCTATTGTAAATAACACCACAGTGAATATAGCGGGGCATATATCTTTTCGAATCAGTGTTTTGGATGTATTTGGATATACACCCAGAGTGAGGTTGCTGGATCATAAGGTAGTTCTAGTTTTAATTTTTAAAAAAATATATTTTATTGATTTTTTACAGAGCGGAAGGGAGAGGGATAGAGAGTTAGAAACATCGATGAGAGAGAGTCATCGATCAGCTGCCTCCTGCACACCCCCTACCAGGGATGTCCCCGCAACCAAGGTACATGCCCTTGACCGGAATCGAACCTGGGACCTTTCAGTCCGCAGGCCGACGCTCTATCCACTGAGCCAAACCGGTTTCGGCTAGTCTTAATTTTTTGAGGAAACTCCATACTGTTCTCCGTAGTGGCTGCACCAATGTGCAGTCTCACCAACAGTACACGTGGTTATCTTTCCACATCCTCGCCCAAACGTGCTGTTGGTTGATTTGTTGCTGACAGCCGCCCTGACTGGTCTGTCACTTGGTTCTTGTAACAGCGCCACGAGGGGTGAGTGCCCTCAGTATTGCCCCACTTCACAGGTGAGGACACAGCCGGTTGGCTAACGTACCCAGCGGGGCGCCGTCGGGAAGTGGCAATGGCGCAATGGGGGCGGAGGCAGCCGGCGCCCGGGCCCAGACTCCCGATCTGCAGTCCAGGGTGTATCGCCTGTTGTCTTTGGACAACAACTCAAAACAAGCAGTAACACTGCCGAGGAAGGCCTGGCCCCGAGGAGCTCAGAAGCAGTTAACTTACTTCTGCATCTTCCTCTCTGTTCCTTTCTACCTCCGGCTCCACCAGGCGAAGACGTTTTCGCAGGTTCCCGGGAACGTTGCTGTGTTCAGATGGGATCATTGGGACCAGACAAGTATCCTTAAAAGTGAATATATTTAAAATGACAACAGACAGTTTATAGTAACTAAACACACAGCTTTAAATTGTTATTTTGAAAAATGAAGCTGTTAGGAAAATAAACTTGTAGTATTTTATATTTAACAAAATTTAGGTTATGTGACTACCGCTACATAATTTCTAGAATGAACAAGGAATGAAATATGTTGGTTTTTGAGGCACAAGGAAGAAAACACATGTGAGAGTCTGATTTGACATCTTTCATTTCACATTTGATTTACTTGAAATGATCAAAGAGGACCAATTTTGCAAATATATTTGAGAATGCCAGACTTCATCCATCTCTCCCGAATTGACTCTAAATACGTTAATAAGTAAAGTATTTTCCCTTGAGTCACCTATTGTGCCCTGACCGGGAATTGACCTCCTGGTTCCCAGGTCTATGCTCAGCCACTAAGCCACACCAGCTGGGCTAAAGTGCCATTACTTTAAATTCACCAAAGATATTTATAAAATCTGCCTATAGTAAAAAAACTAAAACTTACTATTTAGCAATAGATGAGCCTTTACAAGCCTTATCCTATATAATAAAAAGCTAATATGCAAATTGTCCCCTTGATAGGAAGCTTGACCAAAGGGTGGGGCCGGCCTGCCAACTGCCCACAGCCCCTCCCCCTGGCCAGTTCCCCCCCAAGTTGCCCCCTCTCCCAATCCAGGTGGGCCAGCTGGACCTGACCTGTACACAAATTCGTGTACCAGGCCTCTAGTAACTATATAATATCAGTAGATGTTGAAATCTAGCCCTTTAAGAAAAGAATATACAGGGTGAGACAAAAGTAGGCTTATAGTTGTGAGTAGGCAAAACACAGAGTTTGTATTTGTATTATTCATTATTATAGTATTTTTCATATAAACAACTGTAAATGTATTTTTGCCCCACCATGTAATAGAACATTTCAGATAACACATTATAGTTTTAAGCTTTAATTAAATTATCACCAAAGTAAATAAAACTGTTTTGAGAGGGGGGAAAATTTGGTAATGGTATTTATGTAAATTCCATAAATTCAAAATTAATGTTTTTAATTAACAGTATTTGCACTTTAGGGAATTTTTAACAGCCTTTTCACTTTAATCAAATATTCCACTTAGAGTTTGAAAGTTAGGAAAGCCTCCTCCTACAGGTGTCATGCTACTTAGGTCATAAATGTGAGGAAGATGTGCTGAGAGTGACTTTCTTTTCCACGTGGACCTGGATGGAAGCCCCTCAGGCATGAAGGTGAACACGTAAGCCCTCTAATGACTATTTCCAACCGTGGCCGGCAAACTGCAGCTCACGAGCCACATGCGGCTCTTTGGCCCCTGGAGTGTGGCTCTTCCACAAAACACCACAGCCTGGGCGAGTCTGTGTTGAAGAAGCGGCGTTAGAAGAATTTTAAGTTTAAAAATGTGGCTCTCAAAAGAAAGTCAGTCGTTGTCCTGTTGCTATTTGGCTCTGTGGACTGATGAGTTTGCCGACCACTGGCCTAACCCACTGCCAGGCACCCAGGAGGCACCCAAATATTTGCTGAATTCAGCTGGAGCCCGTCCCGCAGCCTTTGGAAACCACGGCTCGTTTTGTTCATTGGACTGTCCTGTGGTGGAAGGTCAGTAAGCAAGGCGCCCGGTCCTGCCCTCACCTCTGAACTAGTGAGCTGTGCGACGTGGGCAAATATTTAAGTCCCTCGGCCTCGGAGCTGCCACCAGTGGGGACAGGCGGCCCACTTTTTTGTAAGCATGCTCCTCTCTGTCAGTGTTGGTGAGTTCAGGACCTTCAGCTCTGGAGGCCTGACACGTGAGCCAGCCAACAAGCAGCCGCACAGAGGCACTGTCACCTGGAGCGACTTTGTTCCCCAGAACTGGGAGGAGCAAGTGGGAGCCATGTGCTTAGTGTAAACATTCTAGTAGCCACGTTAAAAAGTAAACACAAACAAGGTAAAATTATTATTTTTTTATTTTTCTGCAGACAGCTTTCTTGCTGCACTGGGTCCAGCGCCTGGGAGAGGGCTCCAGGGGCTTACAGGAAGCCTAGTGGTTTCGGGGAGAGGCTCGGGCAGAAGCCAGACCTCAGGGGGACGCAGAGGGGCCCCCAACGGCCTCTGGGCTCCCAGGCTCCTGGGGTGCTGGCGGGAGCCTTTGGGAGAGACACTGGCCGCCCGCCGGGGGCACCTGCAGAGCGGAGGGGAGGCAGGTGTGGCCCGTCTTCCTGATGCGCTGCCCTCCTCCCCCAGGTGGCTCTGCAGGGTCTGAGCTGAGGGTCAGCGGCAGCACCGGGGCCTGCAGCTCCACGCAGGCCAGGCTCCCCCCAGGCCAGGGCCTCCTCGGGGCCCGGGTGTCACCCCCTCCCCTGGGGAGGCTCCAGCTCCCCGGAGAGAAGGCGGCCCTCGCACTGGGTTTGCACCTTAAGATGCTCAGCGCAGGGTCTGCCCTGGAGAACCACAGCGTGGGGTCAAAACAGAGGCCAGAGAGAGGTGGTGTGGGCGAGGGGCAGGTGTGGGCAGGCGGGCAGGTACCCAGCCTCCACTCAGGGGATGACTCTGAGGAGTCTGGAGCCAGGGGTGTCAGCGAGGAGGAGGGAAGGTGGAAAACCTGCTGCTGGTCCCGGAGGGCCCAGAGGTGGGATGGATAGGATGGTGAGGGGGTCGAGGCTGGAAGGAGGGGCGTCCCTGGGTCTGTCCCATCCAAACCCGTGGAAGCAGGAGGCAGGCCCGGGACTGCCGAGGGCTCTGCTGAAGTTCATTTTATTCGTATATTTCACTTAGCTCAATGTGTCCAACTCTATCATTTCATCATGTCAGCATCATAAACGTAACTCAGGATCTATTTTACATTCTAACCACTTTCTCCAAATCCCGTTATGTATTTTATAGCACATCTCGATTCAGAGTTGGCACATTTCAAGGGCTCAACTGGCACATGTATGTGTGGCTGACTATACCGGTTATGCCATTCAAGGCCCACTGCCTTAATAAAATACTACTGAAGCGTGTCTGCCACTGTGGTGTGAAGTCTAACGTGATGCCCAATAGACCTAAGATGATTCTCAATTGCCGAGCTAGTGGGTCAGTGGTTGAGCATTGATCTATGAACGGGAGGTCATGGTTCAGTTCCGTTCAGAGCACATGCCTGGCTGTGGGCTCTATCCCCAGGAGGGGGTGTGTAGGAGGCAACCAGCTGATGTTTGTATCTCTCTATCCCTATCCCTTCCCCCCTCTCTAAAATCAAAGAGACATTTTTAAAAAAATATATTTTATTGATTTTTGTACAAAGAGGAAGGGAGAGAGATAGAGAGTTAGAAACATCGATGAGAGAGAGTCATCGACCAGCTGCCTCTTGTACACCCCCTACTGGGGATGTGCCCGAAACCAAGGTACATGCCCTTGACCGGAATCAAACCCGGGGCCCTTCAGTCCCCAAGCCAACGCTCTATCCATTGAGCCAAACCGGTCCCGGCAATAAGAGACATTTTTTAAAAAGATGATTCTCAAGCACACCAGTGGGACATTGAGAAGGTTTGTCTCTCTTGATGTGTGAAATGGGTGAACTGGATAGCTCTTCCGTTTCTAATGCTAATGCTGTGGTTGTGTCCGAGGGCCTTGCATGGAGGCCATTAGCATTGCTGTGTGTGTGGCATGTAGATGTGCACTCCTTGTCTCATTCCATAAAAGCTGAGGCAGAAACTAGGTGTGGGAAGGAGGAAAAAAGGAAAAGGAGAGAAAGAGAGAGAGAAGATGCCTGGAGGGAGGGAGGGAGGGAAGGAGAGGGGGAAGAAAGGGAAAGGAGGGAGGAAGGAAAGGGTGACGGGAGGAGTCACAGCTCAGCCCGTAGGCTGTGTGGCCGGAGCCTGCGAGCTGTCTCCGTCCGGCCTGCTGGCAGTCCTCTCTGGCATCAGTGAACTTTCAGAAGGAGGCTCTGCTGGTGGTGCAGTGCTTTTTAAGCTACAAAGTACATTTTGCAGACAGATCGTGTCCTGAGAACCCTTAGACTGTGGACTTATTTACCGCTGGCCCCGGCCTTGCAGACCTTGGGCTTCTGACCGGCGCCCGCACACTGTCAAGTTCACACCAGCGAGAGTGACCGAGCACAGCCTGGCAGGGTGCTCCCTGCTCTGCACGGACAAGGGCACTTACAGGGGTGGTGGTGGTGGTGCGAGTGTATTCCACCTGGGAAAGTGACTTTAACTGAAGCCTGTCAGTGGCTCGGGCGGTGCTCTCTGGGGAAGCCCTCTTTCTTAGAACAGAGTACAGGTGGGTCCTTGTAGACAAATGCCAAGTGTTTAGGTTGAGTTGGGAGTTAACTCTCAGAGCAGAGCAGAGAAGGGCCCACCTGCTATGGTCACTGGCAGGGATGCTCAGGGCAGCTGAACTGAAATGCAGGCCCTGGTCGTCGCTGGTGCCCCTGCTGGCCGGTGAGTCACTGGACGCAGTGGACCTATTGCCCGGCTCCTCCCATGAGTCCCTGACCCAGTAGATGACTTCACCCGCCTTTGATGACTGCCACTGCCCTCACCTTCACGCTGGTCCAGGGCTCTGTTGGGTCCCAGAGCCACGTTAATGGAGACCTCACTTGTTGACTCACTGGCGTTTCACGCTCAGAGTCCCTGACTGAACTCCTGTTTCCCACTGACGCCGCTCCTCCTCCGGCCTCTTTATCTCAGTAAGTGGCACCGCCATCCACCCAGTCACTCAGGTTTGAAACCCTGACTCATCCGTTCCCGCACCTCCCACAGCCCATCCTCCCTCAGCCCCTCCACCACCATGCCTTCCGAGTCTCCTTAGAGGGCATCGGGACTCTCTCACCGTTCTCCCTCTCTGCGCACACCACGTTAGTCCACCCTGTTTCCCCCGACAGCCGTGTTAGCCTGCCCCCCACACCCGCTCTGGCTCTCTGCACGCCAAGCCCATGGCGACTTCTACGTACAGGGTCAGGGCCCTTCAGCACCTGCTCAGCGTGTCGGCGCGCTTCGTATAAATTCTAAGCTCTTGTTCGGCTGTGTGGCTCAGTGGTTGAGGTCAGTGAGGAGGTCATGGTTCGATTCCCAGTCAGGGCACAGGCCCAGGTTATGGGCTCCATCCCCAGCCCGGGACGTGCAGGAGGCAGCAGACCCATGATTCTCTCTCATCACTGAAGTTTCTGTCTCTCTCTCCCTCTCCTTTCCTCTCTGAAATCAGTAAAACATTAAACAAAAAAAAATCCCAAGCTCTCTTACCTGGCCACGCGCTCATGCCCTTTCCTCCCTCCAGCCAGTCCAGGCCTCTTGGGCCTTCCTTCTGTTCCTGGTACACCCGGCTCTTCCCGCCCCAGTTCCTCCCAGCATGCCGTGTGCCTGCCCCCACACATGCACTTCATTCCAGTGAGCTTACCGAGTTTCACCTTCACTCGCCCTTCATCCCACAGCTTCTTCTGCACCGAAGAGGTCCAGTCCCTCTGCATTCTGGTCGCTGTAGGCCATCCCGATCCAGCACATCTAATATTTACACAATGTTCATCTCTCCACGTGGGCTTGGGCTGCGTTCCTCGAGTATTGCAGCACCGCCGGCAGCTCGCACAGGTGCGGGCAGTAAGGCCTCAACAACAAGCACTCCTTGGAATGCTGAAGGACCAGGTAGGTAGACCTCCGTCTCTGATTTAATTAGCAGATGGGCTGCTGCTAGTTGTATCTGCGCCTATCGATTTTAAAAGACTTTATTGTATTCCCGAGAAATAGGAATGATGCATAAGAGCATTTTAAAGTTATTCAGTCTCTTTCCTACACAAACATCAAATACCTGACCAAGATGTTACTGAAAAGCAGTGGAATAAAAGAGAGGATGTGTGTATTACACGTGCTAACTATGTCTGCAGCTGACAGAAGAATTAGAAAATGGTGGAGTTACTCAACCAGAGTTATTTCAGGGCTGGAAGGCACCTTGAAGGTTTTAACCTCAATTATACAACGCAGTTACCTGGATCAGTTAAATCGGAATTCCTGGGGCCTATATCTGAGACACTTCGGAAGTGATTCCAATGTGTGTTCACGGGAGAGAACTACTGCCTTTTTCTATAAAAGTGAAATTAAAGCTCAGAATTCTTTAATGGCTTGCTCAAGGTCACATGGCAAATTTCTGTGTTAGTGGTCTACTTAGTAGAACTTGCTTTCTCACATTAATAGCTAGAAAAATAGGAATTGATAAGGAAGAGTGCCGTTAAGCCCCTGAAAATCAATTTTCTCTGTCCAGGATTCCTCATTTCTGATCGGCAATCCAGCCTGAATATCCCATCAGACCAGCTGGTAACATATTACCCAGAATCTTAGGTGAGTGCTTCCTGGCCTGCTCCGATCATGAGAATCACGCAGGATGCTAGCTCAGCGCTCCGGTTCCGAGGCCCCTATCTCGAGCGCTCTGATGCAGCAGATCTGGATGGGGCCCAGGAATCGGGACGTTTCAGAAGCGCTGCCATGATCTTATCCTCAGTGGGGTTTGGAGTCCTTGGCTCAGGTGATGTCATAGTTTCCATCCCAGAGACGCCAGTTAACGAGGCCATAAAGAGCCAGCTCTGGCCGGGCGGCGGGTTCCTCCCCAGGAAGGAGGTCAGCATCAAAGACGGTGACGCAGCAGTGAGCCAGATGTGCTGATAAGGGAAGGAGAGCAAGAGTCTCGAGAGCCAAGGGCGACGAGGGCCCGGGCTCCCCGTGAGTCGGCAGAAGCAGGTGTGCGGCCCGGGTGTCTCTCAGGGCAGCCGTGGGAGGGACCTCCGGAAGGTGGAGCGGGAGGTGGAGATAAGATCAGGGTGCGCATTCCTGTGTGCCTCCTCCATTCCTACAGAGAGGCCTGCTCTGAGCACAGCCCACACTGGGAGACGTGGTGCAGCGTGCGACAGCAGTAAATCCATCTGGGAAAACTGCAGCAGACAGGAGAGGTTTAAAGCAGGTGCTAGTGGTGCAGGACAAACTGTCAGGGCTGTGGACACCTTCAACCAGAACGGTCTGGATGAGGCTGCAATAGTCAGAGAATGTTTTGTGGAGGGGCTGGGTAAGGGGTTAGGACTCACCGGGCCCGGGGAAGGGGTTAGGACTCACCGGGGCCCGGTAAGGGGTGTAGGACACACTAGTTCCCGGGTAAGGGGTTAGGACTCACCGATCCTGGGTAAGGGATGTAGGACACACTGGGGCCTGGGCAGTGGTACGGGATAATGGTGCACAGTGACAAGAGCTCAGATGGGGGAGCCAGACCCACGGGTCAGCTCCTGGCTCAGTGCTAACTATATGGTGAGTCTCAGTTTGTAAAACGGGTAATCATAGTAGCTACTTCATTGGTTTATTATAAGGATTAAATGACTTAACGCGCTTAAGTGCTTGACCCCAAACCTGGGACTCTAACCCTCAGGCCTAGCACTGATGGTCAGGATTGTAGCGGTCTTGTTCTCGTGAAACAGAGCGGACCAGAGTCCCTGCCTCAGAGGAGGCTGTCTGCGGTTGTTTCAGACATCCAGGTAAATCAATAAGGACCCGCATTGGGTAGTGGCTTAAACAGCAGAGATAAAAGGGACTAAATGGGGCAAAAGGACCAAAATCCAAAAGACGTTGCCTGGTAAAAATCCAGAGGGGAGTTGGATGTTGGGGCTGAAGTATAGACAATGGAATACAAGATAGCAGGGTTGTGAGCCCAGATGCTCAGAAATAGGGTGATGCCATTGAAAATAATACAGGAGTTCCCATCCTATCCTATTGAATAAGAGCCTAATATGCTAAGTGACCATTCATTCGACCATTGGATCAGTTGTTATGACGTACACTGACGACCAGGGGGCAGATGCTCCGACCAGTAGGTTAGCTTGCGCTGGGGTCCAGCTGAACAGGATTGGGCAAGAGGGCTGGACAGGAACCCTCCCACCATTCCTTCCCGGCCCCCTCGTGCACCAACAGGGTCCCTTGGCCTGGCCCACACCCGCTTGCAATTCGGGACCCCTCGGGGGACGTCCGAGAGCAGGTTTCAGCCTGATCCCAGCAGACCAGGCTGAGGGACCCCACTGGTGCAGAAATTTTGTTATGAAAAAGGACAAGCTCAATTTTTGAAATGTTATATTTTCCATGTCAAAGAGAAATCTAAGGGCAGATCACCTGGGACAATCAAAATGCTTTTGTATCACACTGCTGTTGTGTAGGGTTGAGTATTGCCACTCTCATCAGATTCTTGACATACTTTCGTGGTCTGGGTGACCAGGTAATCTTAGGTGTCATCGTGTCGAGTACTTTCACATTCCGGGTTCTGCTTTGAAGTATTTTCTTGTTTTATTACTCCTCAGCCTAGTGTGCACTGCTAAATGTCACAAAGGTTGGCAATCTTGCTGCTAAGTAGTCAAGTCACTCTTTCCAAAGTTGTCATCCATTTATCAGCAATAATACTTCAATTAGTGTTCTTAATACTTCATCCAAATGTTTCTGAGATTGAGTGTGATGATTATTGCCATCTAATTGTTTTAACAGAGTTCAAGTTGCTACTGATCGACTGTGGGCCATGAAAGCCTGGCCCTTCCCTTTTCCTGGGACTGACAGTCACTGCAGTTCAGAGTACATGGCTTTACGATTGCTTCTGAAATCGTAGAAGTTGACCAGGGAATCAGTCCTATCTCTGTAAGAGCCCATCGTGACTTGTGATTAGAGTAGCTTTAAAAATACATAGTTTCTTGAGGTAAAGGGATTAAGTCAGTTTGTCAACCTTTGGGCTGTTGATATTTGGGGCCGGATAATTCTTTAAGGGGCTGCCCTGTGCTGTACAGGGTATCTCACAGCATCTCTCCACAAAATGCCAGTAGCACCTCCACCCCCACTTTCCAAAATGGTGATAACAAAGAAGGGCTCCAGACATTGCTGAGTGTCCCTAGTTAAAACCATTTACTCACATCCTTCCATTTAGTTCTTTACATTGCTAATCTTGAATGTGTTTTAAATCTTTTATTTTTAAATATTTTTATTGATTTCAGAGAGGAAGGGAGAGGGAGACAGATAAAAACACCAATGATGAGAGAGAATCATGGATCAGCTGATTCCTGCACGCCCCACACTGGGGATGAAGCTTGCAACGTGAGTATGTGCCCTGACTGGGAATTGAACTGTCACCTCCTGCTTCATAGGTCAACACTCAACCACTGAGCCATGCTGACTGGGCTCACCTTTCCTTGTTACTTTATCACAGTATCACAGACTGGGCCGCACATTTCATTCATTTTGTTATATCTTTCCCCTCTAGAATGTCAACTCCATGTGGCAGAAATATGTGTCTGTTTGGTTTACTGCTGTGTCCCCACTGCCTAGGAGAGGGCCTGGGACATAGTACATTTCAATACATATTGAATAAATGAGTATCCTATCTAATAAAAGAGTAATATGCAAATTGACCGTCACACCAAGACACAAGATGGCTGCCCCCATATGGTTAAAGATGGCTGCCCCTATGTGGACACAAAGTGGCTACTACAAGATGGCCTGCAGGGGAGGGCAGTTGTGGGAAGTTAGAGGTGACCAGGCCAGCAGAGGAGGGCAGTTGGGGGAGACCAGGCCAGCAAAGGAGGGCAGTTGGGGGGGACCAGGCCAGCAGAGGAGGGCAGTTGGGTGGACCCAGGCTGCAGGGGAGGGGAGTTAAGGGTTGCCAGGCCGGCAGAGGAGGGAAGTTGGGGGTAAACAGGCTGGCAGGGGAGCAGTTAGATATTAATCAGGCTGGTATGGGAGTGGTTAGGGAGTGATCAGGCTGGCAGGCAGAAGTGGTGAGCAATTGGGAGCCAGCAGTCCTGGATTGTGAGAGGGATGTCTGACCGCCCATTTAGGCATGATCCCAGTTGGACATCCCTCAAGGGGTCTCAGATTGGAGAGGGTGCAGGCTGGGTTGAGGGACACCCCCTCCCCCACATGAATTTCATGCACTGGGCCCCTAGTCTTATATAATAACAGTCTAATATGCAAATTGACTAAAAGGCTGAATGACGGGTGGAACAACCTGTTGCTATGACATGCACTGACCACCAGGGAGCAGATGCTCAATGAAGGAGCAGCCCCCAACCCCCAGGCCCCAGGCCAGCCAAGGTGAGTGCTTGAAGGGTCCCCCGTCCTCCCTCCTCCCCCCATCACAGATGCCACGAGGCAAAGGAAGGGCATGGTCCAGATGTTTAAACATTGTGGGATTTGATCCCCTTCAATTACACGCACCTGAACCCTATCAAGCCCACGTCACTCAGGCATCACTAGAACTCTATCGAGCCCACACCTGGGGCCTCGTGTTCAGACCACAGGTTCAAGCTGAACCACAGCTGTGGCTGTCATTGTGCTGGGAGGCTCTGCCCTCCAGGCTGGGGCTTGCACGTGGCTTTGCCACGAGAGGACTGTGCGCTCTCATCAGCCCGAGGCTTGAACCTGTCCAGACCCTGTGGCCGCTCTCCACAGTTGTGGGAGGCAGCGATACAGGCATTTTCCTATGCCGCACTCTTGGTTCTCTCCCAGAATTTTATTTTTAAAAATAGATAAATACTCTTGGAAATGGCTTTATTGGTTTCTTTCTGGATTCATACTTGAATTCAAAATTCAGAGATAATTTTTATAGTAACTGGTTCATGTGGTACAAATTCTTTTCATTGAAGCTGTGAAACCCTTTTGGAAAATTCAAGACCAGTAAATTGCTTTGTAGCACATATTTTCAGAATCTATAAATATTTGACCCCACTAACAAGCTTTGACTTTCAACAGGTCAAAATGCATTGAATTACTTTGAAACCTGTCTAGGGTTAATGTAATTTAATCTCAGCTCTGTAAAAATCTCATATATTTCATTCTCTTCCCTTTCTCCCTTCCTTCCTTCCTTCCTTCCTTCCTTCCTTCCTTCTTTCCTTCCTTCCTTCCTTCTTTCCTTCCTTCCTTCCTTCTTTCCTTCCTTCCTTCCTTCGCTATATTGCAATGGAATCATATCTAAGTTAGTGGTTGGGGCAGTAGAAATCTATTCTAGGTATAAAGGGGTTGAATCAAAGCCAAATTGACTTCAGTGTCTGTATGTTGCTTCAGATCGAGAGGATGCATCTGACTGGTGTGGTGGCGGTTATTGGCCCTGATGTAGTCAGCATGTCAGCGACGGGCATCATCTGGCCCCTGAGCGCCTATGTCCCCCGGGGGCGGGGCCTGCAGTCACAGCTGGTGGGTGAGTGCTGGGGAGAGAGCAGATGGGGAGGGCTCACTCCACAGACACAGTGAAGGGCCCCCAGTACTGCTCAGGCTGGAGAAAGACTGCATTTCCTTTCTAAGAGCATTACACACATTTTAAAGAACCATTAAAATGAACAGTATGTTTTTCTTTTTATTCTTTATTCTTCTTGCTGTTTCCTAGTATTTGTTTAGACCATATTGCATCATCCTGTTCATAAAAACTAAATTTAAGATATTCTCTCTCTCTCTCTCTCTCTCTCTCTCTTTCTCTCTCTCTCTGTCTCCCTCCCTCCCACCTACCTCCCTCCTTTTGGGGTGAGCTTCCTGTGAGGAAAAATCTAGTATTTTGCTTTCTACTTGCTGTCTAAGAAAAAGTCTAGATTCAAATCCAGAAGTTGCTTTTATGTTTTTCCTTTAAAAATCTACAAAGTCTGTCACACATTTTACACCGTGAGAACCAGAGGCAGAGAGCTCCGTTGTCTGATGTGTGTTTGGAAACGCTATTTTGGTCCTTTTATTGTCCGTGTTTTCCATTGCCATCGCTTTCCTGCCCCCAGCCCTTGATGTTGTCCAGCAGTCTGTGTTCCATGCGAGCGCTGTGATTCCTTTTCAAGTTAAAAAGATAAACAAACCACAGGAGCGACTTGGGGAAATCTCTGAGGAAACCAGAGCTCCCCCAGGAACCGGGAAGCAGGCCACGTGACCACGTGCTTGTTTTCCTCCTCCTCCGTTAGTGCTGGGCCCAGGCCTGCGCTGCCCAGCCAGAAAGCGCCTCTCGGCCCGGGGGCAGGCGCGCTGGCCTCGGGGATCCCTGAGCAGAATGAACACGTGAGGCGGAGGCAGTTCTTCCTGAGGAGCCACACGCGCTGTGCATTCAGCCACAACCAGCAGGAGCTTCTACCTGTGCCGGGAGGCGCTGGGAATGGAGCTGTGAGCAGAGGGTGGGCAGCTGTCTGCCTGAGGAGCTTGCGATGTGGTGAGAGGGGCAGACAGGTGAACAGAGGGACCTGAACGGTGAGCACTGTGACAGGAAGGTGCCCGGGCAGCAGGAGGCACAGCAGGTGGTGGGCGGGCGGGAGAGGCCAGGGAGGAGGCAAGGGGAGTCTTCAGCGGAGACTGGAAAGACAAGGGCACTAGGCCAAAGGTCGGCGGACTCCTCAGTCCACAGAGCCGAATACCAACAGCACGACGATTGAAATTCCTTTGGAGAGCCACATTTTTTAAACTTAAACTTCTGACGCCACTTCTTCAAAATAGACTCGCCCAGGCAGTGGCATTTTGTGGAAGAGCCACACTCAAGGGGCCAAAGAGTCGCATGTGGCTTGCGAGCTGTGGTTTGCCAACCACTGAGCTAGGCACTGGGTGAAAGAGTGGGCATAAAAGGGGAAGTAAACCCACTTACTCGTCACAGCGCACACAGCTCCAGGGCAGGGTCTCCGTTCCGGAGCATCCAAGTCAGGGCTTCGTCACCAAGTGGATATGTGGAGCGTGGCCATCCCAGCCTGGGCAGCACTTCTTCCCTCAGCCACGGAGGCCCTGCCCGCCTCAGGTGCTCCCACCGGCTCCCCGGCCCCGCCTGAGGCTCCCATCGCCCAGGGAGGCCTGGGCACCTGGCCGGGCTCCGGGAGCGCAGAACGGCTCGGCCAGGCCCGGCCCGCGCCCAGGGCTCCCCTCTGTGTGAAGAAGCGATGCCTGTTTGCCGTTATGTCTTAAAAATGTGTTCTCATTCCCCGTCCTCTCCTGGATCACTCCGCTCTTCTGTGTTTTCTCTCTGGTGTTTAAAACCATCCGATATTTAAAACCACTGGTGTTTAAGACCGCTGCCAAAAAGAGAATGCTTGGCAGACTTGATACATAAACAGGCAAAATTTCTACATGGTACAAGGCTCCAAAAACAAAGTTAAGCTTCAAATGACACTTGGAAAATATTTAAAACACGTAAGAAACAAAAGGTTAAAATGCCAAAAGTCACACCTCTTAACAGTGAAAGAAAAAAGAAAGAGAAAATGTTATAGAAAAGGAACAGGAAATTCACTTAAAATACAAAGGACCAATAAACTTATTGGAACTATGAATTAAAGCACCGATGTGACAAGTTCAAACATTAGAACACCAGCTCTCCAAAACGTGTAGACCAGAGCCACGCCACTGCAGGGCCAGGCCGAGCACGCATGTTCCCAACTCCCCCTCCTCCTTCCTCCCCTCCCTGTAACGCCCTGTCCCGTCTCTAGGAGGCAGTGCTCAGGCCCCTCAGGCAGGCTCTTCAGCCTCTCCGCGCCCCCCCCCCCCCCGCCCCCGCCACCCCCTAGGCCCTCAGCACCCAGGCGGGTCCCAGTGGCAGGTTTTGCATACATGCACACACGTTCATTGGCTGATCTCTTACTGTGGAGGGCCGCCTGGGGAGGCACATGGGCAATTCTCTTTAATTGCCGTCAGCTGAACTCAGGGTGCAGGCAGAGCCACGCCCTGGAAACATGTTTCCCCAAGATGGCGGACGTGTTGTCAGCTTGGCCTTCAGATCAGCCCAGGTGTCGGCAGGGGCGGGACTAGATATGTAAATCCAGGCATGCTAGGGCCGACTTAAGAATGCAAATAAGTTGGGTTACTTCCTGGTGTTGGGGTATAAAATAAATGGGCTGGGAGGGGCTGTATCCTCTTCTTCCTGCCTCTCCAGCAGACAGGATGGCGGCCCACCCAGCTCCCAGCTTAAAATCTCTCTCTGTGTCTTCTCTATTTCTAATATTTCTCAATCCCTGGCCGGCTTCCACTTAGAGCCGGTTTGTTCATCTCTTTCTGTGCGGGAAGCAGAAAAGGGAGATCCCCGCCGCATCAGGCCCCGCACTTACCACCGCGCTCCCCTGCCTTCCCTCGAGGTTCCCGGTCCCAGCTTCTGAGGCTCTGAGAGAGAGCCCGCCCGCCTTGCTCTCTCGCCAGCTCGGGGGCTGTTTTGAATGTTTCCTCCACATCACACACGTGTTTGTGGTGTCACCCGACACACAACAGTATCACAGTATCGTCTCTCCATCACCCGGCAACCGCAACATGCAAAAACAAACACGCAGTTGAAAACGCGGTTAGCACTTCAGACGGCCACACAAACACTTTCTAAGGCTGATGGAAACTAGATGGAGCCCTGCCACATAGCTGAGATAAGAGTTGGGGATTCCACTCGGCTACTCCCTCACTTGGCCTGAATAACCAGCAAACGTGGACTTGATGCGGAGAGTTTTAGTTACCCCACGTGTGGCGTTTTAGCTACCCCTCAGCGTGGTCTGGTGGGGTGGGAACAGCTCACGTGTGGCTGTTTACTTCAACAGGAAACTATCCCAGCCTGGGCAAGCGCGCCCAGCCAGCTTCCCTGTGGGGTTAGAAATGATTAATTGATCTGTTCCAGAAAAGCCTAATCTCTTCTGTCCCTGAACACGCCGAGCTCTTCTCTGCCTCGGACCCGCCACCTGCTGCTGCTCCTGGGACACGGCGCCGCCCCGCCGGCTCCTCACCGGAGCTCCCTCGTCCTCCAGCCTCAGCGCCTTCTGCTGGGCCATCACCTGCGCTTTGCACCTCCTTTCCCGTCCTTCCTTTGGTAACAGTCGCTCCGTTTTCTGTTCCGCCCGCACGCACTTCCAAGCTTGTCTAGGCGGGGGGACCGTGCGCATTCCCGTTCCCTGGCCGCGGGACGGTCCGGTCCGGGGCCTGTCGCCCGGGAGAGCAGGGAGCCGCGTGGGGACACCTGCAGGGCTTCGGAGGAAGGGACGCGGGCTGTGCGCGGGGAGCTTTTGGCCGAGGAGACCTTGCTCTTTCCCTGGATCGGCGGTCGGCAAACTCATTAGTCAACAGGGCGGCAAACTGCGGCGGCTCTCGCCGACCACTGCCCTAGAGTCCTGTTCGCACATGGGAGGATCTTTGTGTGCATGTGTATGTATGTGTGTGTGTGGTGTGTGTATGTGTGGTGTTTGTGTGTGTGTGTGGTGTGTGGTGTGTGTGTGTGCGTGTGCGTGTGTGTGTATGTGTGTGTATATGTGTGTGTGTGGGGGGGTGGTGTGTGTGTGTGTGCGTGTGTGTATGTGTGTGGGGTGTGTGGGGGTGAGGGGTGGAGGGCAGCACCGTGTGGGGGTGAGGAGTGGAGGGCAGCACCGTGTGGGGGTGAGGAGTGAGGGCAGCACCGTGTGGGGGTGAGGAGTGGAGGGCAGCACCGTGTGGGAGTGAGGAGTGGAGGGAGGGCAGCACCGTGTGGGGGTGAGGAGTGGAGGGAGGGCAGCACCGTGTGGGGGTGAGGAGTGGAGGGAGGGCAGCACCGTGTGGGGGTGAGGAGTGGAGGGAGGGCAGCACCGTGTGGGGGTGAGGAGTGGAGGGAGGGCAGCACCGTGTGGGGGTGAGGAGTGGAGGGAGGGCAGCACCGTGTGGGGGTGAGGAGTGGAGGGAGGGCAGCACCGTGTGGGGGTGAGGAGTGGAGGGAGGGCAGCACCGTGTGGGGGTGAGGAGTGGAGTGAGGGCAGCACCGTGTGGGGGTGAGGGGTGGAGGGCAGCACCCTGTAGTGAAGGATGCCTTCATCAGGGAGGAGAGCAGAGACGGGAGGGTGCGTGTCGACGCGGGGCTGCTAGAGCCAACCCTTTGGAGTGCCGCCTTCCCAGAGCAGTCAGTGAGTTCTCTCACTGTCAGAGAATCACAGTCTGTGCTGCTGTCTGTAACACAAGGAGCTCCAATCCATACAGCTTTCAGGGCTGTTTTCCAGACAGGCCCGTCGAGAGCGCCCCCTCTTCCCCTGGCTGCTTCCAGGGTGCCCCGCCCCGCCGTGCTGAGTGTGTGTGTATGTGTATGTGTGTGTGTGTGTGGCTCCCTGCCCACTCGCTCACCGTGTGTCTGGGCCGCCGGGCCCGGCATGGGGTGCCTAGTTCTCATCAGCCCAGCCCCTGGCACCGGGTCTGATGATGCCAACAACAGCACCGGGTGTGCTAGGTACTTTCCATGGACCCGACATGCGTTCCCGCCGGTTCCCTGCTCCCGGCCCTTCCAAAGCCAAAGGAGAGGCGGATGGGTTACCTGCCGGTGCCTGCCAGGATCGAGTCCAGCAGTCCTTCCAAGCCAGATGGACGGCTTTTCCCGGAGGCAGTTTCCACGTGGAATTCTGTTCTTTCCCTCCACCGCAGCTAGCCTTCCAACATCCTCACGCTGGGTCTCGGACAAGAATTCCTTCACATCTGCTTTTCATTGGAAGAGGGCTCTGGAGGGCACGCCTCGGAATGTGCAGGAGCAGAGCTGGGCAGCTTTGAAAGAGGCGCCTGGAGATGTTTTCCCCAAAAGCTGGGGCTCCAAAGGTTAGAAGCTAATTAGTGCTTTTCGGCAACGAAACAACACAACAGAACAACAAACAGCCCAGCAGCGGTGAGCCGCAGATAACGGCAGGAGGAAACGAGATAGGAACGCGGTAAACAGAAGTCAGATGCTCACAGAGAAGCCCGCGAGCGTCTGGGAGGAGAAACTACAGACGGGCACTCCTGGGAGGGTGTCTGGGTTGGTGCTGAGCCTGGGATACTACAGGAGTAGCAAAGGATCTGTTCCCCCCCCCCCCCCCATTCTAAAATGTAAACTATTCTCAAGTGGGAAGACACTTTTTTAAGTGGCTATTTTCTCAATAGTTTCATAGTAGCTTTCAATTTGGGGGAGACCAGCACAGCGATTTTATTCATTTTTCTCATCAGAATCTCTGTCTCTGGATGTTTACCTTAACAACACTCGTTCACTCAGTAAAGAAAATGTGTATGGGCTGGGCTGGCGCAGGGGTGAGCGTCAAACTGTGAACCAGGCGGTCAACGATTTGAGGTCAGGGCACAGGCCTGGGTTGCAGGCTCCTGCCCCAGAGGGGGGCGTGTTCAGGAGGCAGCCGATCCATGGTTCTCTCTTCACTGATGTTTCTCACTCTCTCTCCCTTCCTCTCTGACATCAACAAAGATCTATTTTAGAGGGGTGGGGGCAGAGGGGGGATAAGGTCACATGTGTAATACCTTTATAAAGAAAAAAGTGCTGCGAGATCATTCCTGTGATGTGGCCAGAGAAGGTGGCTGGTGAAGTGAGACAGAAAAAAATATCATTTTAAGATGGGGAAGTATATACCACCTATCCACTTCAAAAAACAAACAAACAAACAAACAAACAAACATCTAAAAGTAGCGCGAGGTTTGGAGATGATGTCGGGCAGGGACTCCCCACACCGGCTCTACACGGGAGGGCAGCATGGCCTGCGCTGGGGACCCGCGTCCGTGTGCGCAACCAGCTCTCTGGGCGGCCCCTCGGAGCGAATCTGTAGCTTCCTGCATCCTCCCCCCGCCCCCCCCCATTGCTGCTTCCTTCAGACCTTCAGGCCCTCCTCCCCCGGTTGCCTTGAGGACCCCGTGCACCTGAGCACAGAGCTGATGGCGGGGGCCACAGAGGCCCCACGCTGTGTCGGCATTCCCCCCTCACCCGCCTGCTCCTTCCTGCTCTCTGAGCCCCCGGAGGCCTTTACCGCTCAGGTCCCCAGGCCTGTCCAGCCCTCCGGGTGGGGCCTGGGAGTCTGGTGCTGACGTCACGTGTGGGACTCACGGTGCTGGGAAAGCGTTGAGACTGCGTGGGCTCTGGTCCTGCCCGCGGTCCTCGCTTCCGGGGGCGCTGACTTCCCTCCCGGACTGAGAACAAGAACCAGGCAGCTGGCCCCTCACAGGCGGTTGCGAGGCAGGTGGTGGAGAATGCATTTTGCCAAAATGCTTTACTAGTGTTACTAGTGTCCTGGTGCACAAAACTCGTGCACATGGAAAGGGGGTTAATTAGAGGAAATAATTTAATGTTGCTATTTGCCTTTTCTCTATAATAGAAGTGTCAGAGATGAAAGAAAATCAGTAAAATGTGTATGAAAGCCTTCCTCCTGTCAGAGTCTGGGTCACCTTGGTACCCAGAGTCAAGTCCCTGCCCACCCACATGCACTCAAAATCTCGTGAGACCCAGATCTGGCCGCCATACCCCCCGCCCCTCCCCCCCCGCCCCCATTGGGCTAGATCCAGACCCAGCCAGTCCCACCCGTGTCAAGCCCTGCCGGGCTCGCTGGGCCTGGACCTAAACCCAGTTACAGAAACCAGCCTGGAGCTTGGTACAGGGAATTCCACGCCTGCACCCAAGCTGGCGCCTGGAGGCCTGGGGTGCTTTTAGCAAAGGAAAAGCCTCGCTTCCCAGAATGAAAGATGCCTTACCGTCAAAGCACCTTCCTGCCCGTCACTTGTTACTCCAACGGACCCGCTGGTGACGCTGGCGGAGACGTTCCTGGGTCCGTCCCGGAGAGGGAAGCAGCGCTCGCCCACAGCCCGGGCGGCGGGGCTGCTGTCAGTGCGGACCAGCGGCCCTGGGACCACGCACACAAGATGCGCGCCCTCCGATGTGTCCGTCGCCGTGCAGCAGCTCTGAGATGTGCTGGCGGGAGGAGACGGCTTGGGGCGGTGGGCGCACACGTCTAGATGACGTATCACAGAAGTGTGCACTCACAACCTGTACAGTCTTAGTAGCCACGTCACCCTTGTACATTTAATAAAGAAAAAAGTCTTTTCTAGGCCCAGCTACTGATTGGATACTCATTTTATTCCTAAGTGGGTGGCTGTCTCATCTTCCTTATACATTGGGTTTGCCTGCCCTTCTGGGAAAAGTGAAGCCATTCTTAAGATTTTGCTTGAGTAAACATCTGTTAAGTTTCTTTTTTTTAATTTTTAAAAAAAGATATATTTTATTGATTTTTCACAGAGAGGAAGGGAGAGGGGTAGAGAGATAGAAACATTGACAAGAGAGAAACATCGATCTGCTGTCTCCTGCACACCCCCCACCGGGGATGTGCCCACAACCAAGGTACATGCCCTTGACCGGAATCGAACCTGGGACCTTTCACAGGCTGACGCTCTATCCACTGAGCCACACTGGTTTGGACTGTTAAGTTTCTTAGGGTACAGCTGGCTCATGTGTGAAGGGAGGGGAGAGGGAAAGGGAGGGTAGGAATCTAATTTCTAACTGGACCCAGAATGCGATTTGCCAGCTGGCTGATTTAACTGAGTCCTATTCAGACTTTAGTTTTCTGACTCCCCGGTAAAACATAACATTATCTGTTGCGTTATTCTTTCAAGATAGCTATTCTTCCCTAGGGAGAAAAAAACCCCAACACATTAAAAAATAGACTGCCAATTCTGCCCTTTGCCTTTTAAAAATCATGTACGTTCTGATCAAGGTCACGGGTATTTTGGGATTGGAGATAACATACAACCTTGACATTTTTGGGGTCAACCCTTGCAAAACAGCAAAAAGCTCATGAGGAAAGAATGACAGGAAGTGGCGCTCTGGCCACTAGAAAGCAGAGGGGATAGGTCTGGCCAGGGCCGGCCTCAGCCTTGGCCTCGGCCTTGGCCTTGGTCTCAGCCTCGGCCTCAGCCTGGCAGGCCCGGCGCAGGCGGCTGGGACTTTCATTATCTAACTCTCCGCGGGCCCAGACAGCAGCTGCGGCCCCGCAGACGGCAGCCCCCGTCCCCCGCCCCTGCGAACACAGCACTGCGCTGGCAGCGCCTCGGCTGCAGAAGCTCAGGATGGAAGGGAAAACCTTTCACCTGTTCTATCTTCCTTAGCTAACTTGATGGTCAGCACATGGATATTGGAAAACAAGCTTTTGTTTAGCTCTCTTTTAGGAAGAAAGAAAGGAAGGAGGGAGGGAGGGGAAAGAGGAAACCTGTTCTTTGTTTTGGGGGCGGGTTTTTTGTTTGTTTTTGGGGAATTGCTCTCCCAGCGTTTATACAGGAGATGAGTGTATCATGAGAATGGATGTCACTCACCCTTTTTCAGACGGAGGCCAGAGCATCCTGCAGAACTCCGCTCCGTTTCCATCGGTTATGAGGGCTCCAGCAGCAACATGTGAGTCAGGGCCGCTGTAAGCCAGCTGTGGCCTCTGCAGGCGTTGTGCGAACCTTGCCATCGCACCTCTCTCCTGCTCGCGGCCGTTCCCCTGCCAGATGGGCCCGTGAGCACACCTGGCTCAGCTCTTAAAAAAAAAAAAAAAAAAAAAAAAAAAAATATATATATATATATATATATATATATATATATATATAATTGATTTCAGAGAGGAAGGGAGAGGGAGAGAGAGAGAAACATCAATGATGAGAGAGTCATTGAGAGCTGCCTCCTGCACACCCCACACTGGGAATGGAGCCCGCAATCGGGGCCTGTGCCCTGACCAGGAATTGAACTGACCTCCTGGTTCATAGGTCAGTGCTCAACCACTGAGCCACACTGGCTGGGCCTGGCTCAGCTCTTATTGGTGAGAGAGGAAAGCAGGCAGCTGGGAGTTCACACACCGGTATTTGCCCGGTGTGCTTCCACACTGCGGCTGGGAAAGGCCTCCTGAGTCAGACGGCCAGGCCTGCAGTTGCGCAGAGAAAGCACCTGAAAACAGGCCGCAGGAGGGCCGGGAACAGTTTCCGTGTTGCCGTGGAAACCTCCCACTCGGGCTGCACGGCGGCCTCTCCAGTTGGGAAGGGTCACGCAGACTTCCTCTTCCTCCCCGGTCGGACTCGCACCAGCTTCTGTGTCACGGGTTTTCACGCGTGTCGTTACCCAAGACCCGTGGTGAAGCCGCCCTCCCTCTGTGCTGCTGGTCCTCAGGGTGTCTCAGCAGCGAGGCCAGAGCAGGCCTGAGCCGTCCAGCACGCCCGCCACGTGCTGAACGAGCAGCGCTGAGGGCGGATCTGACAGCAGGGGCTGGCTGTGCACAGTGTGAGGCCTCGTCCGCGCTCCCGTCTCCTCAGGCCTGCCGAGGGGCAGTGCGGGCCCACTGTCCGGGTGTGGCTGGCTGATGAGAAGGTAGCCTGTAGGGCTGCCTCCCGGGGCCACTGCATCCAATGAGACGAGTAGGTAAAGCACCTGGCTTTGTCAGTGCTCCTGTGACCCGCTAGTTCTTTAGGCTATTCATTGAGTTTCTCCGTATTTAAATATCCACTAGTGGATTAGGTCCTTGAACTTGACTTAGTCATGTTGTCTAAAAGGGGAGCAAACGCAATGCCATATGGGAAAGGGACCCGGTTCTCCCTTTGTGATATTTAATGGGACTTGACCTTCAGGCAGCATAGAGCTCTTAAGAATGTTAACCTAAAAACGTTCAAACCTGTGAGGAATTTCTGTGAGTTTATTTGAGCCAAATTGTCGACAATTGCCGGGAGGCAGAATCTCAACAGATGGGCATCACGCTCCAGAGAATGGCCGGCTTTCCTCTGTTTTTTTTACCCTGCAAGCAAAGGAGGAGATGCAGGGGGGTTACACGAAGTCCGTTGGTGATAAGAGAGGAGGAGAAAGCAAAGCAGGGAAACCTCAGAATAGATAAAGATTAAAATGACAGACACTTCTTTTACTTAAAATGGGTGCAGGACTGTTAACTGTTAACACGATAACAATAACCACGAAGGACTTTGTGGTCTCTGCCTTTGGTTGTGCCCTGGGGGGTCCAGCAAATGGAAAATAGGCCCCGTGAAGGTGAAGACTGGCCTCGTCAGGGAAGAGACCGGCCTGGGAGGTGACTGCCCGCCATCACTTTTTAGTTAAAGTTTAGTGTCAGACCATCCTGGCAGTGACGTTAGGTCTGAGTTTGCAAGACGGCCACGCAGGCCTCCCCGGAGCGGCCGGGTCAGCACGTGGCTCTCCGGTCCACAGAAATGACGGGGCTGTCCCTGAGCAAAGGGGAGAAGATGAAGCTGAGAAGCAGGCCTTGGTCGTGAGCAGCGGTGCTTCCCCATGCGGAGTCCCTCTGCGACGGCACGCGTTCCGCTTCCCCTGTGACACCTGTCTCCATCCGCCTCCTGGCGACACTGTCTCCATCCGCTTCCCGGTGACACTGTCTCCCGGTGACACTGTCTCCGTCCGCCTCCCGGTGACACTGTCTCCGTCCGCCTCCCGGTGACACTGTCTCCGTCCATCTCCCGGTGACACTGTCTCCCGGTGACATTGTCTCCTGGTGACACTGTCTCCGTCCGCCTCCCGGTGACACTGTCTCCGTCCGCCTCCCGGTGACACTGTCTCCGTCCGCCTCCCGGTGACACTGTCTCCGTCCGCCTCCCGGTGACACTGTCTCCGTCCGCCTCCCGGTGACACTGTCTCCCGGTGACACTGTCTCCCGGTGACACTGTCTCCTGGTGACACTGTCTCCGTCCATCTCCCGGTGACACTGTCTCCGTCCACCTCCCGGTGACACTGTCTCCCGGTGACACTGTCTCCGTCCGCCTCCCGGTGACACTGTCTCCGTCCGCCTCCCGGTGACACTGTCTCCGTCCGCCTCCCGGTGACACTGTCTCCGTCCGCCTCCCGGTGACACTGTCTCCGTCCGCCTCCCGGTGACACTGTCTCCGTCCGCCTCCCGGTGACACTGTCTCCAGGCCGCACAGAGCAGGCAGGCCGGGCCCGGGAGGACGGCCAGGCCACGTCTGGTGAAGCAGTGGATGCGGTTTTCAGGAAAAAGAGAATTCCCGCTGGAAGGCCTCATCTGTTCTTAGACTTCAGTTCGTATCACGTGAGTGGAACCCTGGAGTTTGTCCTACAGATAAGACACAGAGAGCCAGTTGTAACTGGTTTGGCTAAGCTGCGCCTAGAGCAGGGCCTGCTGGGGGCAGGAGGCAGAAGAGCTGACCAGTCGGCCGCTCTGGGGGATGCGGCCTGCGGGGGCCGGTCCCAGCGCAGGGGCCTCCCACTCCCGGGTCACATGCTTTTCTGAGGCCAGCTCCTCTGGCGAAGCTTACAGAGACCTCCTGGACGCTGGGGAGGTTTGTATGCAAGTCAGAAATCGGGAATATAGATCTTCACGTCTGGTTGCCGACTGCCAGCTTAAAAATGACTTCCACCACTTAATATTTGACTTATTATGACACGGAGGACTGCTCGGTCCTTACACGGATGCCTGAAATGATGAGAGTAGTGAGAGGTGAACGTTTCTCAGGGATCTGTGGACACTTCAGGGTCTGAGGACCTTATCCCCAAGCCTTTGTATTTTGAAGGGCGTGTGTGCTTGTGTGTGTGTGTGTTTAATTCAATGGTGATATTTAAAATTGTCTGCCTTTCCATGAATAGTCTTCTTTTCACTCTGATAATTCATAACCGAAAGATACTCCCTTACCTGTCCATCTTAGACCGGAGTGTTTTAAACCAGGGACCTGACATCACACCCTGGCGATCTGTTCTTTACTTGAGCATGAAAATGCTGTCATCTTGGGCAAGAGGACTGACTGGGAGGCCTGAGGCCTGGATCTCTGAACAGGATTTACTTCTGATGTTTTCTTCAGGAAGTCGTGCTGGTTACATGTGGACGAGGTCGCAGAGCGCTGGGCCTGCGGAGGTGCTAGGGAATGTCAGCTCTCTGCTCTGTCCGGGCTCTTTCTCACTTCCTGGGGGTGAACAGGCACCAAGCGGACATGTGGATTCTAATTGCAGATCCTTAGCTTATTAATCAACAGAGCCAGATAGCAACAGTACGACTGAAATTTCTTTTGAGAGCCAAACTTTTTATTTATTATTTTAAAATTGATTTTTAATTGGCATTTTTGTATTAATGATTCATTTTTAATATTTTCAGTTTTCAAATGTTGAGGTTATTTTTATGTTACATAATTTTATAAAGTATATTGTTTCATGAATTTATTATTATTATTATTATTATTATCATCTTTGGAGAGCCAAATTTTTTAAACTTAAACTTCTCCTAATGCCGCTTCTTCAACACAGACTCGCCCAGGCCGTGGTGTTTTGTGGGAGAGCCACACTCAAGGGGCCAAAGAGCCGCATGTGGCTCACAAGCCGCGGTTTGCCGACCACGGCCCTGTATGTAAGGAATGTCTGCTTAATTCCAGCATCCCCCCGTCCCTCCTCGTTTCCAGGGGCAGAGGAGAAGCAGGCAGCACTGCACACCCCAGGCAGGGCCGCAGTCACCTCTCCTTCTCCCTCCTCCAGCTCTCCTGCGTTCTCCAGTGGGGGGAGGAGGGAGGACATGTGCCCGACACTCCGGGCTTGCCCGTGGGGCTGGGAGTGCCCGGCGATGCCACCGTCCTTGTGCTTCAAGGCGAGAAAGGGCTTAAGAACCACGTCTCCACCATAGCGGGTATATAACTGTGATCCTCACCTGAGGGTATTTTTCCCATTGGAAAAATACAGGGGGGAGGGGAGAGAGACAGAGACAGAGACAGAGAGAGACAGAGAGACATTGATTGGTTGTCTCCCTCATGTGCCCCAGCCACTCTGGGGATTGAGCCCGGGCACGGTGTCCAGTGTGACCTCCCGGTCCATAGGTCCACGCTCAGCCGCAGGGCGGAGACGTGCACACGTGCGGAGTCAGGCAGGCCGGCCGAAGAGTTCCGTGTTCCTCACCGAATCCCCCGTGTCCGGTGGACGGTGGCCCCGAGCGATGCCCGGAGGGAGCTGGTCTCAGGGTTCAGCTCTCAGCCTGTGCGCACACAGGCAAGCGGGCAGGAAGACGGGGACCGCCGTCCCCACACCCGATCCCCGTCACCCCCTGCGGCCCGCTCACCCGCGGTCCGTCCACACGCGGCCTCCACCGGTCAGTCCACGTCTCCGCCCCGCTCCAGCCCTCTTCCGGCTGCCGTCCGCGCCGCCGGGGAGACGGGCTCTGTACTCTGTGCCCTTTCGCTTACAGCCTCCGATGTAAGACCGTTCTCTTTCCTCTGAGCTGAGAGGGCAGCTGCGGCCGCCGGCGGGCCCGCGGTCCCGCCACTTCCCACGCCATCCCGGGCCGTGGCGCCAGCGCCAGCTCCTAAGCAGGCCGAGGCCGAGGCGGGCGTGGAGTGAGCCGGCACCCGGGCGCAGCGGGCAGCGCTGGGAGGTGCGGGGTAAACGGGAGCCTCTCTATCAGTTCAGGCCCGTTCCCGGGGGGTCGGAGAGGCCAGTGCGCTGTTTCCCCGGGGAGCGTTGGTTTCGCAGTGCCCGCCGGATTCCGCCCGTCTCCTGAGTGTTTTGTCGTCTATTATTGATGCCAAACCACAGTGCTATCTTCCAGCAGAAGGCCGCATCTCACAGCTTTATCTTTGCCGGGCTTGTTTTTGTAACTGTTCTAGACTCCAGCGAGCTAAGCATAAGCACACTGACGGTTAATCTCTTTAATTCTCACGGATACTGGGCAACCCATTAAAAATCAGAAGGGATGAGTTTTTATTGCCATTTTAATTAACTCTCTATTACTTTAATCAGAAACTGCAATGTTTTTGTTGGTTGGTTGGTTGGTTAATCCTCCTCACCTGAGACTATTTATCCATTGATTTTTACCTCCCAGGTAAGCCTGCAAGCAAGGTACAGGCCCTTGACTGGAATGGAACCCGGGACCTTTCAGACCGCGGGCCAATGCTCTGCCCACTGAGCCACATCGCCTAGGGCAGTGGTTGGCAAACTGCGGCTCGAGAGCCACATGCGGCTCTTTGGCCCCTTGAGTTTTTAGCAAAGGCCAGCTTAGGAGGACCCGAATTAAGTTCATAACAATGTACCAACCTATATAGTTTAAGTTTAAAAAATGTGGCTCTCAGAAGAAACTTCAGTCGTTGTGCTGTTGATATTTGGCTCTGTGGACTGAGTTTGCCGACCACGGGCCCAGGGCAACATGCAATGTTCTGATTAGGCTGCAGATAAGCTTACGTGGCACAGCTTTCCAAGAGGAAAGACGAACCGGGCGCGGAGCCCTCGCAGTGCTGTGCACAGGCGGCAGCGCTGCCAGCACGTCGGCGCCTCTGGAAAGCCAGGCCTGTTAAGAAGCTCCTGGGCGCCCAAAGGGTATATGTGTCTTCTGTCTTAAGAATTATCTCTGTGAATTAGGAAGGAGAGGTTTCCTCCGTGCCGCCCGGAGCCCAAGCCCGGGGCTTCCAGCAAAGGCGCGTCCAGAGCCACACAGGGTGGCAGCGGCCGGAGCGGGGGCAGCCGGCTCAGGTGCTTTTCCTTAGCGGCTGGGCTTCCTCCTTTCGGCCTCCCTCTGCTGTCCCTCTGCTGTCCCTCTGCTGTCTGCTGTCCCTCTGCTGTCCCTCTGCTGTCCGTCTGCTGTCCCTCTGCTATCCCTCTGCTGTCCGTCTGCTGTCCGTCTGCTGTCCCTCTGCTGTCCCTCTGCTGTCCCTCTGCTGTCCGTCTTCTGTCCCTCTGCTGTCCGTCTGCTGTCCCTCTGCTGTCCCTCTGCTGTCCGTCTTCTGTCCCTCTGCTGTCCGTCTGCTGTTCCTCTGCTGTCCCTCTGCTGTCCCTCTGCTGTCCGTCTGCTGTCCCTCTGCTGTCTGTCTGCTGTCCCTCTGCTGTCCGTCTGCTGTCCTTCTGCTGTCTGTCTGCTGTCCCTCTGCTGTCCCTCTGCTGTCCGTCTGCTGTCCGTCTGCTGTCCCTCTGCTGTCCGTCTTCTGTCCCTCTGCTGTCCGTCTGCTGTCCGTCTGCTGTCCCTCTGCTGTCCGTCTTCTGTCCCTCTGCTGTCCGTCTGCTGTCCCTCTGCTGTCCCTCTGCTATCCCTCTGCTGTCTGTCTGCTGTCCCTCTGCTGTCCGTCTGCTGTCCCTCTGCTGTCCCTCTGCTGTCTGTCTGCTGTCTATCTGTCTGCTGTCTGTTTAGTGTCTATCTATCTGCTCTGTTTGCTATCTGTCTGCTGTCTGTCTGTTCTCTGTCGTGTCTGTCTGCTCTCCGTCTGGTGTCTGTCTGTCTGCTGACTGGTGTCTCTCTGTTGTCTGTCTGTCTGCTCTCCATCTGCTGTCTGTATGCTGTCCATCTCGTGTCTGGCTGTCTGTCTGGTGTCTGTCTGGTGTCTGTCTGCTATCTGTCTGCTCTCTGTCTGATGTCTCTCTGTCTGTCTGGTGTCTGTCTATCTGCTGTCTGTCTGGTATTTGTCCATCTGCTGTCTGTGTGCTGTCTGCTGTCCGTCTGCTCTCAATCTGGTGTCTGTCTGTTTGCTGTCTGTGTGCTGTCCATCTGCTGTCTGTCTGTTGTCTGTTGTCTGTCTGTCTGCTCTCCATCTGCTGTCTGTCTATCTGCTGTCTCTATGCTGTCCATTTGGTGTCTGTCTGTCTGTCTGTCTGGTGTCTGTCTGTCTGTATCTGCTGTCTGTTTGCTATCTGTCTGCTGTCTGCTCTCCATCTGGTGTCTGTCTGCTGACTGTCTGGTGTCTGTCTGTCTGGTGTCTGTCTACTGTCTGTCTATCTGCTGTCTGTATGCTGTCCATCTGGTGTCTGTCTGTCTGGTGTCTGTCTGGTGTCTGCTCTCCATCTGCTGTCTGTCTGTCTGTCTATCTGCTGTCTGTGTGCTGTCCATCTGCTGCCGGAGACGAGGGAAGAGCTGGCGGTGGGCAGGGCTGCTCTGGAGGTTGCTCCTCTTCTCTCCGTGCGGCCATGAAGTCTGGAAAGGAGTTAGCAAACAGCCCGTCACATCAGGAAACGCTTGGACCTGCTTTCTTGGCCATCGTCCTCAGGGAGGGGGTACCCCTAGGTCAGGCCAGGCACAAGGATGGGGTACCCCTAGGGAAGGCCAGGCACAGGGACTGGGTGCACCTAGATCAGATACAGGGAGCGGTACCCCTAGGTCAGATACAGGGAGGGATACCCCTAGGTCAGATACAGGGAGGGATACCCCTAGGTCAGATACAGGGAGGGATACCCCTAGGTCAGACACAGGGAGGGGGTACCTCTAGGTCAGACACAGGGAGGGGGTACCCCTAGGTCAGATACAGAGAGGGGGTACCCCTAGGTCAGATACAGGGAGGGGGTACCCCTAGGTCAGATACAGGGAGGAATACCCCTAGGTCAGATACAGGGAGGGGGTACCCCTAGGTCAGATACAGGGAGGGATACCCCTAGGTCAGACACAGGGAGGGGGTACCTCTAGGTCAGACACAGGGAGGGGGTACCCCTAGGTCAGATACAGGGAGGAATACCCCTAGGTCAGATACAGGGAGGAATACCCCTAGGTCAGATACAGGGAGGGATACCCCTAGGTCAGATACAGGGAGGGATACCCCTAGGTCAGATACAGGGAGGGATACCCCTAGGTCAGATACAGGGAGGGATACCCCTAGGTCAGATACAGGGAGGGGGTACCCCTAGGTCAGATACAGGGAGGAATACCCCTAGGTCAGATACAGGGAGGAATACCCCTAGGTCAGATACAGGGAGGGATACCCCTAGGTCAGATACAGGGAGGGATACCCCTAGGTCAGATACAGAGAGGGGGTACCCCTAGGTCAGATACAGGGAGGGGGTACCCCTAGGTCAGATACAGGGAGGAATACCCCTAGGTCAGATACAGGGAGGAATACCCCTAGGTCAGATACAGGGAGGGATACCCCTAGGTCAGATACAGGGAGGGATACCCCTAGGTCAGATACAGGGAGGGGGTACCCCTAGGTCAGATACAGGGAGGGGGTACCCCTAGGTCAGATACAGGGAGGAATACCCCTAGGTCAGATACAGGGAGGGATACCCCTAGGTCAGATACAGGGAGGGGGTACCCCTAGGTCAGATACAGGGAGGGGGTACCCCTAGGTCAGATACAGGGAGGGGGTACCCCTAGGTCAGATACAGGGAGGAATACCCCTAGGTCAGATACAGGGAGGGATACCCCTAGGTCAGATACAGGGAGGGGGTACCCCTAGGTCAGATACAGGGAGGAATACCCCTAGGTCAGATACAGGGAGGAATACCCCTAGGTCAGATACAGAGAGGGGGTACCCCTAGGTCAGATACAGGGAGGAATACCCCTAGGTCAGATACAGGGAGGGATACCCCTAGGTCAGATACAGGGAGGGGTACCCCAGGTCAGACACAGGGAGGGGGTACCTCTAGGTCAGACACAGGGAGGGGGTACCCCTAGGCCAGATACAGGGAGGGGTACATCTAGGTCAGACACAGGGAGGGGGTACCCCTAGGTCAGATACAGGGAGGGATACCCCTAGGTCAGATACAGGGAGGGATACATACCCCTAGGTCAGATACAGGGAGGGATACCCCTAGTCAGACACAGGGAGGGGGTACCTCTAGGTCAGACACAGGGAGGGGGTACCCCTAGGTCAGATACAGGGAGGGGTACATCTAGGGAAGCCAGGCACGGGGGTGGGAGGCTCTGGGACCAGTTCAGTCCACTCCACACCCGCCTGGCCGGGCAGCAGCTCACCGTGGCCTCAGCTGGCTTTGCTCCTTGAAAGAGCGGGTAGGTGTCTGGACAAGCTCGGATGCTAACCCACAATTACGATGCGGCACTCGAGAGCCACGCCTGTTACACGTTGTTTAATAACATGATGTTCTGCCCAGGTCCATGTGTTCAGAGCTTTAAAGACCCTGTATTTCCAGGTCCCATAAGCACGTCCCTGGTCCCGCCTTCTTGTCCGATGAGGATGTGTTACTGCTGCTATGCACATCTTGCTGTGAATGGGCAATGTCTAAATTCAGTTGTTTTCTGAATGAATTTCTATATTTCTGAGCAAATTTAATGTTCCGTTGGGGCACTTTATACTGCATTTGGTAACACTCTTGATTGAAATGAGCAATTAGTTCAACCAAACAAGAGATTAATTTAGTGAAATATTATTTCAATCTGTTTTATTGTTTCTTAAAAACAAGTATAAACAAAATTAACCAAAACCAAAATAAAGCCCCAAATACTAAGTCTACCAGTTAACTCTGTCCAAAACGCTGAGGCGTTGGAAAACTGATGATCAGCACCTCCAGTGTGAGTTTTTGAGAATCTAACAAGGGTGGAAGGGACTTAGTTATGATTGGCGTGACTTTGAGAATTAGTTCTATTTTATCTATTTATAAAAATTTTACCCTAGTGGGATTTTACTGGTAGTTATACGAGCTAAACTGCCATTGTACATTTGTCCAAACCTGTAGAATGTACACAGTGTGAACCATAAGCTCTGGGTGAGGAAGAGTGTGATGTGGGTCCAGCAGCTGTGACAAATGTCCGAGTCTGGGCGTGACTCCGTGTGCTGAGGGAGACTGTGCATCCATGAACACAGAGTGTGGGAAGCCTCTGCATGCGTGGCTCTGTGCTGCTGGGAACCGTCAACTGCACTAAAAAGCAACGTCTATTGAAACAAACGTGACCTTCACAAGTGATGTGTATGAAAGATTGACATCTGATTAAGTTGAAATAAAGCAGAAAAAAGATATGATTGCAGCTGACTAAGAAAAACGTAGATAGATTTGCCTCAGTGGTCGGCAAACCGCGGCTCGAGAGCCACATGCGGCTCTTTGCCCCCTTGAGTGTGGCTCTTCCACAGAACACCACGCGCGGGCACGCACGGACAGTGCGATGGAAACTCCGTGGCCCGTGCGCTGAAGTCGGTTTTCGGCCTGGGCGAGTCCGTTTTGAAGAAGTGGTGTTAGAACACTCAAGGGGCCAAAGAGCCGCCTCGTTGTAAATAACACTGCCATAAACACAGCGGTGCATCAGGGCATCTCCCAAAAACGTACACACTTAACTGCTGATAACTCCATTGATGTTTCTTTCTTTTCAGATTTAACCCAATTGGAATTAATGATTATTCTAAGTATGTATACATTTTTTTGGGACACCCTATACATTCTTACGAATTACAGTTTTGGGTTTCTTCAGATATATTCCCAGAAGTAGAATCACTAGGTCAAATGGCAGTTCCATTTTTAATTTTTTAAAAAATATTTTTATTGATTTCAGAGAAGAAGGGAGAGGGAGAGAGAGACAGAAACGTCAATGATGAGAGACAATCATTGATTAGCTGCCTCCTGCACGCCCCACAGTGAGGATTGACGTAATCCAGGCATGTGCCCTGATCGGGATCAAACCCCGACCTCCTGGTTCACAGATCGACTCTCAACCGCTGAGCCCGCCCACCAGGCCCATTTTTAATTTGGGGGGAAACTCCATGCAGTTTTCCCAGGGGCTGCACCAATCAGCATTCCCGCCAACAGTACACGAAGGTTCCCTTTTCTCCACATTCTCACCAATATTTGCCATTTGTAGATTAATGACCATAGCCATCCTACAGGTGTGAGGTGACATCTCATTGAGATTTTTAATTTACATTTCTCTGATAATTTCTGACATTGGTCATCTGTACATATGTCTATCGGCCGTCTTTGGAGAAGTGTCTATTCAGGTCCTTTGCCAATTTTTTAATTGGATTGTTTATTTTCTTGGTGTTGAATTGTATAAATTCCTTATAAATTTTGGGAATTAACCCATTATCATATGTATCATTGGCGAGTATGTTCTCCCATTCGGTGGACTGCCTTTTCATTTTGTTGATGGTTTCCTTTGCTGTGAAAAAAACTTTAGTTTGGTGTAGTCCCATTTGTTTACTTTTTGTCTTGTTTCCCTTGCCGAGGAGATATATCGGAAAAAAGTGTTGCTAAGAGCAATGTCTGCAAGTTTACTGGTGTTTTCTTCCAGGATTTTTATGGTATCGAGTATTACATGTAAGTCTGTAGTCCATTCTGAGTTTATTCTCGTCTATGGTGTGAGAAGGCGGTCCAGTTCCAGTTTTTGCACCTATTTGTCCAGGTTTCCCAGGACCATTTATCGACTAGTCTATCTTTACCCATTGTTTGTTCCTGCCTCCTTTGTCAAAGAGTCATTGACCACAAAGGCATGGGCTTGTTTCTGGGCGCTCTGTTCTGTCTCATTGATCTGTATGCCCGTTTCTGGGCCAGAACCATGCTGTTTTGATGAGTGTGGCCTTGTGCAGTTGGATATCTGGAGCGTGATATCTCCAGCTTAGTTCCAAATAAAACCATGTTTCTAAAAGGGTTCCTCCTGGAAAAATGCTGAGCTTTATTTACTAAACATAACCTCACAGATCATTTCGTAACTCTACTCTGCTCAGGGAACTATGGTGACACGTTTAATCTGTTATCTCTGTTTTGAACTATTTAAAATATTAAAACTATATAGCGATATGGGAGGCCATTATGCACCCGCTTATTTTTCTTTGTAATTTATCTTAGTATGTAGCCCATGCAGAAATAATCTAAGACTATTTCATTCGCTTGGGGAAAATGAGACACAGGACACATTTTTTTGGTCTTGATTCCTTGGTACAGAATATCCATCATCATTGCATAGGTAAGCATACTTTCAGAAACCTGATCATGTACAAATTGGAGAAATCCCAAAATTATCTATTTCGAGATTGTCTCAGAGAATACTAGTGAAAAATCAGTCTTCTCCTCCAACACCACACTCCAACACCACACTCTGGACAAGTAACTAAATTCATCATTCTCACCCTTGAGAAAATGTTTTGAACTCTCAGTTTTAATGAATTCGCCCAGCTGAGCAGAGGTATTGGAATATGATAAACATTTGGTTTAAGTGCCCGGAGAGGGTTTTTGTTATTGTTATTCAGCTTTTAATCAGCAGCTTCATCCTGGCCTGTGAGGATCAGAGCGCTGACCCCCTGCTCAGACCCTAAGGCTGTGGAACCTTATAATTACGATGCCCCTCCCCGTGGGGGAGCCGGAGTTCGTTGTTGTATTTATTTTAGGATGTATGTGTAATAACCAGGCTTGGGGAGGGTGAGATGAATCATTGGTTACTGATAGCTTCATTTTTAATAAATAATAATTTATCATGATTAAATGGGGTTAGGGTGTCTTTGTTTCTATGGTTAAAAACACATAGTAAAGAAAGGAAAAGAAAATAAACACAAAATAAACATGTTACTCAGACAACATCTAATATATAATTTTGTGTGGAGTTAAAAATGGCAAAATGTGCTGGGACCGGTTTGGCTCAGTGGATAGAGCGTCGGCCTGCGGACTGAAGGGTCCTAGGTTCGATTCCGGTCAAGGGCATGTACCTTGGTTGTGGGCACATCCCCAGTGGGGGGGTGTGCAAGAGGCAGCTGGTCGATGTTTCTCTCTCATCAACATTTCTAACTCTCTGTCCCTCTCAATTCCTCTCTGTGTAAAATCAATAAAATATATTTATTAAAAAAATAATAAATAAATAAAAATGGCAAAATGCTTCATTATTAATACTTTTGTTGTCCCTCCCAATAAGTCCGTTATTTTGGTGATATTGTTGGTATTATGGAGAATATTAATACTTGGTGTCATTGCGTATGTGAATACAATCGTAGCCTTAAAACCGAGAGCAAAACATGGCATCCATTGGGGCCTGCGGTGAAGGACGGGACTTTTTTCCTTTAATCTTGGTAAGTTTCATCCTTTATGTCCTGCTCTGGCAGAGAGGCAGGGGAAAGGAGCAATTGGAGAGGGTGAAGAATCCATCCTCCTCCCCCCGAATTTGTAACAAATAAAAATTTCAGTTCAGCAAAATGCGTTTTAATCAATGAATAACGGGCAACATACAAAAATATGTAATTTATATGTAAGTTAAATGTACAGATGGTCTGGATTTTGGAAGAATTTATACGTCGGGAGTGGGGAATTTGGTAGTTCTGATGTATAAGATGAGAAAGAAAAGAGAGAGGTTGACCTTACATTGTGTCCACCTCACAATTTTCTAGTCTTTTTACAACTGCTGTGAAACAAAGACCTACCTTTAGTTCTTCTGAAATGGGCAGTAAGTCCCTTCCACCCTTTCCGTGTTCTGTTGGCACAGGCCTGGGTGACGGTACTCGCACGCAGCTACCTAAAGGGGCTGGTGAGACACAGCCTGCTGTCAGCTCCTGCCTGCTCGGTTTTTTCTTAGCTCACCCCGTCCGTCCTCTGTCACCGTGGAGACAGGTGTGCCCGGCCTGAGACTGTCCTTGGCGCGGTGGTGACGCGTGTCCTCCGAGGGAGGCCTGGAGAGGGCCGGAGTGCCGGCAGCACAGGGGCCGGGGTCCTGGAGTGTGTCCCCTCCCCAGGCCCCCGTTTCTCAGGGACTAGGACTGGCTGCGTTTCAGCGACCCTGAGTTCTCGGTGCTTTCCAGAGTGCGGCGTCTCCTGGTGAACCCGAGCCACCTAAATGCTCGGGTAGCCTGTCCCGAGGAGCAGGGGTGGGCCAGCGATCGGGGTCTCTGGATAACGGGAAAGACGGAGTGTTCGCCGAGGCTGGCTCCAGTGACCGATCACTCCTATAGCCTGGGGCGCAGCCGTGAGTCTGAGCGGCCCCAGGTGCCCTCAGCCCTCCTCGGTGCTTAGTTTCTGATTCTGAAAACGGCAAAAGGCCAGAGCAAGGCTTCACACATTTCTGTGATAGTGGAGCCATCTGGGTCCGGGTGAAAACAGGAATTACCCCTGAGAGCTGTGGATGTATTCTTAGTCCTCACTGTGTGTCCAGGTGTGGGAAAGTCTGAGGAGCTGGCCGTGATTGGAAATGCTTTAAAGAATTTGGATAAAAGGTGCCCGGGTAAATACAAAGAATGAGTGATTTAATAACAATCCTGGCAATCTGGCGCTTTCATCTAGGACTTCAATGCACACGAGACACAGCAGACACACGGGCCGGAGCTGACTTAGAAAGGGTCACAGAGCGGTTCACCAGCGTTGATCTGAATGTCAGTCTGTGGCTTGCCCTCAGTCAGGCAGCTGCCTAAGGTCATACCCCTACACGGAGCACATTTATTAATTAATCAACGATTTTTGAGTAACGGACCAAGCTCTGTAAGAGGTGCCAGGTCCCCGGAGAGGAAAGCTGCCTCGTTCTGCCAACAGCAGCATGCAGCCGTGCCGCGCCACAAAGCCATCCCAACCAGGAAGGCCCGGGAGCCTCTGGGTGTGACCGGCCCAGCCTGGGAATGGGGTGAGATCCACCTGAGCAATACGTGTTAGAACCGGCCTCCTCGGGCTGGGTGCGAAGCACACGCTGAAACACAGGGGCCGTGGCCTCTGTGATGTGAATGTGGAGGAAGGGCCTTTTGGACGTTTTCAGATGCTGTTGTTCACAAATGGAGGACGCTGTCTCCTCTCTTTTCTCGATCTTCTCTTCTTTCCACCGAAATCGCAGATGTCCCTCCGCTCCGGGGCCAGTTGGTTCTGAGCCACGGATTCCTGCCAGCCGGCGTGCTCCCCAGGTTGGCTTCCTTTCGTAAGCGTGTTTTGTGTTGATGTCTGACTTTGAAGATCAAAGATTCTTAGGAAACTCCTCTTCCCCTTTCTGTGTGGTGGGTCCCCCAGTGGTCGCCTTTCAGCTCCGTGTCTTCCAGACACATCTCTGCATGTGAGGCGGGAGGAGGCCTCAGAAACGGGCCCTGCTCACTGTCCACGCCCCCGGGCCCCGTGAGTTCCCAGGGAGGAGTGGAGTCTCCTAAGTTCCCCTCCACACACTTCTGTGGAATGAGAGAAGCAGCTGCCAGCACAGTCCCAAGGTAGTAATGCTTATTGCTCACCCACTGTCCTGTCCCATGTAGATACTATCCTATCGTCATCCCCAATAAAAAGGGGTTTCAGAAAGGTATTTGGGACAGGCTGGTGGCTGCCAGAGGCATGGGCGGGGTGGGGTGGGGGTGTGTGTGTGTGTGAGATGGGTGAAGGGAGTGAAAACTTTCAAAATTCGGATCAGAGAATGCATCAGTCCTGGGGCGGATGTACAGTGTGGTGACTACAGGGAGTGCTGCGTTGCGTATTTGAAAGTTGCGAAGAGACTGTATCTTAAAAGTTTTCATCACCAGAGAAAAACATACTGTAACTGTGTGTAGTGATAGATGTTAATAGGATTCAGTGTCATCCTTTCACAGTCTGTACAAATATCCACTCATTATGTTGTACACGTGAAGCTAATACAATGCTGTGTGCCAATGATATCTCCATAAAAGTACATTACATTCAGAGCAAAGTAATACACATACACACACACACACACATACCCCAGATATGAAGGTGTCTGGGTCACTTTGCCGCCGTCCCTGTTAGCAGAGGTGATGAAGGGAAGGCTGTTTAGGCACACGCCTCTGGAATGTGTTCCGGACTTTTATTTGAGGTGGGTGTGTCATGCTGAGCATTATAATCATTCAAGGAAGACAATGCATTTTACCATGAAGCTCATAAGACGTGGACACTGCCCTCGGTCTGTGATCTCCGGGCCTTTGCTGACCGCCACCAGGGTCTCCCGGGTGTGGGGACGGCCAGCACCTCCTCGCCCTGAAGCAACCCTTCTCTCTGCTCACTGAGGTTCCTGTCTCTCCCTCACCCTTCCTCTTGGAAACCAGTGAAAATATATATACTTAAAAAACAATACACCAGCCCTAACCGGTGTGGCTCAGTGGACAGAGCATAGGTCTGCGGGCTGAAGGGTCCCGGTTCGATTCTGGTCAAGGGCATGTACCTTGGTTGCGGGCACATCCCCAGTAGGAGGTGTGCAGGAGGTAGCTGATGGATGTTTCTCTCTCATCGATGTTTCTAACTCCCTATCCCTCTCCCTTCCTCTCTGTAAAAAATCAGTAATAATAATAAAAAAGACACACCAGCCGAAGCAGAGGTGACCCCCACCCCCACTGCTCTGGGATTCTCCCTCCCGGCTCTGGGATTCTCCCTCCCGGCTCTGGGATTCTCCCTCCCGGGTCGCCAGGAAGGTAACTGAAATGTTTGCCCTCAGCGGAGGTAATTAGTCTTTTCCCCTCGGGTTGTGTGAGACTGTAAATAGACTTGAGGAAACAATTAAGCAGGAAGATAATGAGATGCGGAAAGAAAATGTGTTCTGCTACCAATAATTACCGTGTAGGCATCTTCTGTAACCAGAACTGCGCGCTACCTGAACGTTCTCCACGTTTGACGGAAGGTTGTGCAATGCGCTTCATTTGCTCACTATTGAACTTCTTCCAGTGAAATTATCCAGCCAATTAACAGGCTTTTTTTCTCTGCGCGGTGCCCTCTAGACACGGCTTACATATCCCAGTGGGAAGCAGACCCCGGACAGTTTCTTTCGTTTCGCTGAGCAAACCGAATTCCTCTCCCTGCCCTTTGCCCCTCCGAGTGTGTGCTCTGAGCTCAGAAAGGACAGCAGTCCCCGCTGTGTTCCTTCTGTCCCCGCCCTCCTCGGGGGCGTGAGTAATGGACCAGCCGCCACCCTGGGACCCGGGAGGGATGCCGGGCGCTGCTCAGGGGGAGGGCCTCGCACGGCCCATGGTCTGTGTTTTCTCCGGCGTAGAAAACGGTAAAACGCTCCCCCAGAGAGCTCGGCCTCCGTTTCCTTGTCTGTAAAATGGGCACAACAAGCATGCTCTCTTTTCACGGGGTTCGTGTGAGGAGTAAAGGAATTGGTATACGCCGAGCACTTAGAGGTGCGCCAGGCACACAGGAAATGCTCTGGAAGTGTTGGCTCTTATTTTAAAAAATGGTTGTACCTGGATCACATTTACTAACCCTAGGGATACTGTTTACTCCGCTCCTTTCACTCACAGAGGCACCTCCTTCCCTCCACCAGCACCGGGTGCCCTGCATCACCAAGCAGGACGTACAGGCTGCTGGCTGAGAATCCAGTGAAGGCCAGTGAGTGGGAGGGCGTGAAAGGATTTTCCAAGAAAGTGTGGCAGAGCCACATAACACTTATATCTGGTTTGACTTTCCAGGACTACCCGTTAGGAATTCTCTTCTCCTTGAATGGTACTGACAACCTCTCTGTCTCTCTCCTTTCCTCTCTTCTGCCCTGTCTCCCTCCCTCTCTCTTTCTTCTTTCCCTCCCTCCCTCCCCCCTCCCTCCCTCTCCCCCTCCTTTCTCCTCTCCTTCCATCGAGGGACTTTTATGCTCAGTTGACAAGCTGACCAAGACAGTCTCCATTTCAGAAGCACAGATTCTGAAATGATCTTCTCTTATGTGTTTACGAGCATCCGGCACTCAGTTGTAGTGCGGCAGATCAGTTCTACAAAAAGAAAGAGTAAACAGATACAAGAGGAACGAAATCAACTTTGAAAATCTTCAGATTTTATATAATCGACTAGCTAGGAAGTTGTGCGGGTGCCACCCATCCTGCACGCTGAGGGATTGTCCGGTCCCACCAGGAAAATCTCACATCCTGTAATCCTTCCTCTCCTACCTGGATCCACGCTGAACACTTACTGGGGTGTGAGCCAAGCTCTTGGCTGCCTATGACTCATTCCATCACTGCCTCCCGTTTGGCTGGCACATGCTCTAAAGAGTGTGGAAAACCTACCCGGCAATAACTGAAGGCATTTGTAGTGGTTGCCTTTTATAGCGTACCAGAGGCCTGTTGCATGGAGAGATTTGTGCAATAGGCCTTCCTTCCCTTGGCTTCCAGCACCGGTTTTCTTCTGGCGCCTGGGACCCAGGCCTTCGCTCCTGCTGGAGTCTGCCATCTTTGTCTTCACGGTAGCCGGTGTGCCGCTCATGTACATCCCTTTGTCCCCAGCCCTCCCTCTCACAGGCGTCTTGCTCCACCCAGCCGCTCCCTGCCTGGAGCAGCTGGGTGTCATCTTTGTCCTTCTAATTTGCATATTCCCTTCTGATTGGCTGGTGGGTGTAGCAGAGTGATGTCAATTTGCATGTTTCTCTTTTATTAGTGCAGATGCCCTTCTACTTTAATGTACTGTCTATTGTCTATTATTCTTAAAGGTACAGATGAGGTGAGTGCTTTGGTTTGATAGCCAGGTTTACTTATATATGTCTGTCTTTAATAAAATGTAAATACAGATCTATTTGGAGGCTTAGTTATAATGGGAAATGGACAAATTATGATTTTTCTCCTTTTATCTTAATGTAATTTTCACTTAATAAGTACTGGCAACAGCCCTGGGCTGTTTGGCTCCGTCAGAGTGTCAGCCCACAGACGGAAGGGCTTCGGGTTCGATTCCCATGTTGTTGGTTGAGCCAGAGTTGACGTATGTGGCTGGACTTTTAGGGCAGCTGCATGACCTGAATTGTCTTCCTACGGGATGTGTTGGCAGAGATCGGGGGGTGCTTTGGACTGGAACTGTCGAAACAAGCGGGAGCTAGTTTGAGCTTTCTCTGGTTGAAGCTGAAAGCTAGTTATTGGCCAAAAGGCAGGTGAGGGCGCTTGTGAGGCATTTCTCTCCTGCGCCACGGGGCCTCTGCACCGCTGTGGTTTGCAAAGCCATTGGAATACAGGGTATTGGGGAGCCAACCAGCCTCTGAACTGCGTGAGCAGGAGGATTCTGAAGAGTTGCCGTATACTTTTATTCTAAAAAATTCCCAGTTTGAAAGATAAAATGTGCCAGGTTTTCCCTGGGCCCAGACGGCACAATGCAATAAGATGAGTCTCAATTTAATGTACTTCCCGAGGTTTGGGTCAGGAATTACTTCCTAAATATTGAATCACCAGCTCGGCTTCAGCTCTCGATTGGCAGATGAACACACTTCATTTGTTATGATGACAGTCTGAGCGTGTGGCCTGCTGGGAAGACGAGGTTCTTGTTTTGGGGAGTCAGACACGACACCTAGGACACCTGTGGCCTTCTCTGGGCCCCGCGACCCTCAGGTCCACCTCGAGCGCAGAGCGTGCGCCGTGAAGAACCGACGCAGCTCGCCACGCTGCTCCGTCCACTCCGCCCCGGACACGGCCTCTGTCCACTCCGCCCTGGACGCAGCCTCCGTCCACTCCGCCCCGGACACGGCCTCCGTCCACTCCGCCCCGGACACAGCCTCCGTCCACTCTGCCCCGGACGCAGCCTCTGTCCACTCTGCCCTGGACGCAGCAGGCTGCCCGAGAGGAGAGCCGATGGGGCGTGGGGAGTAATTGGTGCTGAGAAGAAGCACTGAGCTCACAGGATGACACCCTCTTCCCTCGTAAGGCGGTAATTGCAGCCTCCGTGTTTTCAATTAGTCAAGGCATTCGTGTTTTCCAAGGCGGCTGTGTGGGTGCAGGCTGCTTTGTTCACAGGGCAGTACTTACTGTTAGGACACAGCGTGGCTTGTGCATGCCTCCTGACCGCAAGGGGGGGGAGCGGCTGGCCACGGCAGGGAGTGGCCACGGCTGTCGGGGGGCGGGGGCGGAAGGGTGACTCACAGTCGGAGTGGATGGAGGGCCGGGGACCCCAAGAAAACAGCCCTTGGAGACGCTAAGGGCGGCCCACGCCGGGCTCCCCAAATCAAACGAGACCCAAAGCGCAGGGCACATCCTTTGTGAGGAGTCATGCTGTGCAAGTGCTCTTGCCGAGCAGGCTGGCGCATCTTTTGTATGTTTCTGACATGTCCATGGGCACATGTTGGAAATCAGTCTTCACACGTCAGTGAGATGTTCCTCAGAAGCCGTGGCTCTGGCCACAGAGGGCCTGCGTGGCTCGCAGAGCGGCGATGGGCAGAAGCACCACAATCCTCACCAAACCGAGGCCTGCGTGGCGATGCTGGTTCCGGGCGACGAGAGTTTGGATCAGGGAGGTGAAGGAGTCTAAAGACCAACACGGGTCCCACGTTTCCTCTGAGCTACAGCCATGGAGTCGATCCAAGCGTAAATCAAAGATAGGAAACCATTACCCCCGTTCCTCTTCAATGAAATAACACCCACATCTGTGGTGGGAAGACTTATTGAAACTTTTTAAGCTATTATTGCAACCCCGCTGGTTGGAGGGTCATTGGTGTCTCAGGAAGGCGGGATTGCCATGGGCCCATCCAAAGGCTGAAGGGATGAGCGGACACAGAAAGCCTACTTGTGGCCGAAGGAATTGAAACCACAGACAGTTTGATTTTTTTGTTTTGTTTCTGGATGTGTAAGTAACCCATGCTCATCCTACAGAAAATTATTGAGAGGAGAACATAAAAACCTTAACGCTGACTACTGTTCTTGAATAGCAGGCGGTTTTGATGAATTTGATCTCTGAGGACACCGGCTGCGATGGCAGAGGGCACCTGTCCCCGGCTCTCCGCCCAGAGCTTGCTCTCATGCCCTTTGCTGACCCCCGCCCCCTTTCGTTCACTTTTACCTTCAGCCCCTTCCGTTCTCCCCAACCCTGTCCCCTTTCCAGTCCCATAATACCCTTCACCACCAGCTCCCACCACTCAAACCTCTGCTTCCAGAGGGACTGTGTGTGTGTGTGTGTGTGTGAGAGAGAGAGAGACAGAAAGAGAGAGGGAGAGAGAGAGAGAGAGAGAGAGAGAGAGAGAGAGAGAGAGAGAGAACACAGTAGGCGGTGGACCTCTGGGATTGGATTGATGTACAGGGTTCCTTCAGAAGTTTTTGATGTACCCTGGCTGGTTCAGTCCCTGGTCCCTGTGTGCAGGAGGCGACCAGTCCATGTCTCTCTCACACTGATGTTTCTCTCTCCCCCCCCCATCCCACTGCTCCCTCTCTCCCATTCACTCTCTAAAGATCAGTGGGGGGAAATATCCTCAGTTGAGGATTAAAAAAAGTTCTTGGCGCATGATCACAGTTCGGCCTAGTGATAGAGCCCAGGAAGGCGGCAGGCCCGGTGCGGCTGAGGCCGTCCTGCAGGCAGAGAGTGAAGCGTACCCTCAAAGGGCATTTCTCCTGGCGCCAGAGGAAAAGCCTCCCCCGATCATCAGTATGGACCGGTGCTGCTTCTCAAGAAGCTTAAAGCCAGCCCCCTAATCAGGTCAAAGCTGACTGACGGGGCCTCCTTCTGAAATGATCTTACTCCCCTGGACAACGCCGGGAAGTTCCTGTAGGCCGTTTCTGAGACAAAGCATTTGCATAAAGCCCAGCCTTTCATGCCGATTAAACATTCGGCAGTAAGTGGTCGAAAATAATCCCCCCAGACTCCAGACACTTTATTCTGACTTAGCCTCCCCTTTTCACACGGACATTTTTAACTTGAATGTTCGCCAGCCTGCTTAATGGTCCCTCCTTCTCCCACCTAGAGGGCGCTGAGGGGTGCTGTGTGCCAGCCGGGCCTGGCAGAGGCCCACCCAGGACTCTTGGGGTTAGGTGGTCCCCACACTAACGGGGGGGGAGGGGATGGGGGCTGCCATTCCACCCCTCCCCCCTAATTTATGTTGGCTCCACCATCAACACTTAGCTGTAAACCCCCCGCTAGTGCCCAAGTCACCAGTAGGGGAGCTGAGAGGAAGAAAAAGCCCTATTTATGTTTATTTAAAAAATATATATTTGTATTGATTTCAGAGAGGAAGGGAGAGGGAGAAACATCAATGATGAGAGAGAATCGTCGATCCGCTGCCTCCTGAACAACCCCTACTGGGGATCCAGCTCACAACCCAGGCGTGTGCCCTTGACCAGAGTGGAACCTGGGACTCTTCGGTGTACACGGGGCCACACCAGCCAGGGCGCTATGGATGTTTATTTGCAGCAAGTGTTGTCCCCGTTTGCTAGGTGGTGAGAGGCAGAGTAACGTCCGAGAGCAAGGGCCGTGCTGTGGGGCAGATCCAGGCTGTGTCCCTGCTCTGCCCTCTGGGCTGAGTGCCCGGTGTCTCGCCCCCCCTCCCCACGCCCAGCTCCCGGCGTGCACAGGGGGACAGAGGCCCCAGCACTGCACAGGGTGTCGGGGATCAGTGACCTAATGCCTGATCGCCCCCGCGGGGCGTCTGCCGTGCGTCCGACTCCGAGCCGCTGGGCCTGAGTCACGCGCGTGGTCGTGCGGGTAGCAGGCAGCGACGCTGTGGGACGCCGTCCTCGGAGGGCCCTGCTGTCATCCTAACCGTCCTCAGGAGCCAAGGCCGTCGCTCTCGTCAGGATGCCCTAGTTGCCTTGGCGAGGCGGCTGGGCCAGGACATGTGGGAGGGTCTGGACTGTTCTAGAGGCTCCATATTACATGCTGGGCCCTGGGACCGAACATTCCAGAACCGGAGGAAGGCACAGCCTCTCAGGTCTGTGGGCCTGGGAGCACCACCCTCCCCTGCGGTGCGTGCCTTGGGGCCACGCTGTGGAATCAGGCACTTCCCAGACTCTAAAGGAAACGGAGTCTGCACCCCCTGGACCTCAGCACGCCGGGCGCGCAGGCAGGGGGCACCGCTGAGCGGTCGGTGGGAGGGGCTGGGGAGCAGGGGCCACGTGGGCCACGTCCCACCGAGAACACGAAGCAGCCGAGGCCGTGGCTGAGAGCCTAGCGTGTAGATGGCGTGTGTAAGCGTGTGGCAGGCTGAGGCTGGGCTGTAGGAGCAGGTCAGCGTGGGGGCCGGCCGGCCGGGGGAGGGGCCCTGTCACTCAGCGTCCCGGGCTCAGGCGGTGCGGCCCTCGCTGCCTCCCGGGAGGGGCTTGCAAGCCGCTGGTGCGAAGGAGGGCCCCAAGGCCACTGACACGGACAGCGCGGTGCCCGGCGCCTGCCTGCCGTGCCCCTGGAGGGAGTGCAGCCAGTGGCCGTCCTGCTGCAGCACGAGGGCTCAGGTCAGACCCCGTCTGATCTCCCCGCCACTCTCCCAGCGTGGCTGCCGGGGGCTCCTCCATGACAGTGGACAGTAGCTCCCCCTCACCCTCTGGGGGTCACTGACTTGGCTGCTCCCACAAACACTTCTCAAGCAGGGGTGACCAGAAGTATCTTAAAGAAACCATGTTTGTACTGGTTTCCGAGAGGAAGGGGAGGGAGAGAGAGAGAGCCATCGGTGATGAGAGGGAATCATTGATCTGGGCCTCCCGCAGGCCCCTGCTGGGATCGAGCGGCAGACACATCCATTCAGGGGAACTTGTATGCATTTTCTGGCCGAACACGGAGAAAGCGAACAGTTAATTCAGTTTCCAGCTTTTTAAGTTTCCGTAGTCTGATGGGCAAGGTACCTCTTTCCAAATCCGTGCTTTTCGGTGCAGCTCTCCGTTTATCCCAGCGACCTCCGAGACCCCAGCGGCCCTGCCCACGGAGGAACGTGTTTGGAAATGGGGGTGAACGTCAATACGTAAAACCCGCCGTTTCGGCTACTTTAACGCACACATTTCCGGGTTCCAGGACGTTTGCTGGGGGTGCAGCCACGGCGCTGTGTGGTTCCGGCCATGCCCAGCACCCAGAAGGGAGCCCTGCACCCTGATCAGTCACCCCCATTTCACCTCCCGCTCGACACCTCCTGTGCTTCCTGTCAACATGGATTCGCCATAGGAATGTATGTCTTTAGGAATCCTTTAAATTCTGCATCTAGTCCCCAATTAGAAACTGTGCGTGTGTGTGCGTGTGTGTGTGTGTGAGTGTGTGTGAGCGTGTGTGTGTATGTGTGTGTGTGAGCGTGTGTGAGTGTGTGTGTGTGTATGTGTGTGTGTGAGCGTGTGTGAGCGTGTGTGTGTATGTGTGTGTGTGAGCGTGTGTGAGTGTGTGTATGTGTGTGTGTGAGTGAGTGTGAGTGTGTGTGTGTGTATGTGTGTGTGTGAGCGTGTGTGTGTATGTGTGTGTGTGAGCGTGTGTGAGTGTGAGTGTGTGTGTGTGTTTGAAAAAGAGAGGGAGAGAGAAAGGAGAGGGGGGCAGTGGGCAGGGAGAGGTCAGAGCCAGCATTCATGAGAAATCTCTTGGGAACATCCCGAGTGGAAACGGGGGAGATGCTCCTTTCCCGGTCAGAGGCCTGCAGGTTAAGCTGGGCGCCTGAGCTTACATTTCCCGAGACCCTCAGTCCTCGGAGACGGGAACGTCACACCTTCCTGAAAGGCCACCAGAGAGTTCTGTGTCCACGCCCCAGGGGTCTGTCTGGACCAGCTCCGCCTGCGGCCGGCGATCGGCGGAGCCGTGTCCGGCAACCGCGCACGCCACCTTCGCCCTCAGTGGAGGAAGCCCGGAGCCTGCCGTGGGGGGATAAATACAATATCAGCCCCTTGTGCTGGCCAAGCAGACACACTCACCTGTTTCCAGTTGGCGTGTACATTTCACTCTGGCGGGAGTGTTCGCAGCGTGAGTTAGCCTGGTCACCAACTTAAACACCGTGGGGATGACCTGGGCACTGGACTCTGGTGCCTGTTCTTTGTAAGAGGGTTAGGACGTGTACGGCTTTCTTGGCCCTGATTACAGGCAGGAGAGGTGTGCTCTCTGACTTCTGGGGGAACACCCAGGGCTCTGAGAGAAACTCTGAGAGAAATCTGCACGTCCAGCCGGTCAGGGGCTCTGCGAGGAATGGCGGGCGGGGCTTGTGGTGAGGGCAGGGCATGCTGCACGTACCCTGAGGATATTTATTACATGTCCACTTCTCATTCCTTATGTGCCCTGCGCCCCAGCTAACCCATCGGACTGTTCCCAGTGACACTCAGAACCCCGGCCGGAGTCACACCCTCGCTGGCTGTGATGCTGTCTTCTTCGCAGAGTCCCTGGGTCTCTCCTGCAGGCCTCTCTGTGCCCCTGTCTGACCTCCCACCACTCTCTCAGCGTGGCTGCCGGGGGCTCCTCCATGACAGTGGACAGTAGCTCCCCCTCACCCTCTGGGGGTCACTGACTTGGCTGCTCCCACAAACACGAGCAGGGGTGACCAGAAGTATCTTCAAAGAAACTATGTTTGTACTGGTTTCCAAGAGGAAGGGAGAGGGGGAGATAGAAACACCAACAAGAGAGAAGCACTATCCATCTGCTGCCTCCTGCACGCCCCACAACAGGGATAGACCCCCCCCTGCCCCCCGCCGGGGGCATGTGCCCTGACCGGGAAGCGAACTGTGACCTCCTGGTTCATAGGTCTGAGCCACACCAGCTGGGCCAGAATAAACTTAAAAAACCAGCCGAGCCTCCTTCAAGGCACCTGGAGTCAGCAGGGCGGCAGCACAGGGCTGCTGTGGCCGGGAGCTCCCGGAGCATCGCAGGCAGCAGCTGAGGGCGCTGCCAGGTGTGCAAACACAGGGCCTGCTCCGTGTGGGCCGTCAGCACAGCCCTCCGGGCCGGTGCAGCTGGAGCCCTGACCCTCCTCAGCGAGCGGCCTCGCTCCCTCCGGCCCTCTCCCAGCCCCTGGAGGGGAGACGGGGCGAGGGCTGTGGAAGACGGGAGCGTTGGGAAGGGAGAGAGCGGTTGACAGCAGTAGTAAACTGCACGCCTATCTCTGCCCTCCAGACCGCGGGCCAACCGGCCCCACTGCGCCCCGCCCGCCGCCGCCTGATGGGCCTGATACGGGGCCGGGAGCAGCGCCCGGGGCGCAGTCCGCCTGGGCCCACGGGGGACCCCGGCCGCCGTGTCCATGTGCAGGGCCTGCGCCCCCGATCCCGCCAGTGCCACGGGTAAGGCCCCGGCCGGAAGCGAAAGGGGGCTGGGACCCCCGGGACGGGGGAGGGGAGGGAGGGAGGACTGTCTGGTTTCTCCAGAGTCCACCTGCCCCCGGGGAGCCGCCCAGTGGCTCCATCCGGGCCGGCCGGGCCGGGAATAACTGGGATAACCGGTGTGCCCAGTCCCTCAGGCCTGGGGGTGTGTGCTGGGGAGGAGGCTGGGAGACGATGGAGAAGGGAGGGAGGGAGGCAGGGGAAGGGAAAGGCCCGCGCTGCCTTCCCAGCTGCAGCCCGGAGGCTGCGGAGACCCCGGTTCTGGGCTGGACTCGCCGCCCGGCCCGCTGCTCCCCGCCGAGGCCGGACCCGCGCCCCTTCCTGCCTTTGAGCCGGTCCGGAGGGAACCGCTGCGCGCCCGTCCGCCCGGCACAGGCGGCGGGAAGCGGAGGGGGCCTGGGCTCACCCCTGCGTGAGGACGGTTTTCATAAAAACAAACAAACAAATAAAAGGCTCCGCACGCCCAGGCTGGGCTTCAGTGCTGCCTACGCGCCCCGGGCTGTGCGCCCCGGGGTCCGAGCCCAGCCCGCCCGCCCTCCCGGCCCCTGTGCCTCCCAGATGCCACCCCTGCGCCCCCGGACCCCTGCGCTCCCCGGACCCCTGCACCCCCCGGACCCCTGCGCCCCCGGACCCCTGCGCCCCCCGGACCCCTGCGCCCCCCGGACCCCTGCGCCCCCCGGACCCCTGCGCCCCCGGACCCCTGCGCCCCCCGGACCCCTGCGCCCCCGGACCCCTGCGCTCCCCGGACCCCGCGCCCTCCCGATGCCCCTGCGCCCTCCGGACCCCGCGCCCTCCCGATGCCCCTGCGCCCCCCGGGCCCCTGCGCCCCCCGGACCCCTGCGCCCCCCCGGCCCCCGCGCTCCCCGGACCCCGCGCCCTCCCGATGCCCCTGCGCCCTCCGGACCCCTGCGCTCCCCGGACCCCGCGCCCTCCCGATGCCCCTGCGCCCCCCGGACCCCTGCGCTCCCCGGACCCCGCGCCCTCCCGATGCCCCTGCGCTCCCCGGACCCCTGCGCCCTCCGGACCCCGCGCCCTCCGGACCCCGCGCCCTCCCGATGCCCCTGCGCCCTCCGGACCCCGCGCCCTCCCGATGCCCCTGCGCCCCCCGGACCCCTGCGCCCCCCGGACCCCTGCGCCCCCCGGACCCCTGCGCTCCCCGGACCCCGCGCCCTCCCGATGCCCCTGGCCGCCCGGAGCCGCCGGGAGCCCCGCGGCCGCCGCTATGCGCAGCCGGAGGGGGAGGCGGCGGCGGGGAGCGGGCCGGGAGGCGGGACGGGGTCTGGCGGCGGCGCCGGGGCGGGGAGGCGCGGGGCGGGGAGCGGGGAGGGGAGGGCAGGGGAGGGCAGGGGAGGGAGGCGGCCGCTCGCCCCGCCCCGGGGCTATAAGGCCGGGCGGCGGGCGGGCGGCGGCGGCGCGCGGGGCAGCGATCGGCGGCTCCGCGCTCGGGCGGCGGCGGCTGTGCGCCCATAAGGCTTTGCCTTCCGACTTCAGCTACAGTGATAGCTAAGTTAGGAGGGGACCCCCGTCCGCACCGCCGGCCCTGCCGCCGTCCGCTGTCCTCCTCTGCCCTCCGGCTCCGTCCTCCGTCCTCCGGCTCCCGGCTCCCCGGGCTCCGCCGCTGGGCACTCCCTCCGGCCCGGCACCTGCCCCGCCGGCTCCGCACTCCCTCCGGCCCAGCACCCGCACCCGCACCCGCACCCGCACCGCGGGCACAGCCATGGCCGGGCCGCGCCAGCAGGACCGCCGGCCGGGATGCTGCGGTGAGTGGCCGGCAGGTGCCCACGGCGCTGGGCGCTGGGCGCTGGGCGCTGGGGACCCGCAGCTGCGGGGGAGCGCTGGGCGCTCCGGTGGCCCCTGCTGGGTGGGTGGAGGGAGACACGGCGTCCGTGGGCTCCCAGGTGCCCGGGCGTGGAGGAGCGGCCTGAGGCCGCGGGGCAGGGCCGGGCGGGGGTCCCTGGTGGAGACCTGGAGCCCAGGAATGTTGGCAGCGCTCCCCGCTGCAGGCGAAGGCGGGCAGCACCGGCCCAGGTCCTGCCACAGTGAAGGGAGGGTTGGCCTGGCAACATGTGGTTTACACTCCCCCCCCTCCCAAACCGGTCCCCACAGCCCCGTCCTACCGCAGGGACCGAGTCTGCTTTTGATCTCCCGCCCCGTGTGCCTTTGCAGGGTCCGTCGCCAGCTACCTGACCTCGGCGAAATTCCTGCTCTACGTGGGACACTTTCTGTCCACTTGGGTAAGTGGCGGGCCGCCCTCTTACCACACACTTGCACAATGTCTGTTTTCTCCGGGGCGGCCGTGTGAAGCCATCCTGCGGTGTATCCTGCAGCAAAAGACATACATACATGATCCAAACACAGGCTTTTCTGAGAAAGTGTGTCCCCCAGGGTATTTCCCCGTGGGGTTAGCAAATACTATTTTATCTTCAGGTTATTACACTTAATGTAGCAAAGGGCAGGATTAACTGGAACAGTGATATGCGTGGTTTGTAAATGTTCCCCCCCATTATTAGGCTCAGTAAGTGGTAGTATCTGCCGCTAAGAATGCATGGGCGCCTCCGATACCTTCTTTTCTTTCAAGTTCTATTTTTAAATTTTCTTTTGTTAAGTTTGTGTTTTGGCATACTGCACTGTGAAACTCCAGGGGGATAGGGGAGGACTGGCTTAGGCTAACGGCGGCACCCTGGGGCGAATGTAAAGGAAACGGGCCCGCACACACACCTGGGTGACGGACACCCTGGTCCATAGAGCTGGGGCCGTGGGCAGGTGTGGTGGCGCCGCAGGCTGCCTGGAAGCCACCAGGCCCTGAACACCGTCACCTGCCCAGAGTTTCTCCTCCGCCTCCCCCTGTGTTTCTGCGGGCCTGGGTTCTGCCGCCAAACCCCCTCCCCCCAGGAAAGACTGACCCCAAGAGGTGCTGGATGTGTTTCTAACTCATGATGACGGGACTCTTTAAAATTAAACAAATTGTTCTTCTTGTGTAGAAGCACCGAGCCTGAGTACATTCTGTTCACACCTCCCGTGTGTTTGATTGAGAAGAACCGTAGTAAGGAGAGAGAATTTCAGAGAGTACAGTTGGTGACGGTTGCCTTCCTTTTACACTGGAAACTTCTGGCAAATCACCCCGCAGACCAGGAGCACGGGAGCACACTATCGCAGGAGGAATCTGTGCCCCGGGCCCTCGGGGAACTCTCAGCCGGGTTATCAGCTCCTGAAGAGACAGCCCTGCAGGTGGCCTCTGCGGGAGGCAGACTCCTGTCCCCCACCCAGACCGGCCTGCGGGCCGTGAGCACAGAGCGGTCCGGAGGGGTCGCCCGGCCCAGACCGGCCCGGAGGCCGTGAGCACAGAGGGGTCCGGAGGGGTCCCCCAGCCCAGACTGGCCCGCAGGCCGTGAGCACAGAGGAGTCCGAAGGGGTCCCCCGGCCCAGACCGGCATTGCTCCACAGCTGGAGGCTCTGGGAGGAAATGTAGTGAAAGTCTCTCCCTCAGTCTGACTCCGTGGTTTGGCTCCAGCAGTTGAGTTGACTCAGCAAGTATTAAATATTAACAAAACAAAACAAAGACTACCCAGTGCTGGAGGGAGGATCTGAAATTCTCACCTTGTGGTCTGGCTGGCTATGAGGGCAGCGACATGCCTCAGCCCGGACACCGACAGGCGGGGGTTACGGGACCTTCTGCTCACACACAGGTGGGGTCAGATTTGCCAGGAGTGGGGCTGCTGGTCCCAGGGCACATCCCACAGAGAGTGACAAGCTTAGAGCATTTCATAAGTGAGTTGAACAAAGGGAGTTCTTGTGGGAAAATTGTATTTAAAGCAACCCCCCGCCCCCCAAAACAAAACAAAACAAAACAAAACAAAAAAAACACCAGAATCCTGCAGCTACAATCATCAGGTTGAGAGGATTTTCACTGCTTTCGGTGCAGAGGAAGCGCATTTCTCTGAGTGATTCTACCTTTTGAGTTTTGTGTCCTCCTTGACATTCCGCCTGATTTTATTACAACCAAGTATGTGTGCCGATGCATCTACATCTGGCTATCTCCCTGCCAGCCCTGCCAAGCCGTGGCTTCCTGTACACGGAGCACAGAGGCGCTGCCGTGGACTGTCACCCGAGCTTAGACGTGTGTGGGTCGAAGGCTTTTATTCCTGACTTCATGTCTGTCTGCCAGTGGGACCATCCGTCTTCCTCTGGACACTCTGTCTCGTACAAAGCAGGGTGAGAAGTGGACTCCGGCAGGGAGCTTTTCGTGTAGGTTAGTGTGGGCTTTGGTGACGATAGCTAGTCACAGAGAGATAACCCGGAGTGGAAGGGGGGCCAGTTGCTTCTAAGTCACCATCCTATGGCCTGTCTCCCGTTATTCCCCGGATGTCTGCGTGGCCCAGCCCTCCCTCCCTCCCTCCCTTCTGGTCCCTGCTCATAGAGGCCTCTGCCGCTGCCTCATGCGAAATGCCACCTTCCAACCCCATCCTGCTTTTACTTTTTGTCACGCACTTACACCTGACCTCTCCTAGGTGTATTTTCGGTCTTTGTGCTCTGGGATGCAAGCTGCATGAAGCCATGGACCTTGGTTTTGTGCACTTGAGTCTCTGGTGCCTCCGTAGTCCCCTCCACCAGAGAGAAGCTCACTGAGGAAGGACGGTGATTGCTCGCACCCCGATAGTCATGGGTCTTCAGCTCTGAGTCCACAGGGAGCAGATGGACTTGCCAGCAAATCATCCAAGTATGGCCAGCGCTTATGGGAAGGCAGGGAGTGGACGTAAGGAAGGCATGGGTGGGCTTGCGGTTGTGCTTGGTCAACACTTGTGTAAGAGCTTACCCGATTTGGAGGCTCTGTGAGCATAAAGCTGCTGCTTCTTAAAACAAAAAGGCTTTGGAAATGGGGGTAACTGGAGCAGTTTTCATCCCCCTCGATCAAGGAAGGGCCATGCCATACAGGGATAAGCAAGAGAGAAAACTGCCTCTTAATAGCACTTGTTTTGGTCCTCTGCAGGAATCTAAAGCAAATTCAGTTGGAAAAAAAGATAGGAATAGAAAAACGATAGAAAAAAAGAAGCAATAGTGGTAGAATAATATTTCTTACTCTTTAGGTTAGAAAAGAGGAAATTCTCTTGTGAAGGCAACCTATCATTTGGTGCATTTATGTGCTTTAGCCTTTTCCTTGGGAGCTCTTCAGAGGAAGGGAGGTCAGAATCAAGTACCTCCTCTCTCCAATCCCATAAGAATTTAGCCTGGAAGTGTTGTTTCCTGCAGTGATTTCCAGGGATAGGTTATCATAGAACAGTGTTGTCCTGATTTATGTTAACCTGTTAGGAATGGAGCCTAAACTATAACAAGGTCCTTTATAGATGTCTTATGCAATAATTTATCTGATTCATTGAAAAGTTTGTCATGCCACATTTTGCAGTGGTGAATTCCCAAATTCCTGTATACTCTGGAATCCTATATAATAAAAGGCTAATATGCAAATAGACTGAACAGCGGAGCAACCAGTTGCTATGACACACACTGACCACCAGGGGGCGGATACTCAACGCAGAGCTGTCCCCTGGTGGTCAGTGCACTCCCACGGGGCGGGGGGGGGGGGGTTGGCGCCACTCTGCCAGAAGCCGGGCTCATGGCTGGCGAACGCAGCAGTGCTGGTGGATCCTCTCCTGCCTCTGCAGCAGCACTAAGGATGTCTGACTGACGAGGAGCAGGCCTAAGCCGTCAGTCAGACATCCCCCAAGGGCTCCTGACTGCGAGAGGGCACAGGCTGGGCTAAGGGACCCCCACCCTGCCCCCCGAGTGCACGAATTTCAAGTACCAGGCCTCCAGTGAAGAAATAAGTAGTTTCTTTCTCTTTTCAAAACCCATCTTTGTTAAAATGTAAAAATGGCTGCTTGCTATGCATTTATCTCTGGTGCCTTCTTTCATGCGGTGCCAGAATGGGCCCATACTAATTTCACCTTTCTGATTGCCCCGCTGTTTTACAACTTTGAGATCTGCTTGTGAAATGGAGCATAGATTTTAGAACATTAACGGTACAAAAGGCTTAGAGATAGTTCATTCCGGTCACTTTACAAATTAGGAACGTGGTGGGTTTTTTGGCATTCAAGGCATGTTGCTGTCCCCGAGCTCTGCTGTAGGCTCATTTTGACTCAGGGGGAGTGACCTCGGGACAGGCCATTCCAGGCTCAGAGCCTGACACCCTAGGAATCAGCTTTTGTCTTAAAACACCTCCTTAGGTCTGGAAACTTCTTTTTCTAGAATGCAAAGGGTTACGTGTATTCCGTGTGTATTTCAATAGCACGCTCTTTCACGTAGCCCTCGGGCAAGGGCAGCTGCCGCGGTGCCAGGATGGACAGTGGCCGGTGTTCCATCCCCGGAGGGCTGACCTTGAAGACGCCCTGAGGTCGCCAGAGCGCGCCCTCAGATGAGGCAGCGACTTCCGGAGAATGAGCGGCCGGAGCCGAGCCGCACGGCCACACCTTGTCTCTGTTCCAGGGGGACCGGATGTGGCACTTCGCGGTGTCTGTGTTCCTGGTGGAGCTGTACGGGAACAGCCTGCTCCTGACGGCCGTCTACGGGCTGGTGGTGGCGGGCTCCGTGCTGGTCCTCGGAGCCATCATCGGCGACTGGGTGGATAAGAACGCCAGGCTCAAAGGTGAGTGGTGCCGGCCGTGGGGCTCGGGCTGAGCGTGGGCCCATGACCGAGGCAGGAGGTCGCCGCTCCATTCCCGTCAGGGCACGGGCCTGGGGTGTGGTCTGGGTCCCCAGTAGGGGGCGTGCAGGAGGCAGCCGATCAGTGGTTCTCTTATCACTGGTGTTTCTCTTTCTCTCTCTCTCTCTCTCTCTCTCTCTCTCTCTCTCTTTCTGAACAGAAATAGAAGGGCTCCCCTTCCTCCCTCCCTCCCTCCCTCCCTCTCCTTCCTCTCTCTGAAATCAATAAAAACACATACAAAATAATAATAAAGGTGAGTGTTGTCACAGCCATGCCTCTGTATTCACGGGCCAGCATCTGAGCTGCAGGGAAGCCCCTGGCGGCCGCTGTGCGCCCCGCGGAGTGCTGGGGGAGGGGCGGGGCTGGGCAGCACCTCCCCGGGCGGCCCTGGGACCCTGCGCAAGGCCAGGCCCATCGGTGGGGGAGTATCTGGCTGTTCAGACACCCACAGGCAATGATTAACCGCCGGCTTTTCCGAGAACTGCGTTAAACATTGAGCGTTCAGGCTCTGGGCCCTTTCTCCCCGGACTCACGCTGGAGTCTCTTCAGCGTGCGGCTCCCAGGCAGCGCCAGCTCCTGTCCCTGGCGGCTGTGTTTCCGCAGAGAGGGGTGTGTGTGCGGGGGACTGAGAACTGCAGATTCAGGAGAGAACGTCGGAGTCTGGATCTCGGAGAGCCGAGTCACACTTGCATTGGGGACGGGAAGAGAGAAGTGCATTCACGCTTCCTCCGGGGCGGTCAGACTGAACCCCCAGTCTCTGTAGGACGGGGAGAGCGGGAGGAGCGTTCCCCTGAGCGAGTGCTCCCCTGGGAGCACGGCGGCCTGGCGGGCTTGTCTGCCGCTGGGAAGGGCTGGCGGCCGTTTGTTCCCTCGCTCACAGCCCGGGCCTTTTAGGAAAATGGTCAGGATGCTCATGTCCTGTGGTAAGGCTCAACAGACCCACACGCCGGTGGAAACGTGTTTCTATCCCAGGAAAACTTCCTGGCTCCTTCCATCGTGGTCCACGGGACAGAGAAATGGCACCCGGGGGTGTTTACCTCCCCAGGGCAGAGAGGGGCGAGTGGGGGGAGCGTGGGCCAGCAGGCTCCCTCTTGGGCCGGGAACCGGCTCACTGGCCCCTCCCTGCGATCCCCTCTGGTCTCCAGGCTGAGTCACCCTTCTCCATCAGCCTCAGCTCACGCCCCTGCCGTTCTCCTGCCCCTGGTGGCTACCTGGCCACTGTCCGTCCTCCCTGCAGCCGGGGGTCCTGAGAGCTACGGACTCGTGCAGTTGCTGTTCGATCCTGTGCAGCGCGTGGCTGCACCCGTGGAGGAGTTAGACGTGGGCTGATTCACACGGTGGTCTGTTGTTCGGAGTGTGGCGTGGCCTCCCAGGCCAGCGGGAGCGTGGCCGCCCTCGCCTGTGGCGCTGTGATGAGGCAGCGGCCTGGTGCCCGGCTGCGGGAGCGGTTTATCGGCGCGCGGCCTCCGCAGGAGGGAGGCAGGCTGCTGGCCGCGCCTTCCCCACGCGGCATCAGCGTCCCGCCTGGTCCTCTATCCGCGGGGGGGTTGGGGGGGGGCGACAGGTGCCCTCACTGGCGTCACCTGTCCTCTGCCAGCTTCACCTACAGGAGGCGGCCTCCGCCCGAGAGAGCCGGCGTGTTCGGGGGGAAGGTGTAGCGTGGACGTCACAACGGGACGGACCGGCCTCGACGCCACGGGAAACACGCCTGCCTCCCCCGACACACTCTTGGCGCCTCTTCTGAGTGGCCGCACCTTTTTTTTTAAAACAATCCATCTTACTGATTTTTACAGAGAGGAAGGGAGAGGGAGAGAGAGTCAGAAACATCCATGAGAGAAACATCCGTCAGCTGCCTCCTGTACACCTCGCACAGGGGATGTGCCCGCAACCAAGGCACATGCCCTTGATCAGAATCCAACCTGGGACCCTTGAGTCCGCAGGCTGACGCTCTATCCCCTGAGCCACGCTGGTCAGGGCTTCGTGTCTTACCGGATTGGCCTGCGTGGGGGCTGCTGCAGATCCGTGACCGTCTCCTCCTCACCACTGCCCCCCCGTGACCTCCTCTCCTCACCTCTCCTCACCACTCCCCTCCTCCTCTCACCACTCCCCCCCCCCACCCCCACCCGTGACCTCCTCCTCTCACCACTCCCCACTTGGCCGGCTGAGCAGCCAGAGCGGGGAGCTGGTCTGTAACCCATTCCGCCCGTGATTGCGCTTTCCTGGCGATCCACGTGGCCTGTGGGCATCGGGAGGGGCTCCAGCTCAGGAGAGGGGTGGCTCCCTCCTGTCTGCGAGCCCGGGGGCCCGTGGGAGCGGCGGGCGGGGCGGGGGCGGGGACCTGCCTCGGTGTGGCCTGGCGCTGGGGCGGTCCGGGCTGGGCACGAGGCAGCGCGGAGCGTCCCGGTGGCGTGCTGAGCGCTGTCCCCCCGCAGTGGCCCAGACGTCGCTGGTGGTCCAGAACGTGTCGGTGATCCTGTGCGGCATCATCCTGATGATGGTCTTCCTGCACAAGGACGAGCTGCTCACCATGTACCACGGCTGGGTCCTCGTAAGTCCCCCTCGCCCTCCGCACGCCACCTGCACGCGGGGCCGAGCCCAGGAGCGGGGCAGAGAGCCCGGGGGGGAGGGGAGGGCGTGTCTGCTTTCCGCACGGGGCCTTTTACTGCTGACCTCCGTCCACATTAACAGCCCCGGCTCTTCGTTTATTCAGGGTGGTGGTGGTGTGTGTGTGTGTGTGTGAGAGTGTGTGTGTGTTGCCCATAACAGGTACTCATTAAGAGTTGTTGGAATTTAAGTTTTCCTGTGGGTTTTTTTTCCCCCCCTATTTGTTTTCAAAAGCATTTCTAAGAGTTCATAATATAATTCGGTTGTTAGTTTTCAGCCCATTAGAATTAACCTGTAATTTGTTCATACTACATAAGAAATATTACCTACTATATATATGTTAATCAGTCCTGATTGTGTTCTTCCAATGAGATTGGTATTTTGGGGGGTGGTGCGGGGTGTGGGCTGGACAGCTCCTCACACTGTGATTCGCTGAGCCCCAGGGAGAGGGAGACGGGTGTGGGGGAAGGGCGGCTGCGAGCACCACTGAGCGCTCTCCTGTGTATTCGGGCCGATGTGGTGGAGCGGCAGCCAGCTGTGAGGCAGAGATCTTCAAGTCCATTCCTTGTTGTTGATGAAAAGCCTGAGACAACACCTTCCCCTTCACACTTTCTCCAGAGGAGACATCTGCGGGGAGACAGTAAAACGACCCCAGGCTAACCCTTTACGGTAACCGTCACGTGCATATTCACGTGACTAGCACGCTTTTTACATGTGCTTCGGAGGGCACGGAATGGGGAGACACTGGCCCCAGGGACCTGAGGTCGCATGTGTACAGGATGAGGTGACGGGCTAGAATGGAACTCAAATCAGAGACCGTGTTAAAGGCAGTCACGTGGGAGGCGGGACCCTGACACTGAGCCCCCCCCTCTGGCTCCTCAGACTTCCTGCTACATCCTGATCATCAGCATCGCCAACATCGCCAACCTGGCCAGCACGGCCACCGCCATCACCATCCAGCGGGACTGGATCGTCGTGGTCGCCGGAGAAGACAGGAGCAGGCTGGCAGGTGTGTGGGCTTCTCTTCCCACCGCGGGCCACAGCGGGTCACTTTTACCCGGTGACAAACAGGCCGTGAGCCTTCGTTCCTGGGTCTTTTTTTAAAAAATATATACATACATTTCTTTTATTCATCTCAGAGAGGAGGGGAGAGGGAGAGAGAGGAACATCAATGAGGAGAGAGAGTCATTGATGGGCTGCCTCCAGCACGTCCCCCACTGGGGATTGAGCCCGAAACCCAGGCACATGCCCTTGGCCGGAATCGAACCCGGGACCGTTCACTCTATCGACTGAGCCAGACCAGCTAGGGCTGTTTCTGGGTATTTCTTAAGGACAAATTGAAAGGATCTTTTTTTTTCTTTTTCTTTTCTTACCACATTATCGGTCTCAGAGCAAAGATTTATCTCCATGCTACCAAGTTAATTTATAGGATAATGAAGAACTTCTTTATTCTGTGCAGACCTGGCAAAAGGGAGAACATTTCTTTTGAGCGGTTACTTTTCCTAAAGTTCTGTTAATGGTTTCTAAATGTTCACTTAATACTTAGCACATTGGAAATGTCACCTGGGGTTTTGTTGGCTGTGCTAGGGATATGGTCACCAGTACTTAGCAGTCATGCTGTGGATACTATTTTTCTCCAAACCAAACAGCAACAACTTAATTCTAGGAGAGATTCTGTACGTTAGTTCCTTCTCCTTTAAAGTGATAACCTCTACCTTCTATTACATTATGTCCGATGGGATGTCTTTGCTGTTACAAATACTAAAGAAACGGGAGAGAATACAGCTTTCAGGAAGCTTAGGGTCTCAGTCCTTCACTAGATAATGTACCCAGAGACCACAGGAAGGGGGGAGGATGCTTGCAAAGCTTCCTGTCCTGTTGGTCAGTCTTCCCGGGCTCAGCACTCACCCCCCCACCTGCCCTCACACACACAGACACCGGCGGGGCTGCTGACGGCACAGGTGGAGGAGGCAGGCGCACCTGTCTGCTGTCCGATCAGCTGAATCAACACTGAGATCATGCGAATCGTAAGCAGGTTGTCCAGCCGTCCTGCCAGATGGGAAAGGCGTTCCTCACGCCTCCACTAGCATTTCTAGGGCACTGCCGGCCAGATTAGCGCTGAGATTCGCAAACAACGCTGATTGGACCCTGAGGTTTAAAAAAAAGATAGAAAGGAGGGGGTGAGAGAAGGAGCGAGACCGGGGAAGGGCTAGAAGGGAAGAATTGCTGGAATCGCCCTACGGGTGGCGGGTGATGCTTAGGTGGGACGGCGCACGCAGGTGCAGGAGCCCAGGGAGGCCGCTGCGGGCAGTTCTCCCCGGAGCTGATGGCCCGGTTTTCCCTCCCGTGGCCACGGACCGAGAGGAAGGCATCCCCTGCCTCTCTGTCACACCGAACTGTAAGACACGTCCTCTCTAGCGTACGCGTTTAGGTACGTGAGACATGCCGTGTTTTCAAATTCAGAGGGCGTCAGAGGACATATTTTGAAAATAATATATCTGATGGGATATATATTTGGGGGAGGGAGATTGGTTTTTAAATGATTTTTCTTTCCCTTATCTGAATTTCTTAACTCGTTTTGACTCTGTGAAGTCCAAATCTGTAAAAAGAAAAAGAAAAGAAAAAGAAAAAGTGTGTAAAGACAAAGTTATTCACAGTCTTTAATTTTTTTTTCTAAATATATAAACAAAACAAAGAAAAGAAATGATACAAAACTTTGTGGGATCTTTTTGGCTGGGCCATGAGGAAGAATAACAGGAAATACATGACTGGCTGTTTCTCAGCCAGCTTTCTTTTATTATTTATTTATTTGTTTGTTTGTTTATTTATTTATTTATTTATTTTAAAAATTGAAGCCAGAGAGAGAAAGGGAGAGGGAGAGAGGGACAGAAACGCCTCCTGCACGCCCCGCCCTGAGGATCGAGCCCACAGCCTGGCGCGGCCCCGACCTGGGATGCGCCCTGACCTCCGGCGCCCAGGGCGATGCGGCCCGGTCTGTCTGTGTAGGGTGACTGCGGAGGGAGGAAGCGGCCGGCCGGGCGGGGTCTAACCTCTGGAGGTCCTGGGGCTGAGGAAGGAAGGGAGCTGCCCGCGTTGGCTCTGGCGAGGGGAGCTCACTGGCCAGCAGTCCGCCAGCGGCCGGGAGGGAAACCTTCGCCCTCTTTCCTAAGCCTCACCGGGATCGGGTTCCTGGAAAGGGTGTTCCGAACCTCCCAGGGCTGAGGCCGGCGGGCTCTCGCCGTGTGTTTCCGGTGCTGTTCCTGCTGGACGGCAGCGCTCGGGGACAACGGAAAGGGCTGCAGAGCAGCAGAAAGGCAGATGGAGGAAGCGGAGGGAGGAGGGAGGGGTTCCCGCAGCCCTGAGCTGTGTCTCTGCACAGGGCGGCCGCCTCAGGCAGGAGCCATGCATGTGGTCCAAGCGGAGTCTCAGGAGCCCAGAGGGCAGGTGGTGGGTGCTCCGTGCGGGTGTGAGCGGGTGAGGGGAGGGATGTGTGTAAAGAGGACAGGTGAGCTGTGTGCTAGCTTTTCCCATTGTTTATTTCTTTTTATTGCTGACTGGATTAAATGTCCCCCCATGCTCTCCCCCTCCATCAACCCCCCTCCCCCTAGGCCTTCACCGCACTATTGTCTGTGACTGTGGCTGTGCCTGTATGCACACAGGCTTTTTCTTTCTTTTTTTTTCTTAAAATATATGTTTTATTGATTTTTTTACAGAGAGAAAGGGAGAGGGATAGAGAGTTAGAAACATCGGCCAGCTGCCTCCTGCACGTCCCCCACTGGGGATGTGCCCACAACCAAGGTACATGCCCTGGACCGGAAGCTGGGACCCCTCAGTCCTCAGGTCGATGCTCTGTCCACTGAGCCACACCGATTTTGGCTGCACACGGGCTTTTGTTCCTCTTTTCCACCCCTCCCCCCCCGTCCACCTCTCAGATCGGTCAGTCTTGAGTTCAGAGGAGTTTTGAAGCCGGGAGTGTACCCTGGGGAAAGGCAGGAGAGCGTGTCTGTGGAGGCTGACCATTTTAGAATCCCGGGGCATCAGGCCACAGCAGAGCGGCTGCCGCCAGCTCAGAGGCTGCGGGAAAGGTGCTGGCTGCCCGCTCACCTGCTCATGGTCTGACCTGCGGGAGTCAGGGTCGTATTGAAACAGCCCCGGTGCCCCTCAAACCTGGTTAAAACACATGCCCCTCTCATCAGACTTCTTGCTCCATCTGTGGCTCCCCTTCCCTTCCCCGTCCCTCTGCTGACCTCCTGTATTAACCGCTCCAGGGTTCTCTCGCCTGCCATCCTAAGGAAGCACCTGCTGGCTGGCTTGGTACAGTACGGCAGATAGGCTTCCTGTTTGAACTCTGCGGACGAAAAGCTGATTCCGTGTGTGATGCGTACAAACCCGCGGGCTGCTATTTGCTCAGCAAATCTGCCGCTGTAAGCAATTAGTCTGCGGCATGTCATACGCCCGGCCGGACAGCCCGGGGCTGTTTGATGTCATGTTCCATGTCACAGCTGCCGAACACAGGCAAATGGGTTTTCAATGAGCACACACTCGTCTGTTTGCTTAGAGAGGACGTGTTTGCACACCGGGGTGACCGATGCTTCTCGAGCCTGGGACCCGCGACGCGATTAGGTCTTTAAAGAAGCTGTTATCGGACTCATTCTGCCTCCGAAAAACAAACGCTCTGACACCAGCACCACCTATGGGGGAGGCGGTGGCTCGGGGAGCTTCCTGCTGCTGGCCCCTGAGACGTGAGAGCCGCCGGCTGTGGTCACCGGCTTGTTCTGGGGCTTCCAGACCCCAGGGCCTCTCTTAAGGGAGCCTGGTCTGCACGGCTGAGTGGCTCAGAGGGACCTAGCGCTCTGTCCGCGCGGAGTGGACGTGTGTCCGTGGGGGCAGGGGGAGGCGGGATCCTGGTTGGGCTCAGAGAACCGCCTCTGCCTGGGGGAAGGTGAGGTGTCAAAGTTCTGTTATCTCACAGCGGCTCCGGCCTGAGGGGAGGCTGTTCAGGAGCTGGGAGGCCGGGAAGGAGGGGAGGCCTGGAAGGAGGGGAGGCCAGGAAGGAGGGGAGGCCAGGAAAGGAGCAGGGAGGCCGGGAAGGAGCGGGGAGGCCGGGAAGGAGCGGAGGCAGCTTCGTTACTGCTCTGTGGGCCACGTGTGGCCGTCCCCGGCGGCTGATGGGCCGGCCTCGTTACTGTCCTCTCCTGAGATAGAGAGGGACAGTCAGTCACTTTCTTGACTTCCCTCCTTCGCTCCTCTCGTCCTCCCCTCTGACTCGGCCTCATTGCCCTCGTCATGGCCCCGGTCTTGTCGCCGGCACCAACTCCTCCCTCCCGCAGTCTGGGCCGCAGGCATCCACTCTTCCACGGCCACCCCCTGTTTTCCCAGCTCGCTCCTCCGAGACCCGGCCCAGCATCCTCCCGCCTGGATGCCGGTCGGTACCCGCCAGTCACCAGGTCCACCGCCTTTCCTGTGCTGACCCCTCTGTCTCCCCTGCACCAGCTCCAATGCCAGGGGCACATGGCCGCCGCTCGCCGGCCTTTCCCCCGTCCCTGTCCTTCCGTAAGGCCCCGGGGGTCCGCCTCTCACGAGAACACCCAGCCTCGCTCACTGTTCTTAAAGCTCACGGCCATCGGGTGCCAGTGGCCCTTCCACCGTTTCCTCTGCTCCTGCTCCCCCTTCCTCAGGGCGATTCTGTGCCGGCTCCCTGGCCCGCACACGCTCAGAGCTCCTCCCCGCTCTCGCTCTCACTCGCCATCGCGCTTGTATTTTATGGGGAAATGACAGAAGGGAGAGGAGACGGCCCTGTGCTCCCAGCAGCACTCGCTCTTCCACCCGGCGTGACGCCGGACGCGCGGCCCCTGCGCCTGTGTGCTGCCGTCTGGGAACAGCTCTGCCCCCCCACCGGACGCACACGCGGCTCCTTCCCGTCCGCTGTGCCATTCCCGTCAGCACAGAAACAGGCCGCCATCTTCCTCCTCTTCCTGCCCCTCCCTGTCTTGCTAGCCGGTGTGGCTCAGTGGATAGAGTGTTGGCCCATAGACTACAGGGTCCTGGTTAGGTTCAAGGGCCAGTACCTCGGCTGCAGGCTCCATCCTGGCCTGGCCAGGGCTCGTTCCTCTTGGAGCCAAAGCTCTAGAACCAACGTTGCTTCTTTTGCCCCAAACGGGATTCTTCTGAAGAGGCGATCCTGCGTGCTCTTCCTAGTGCCGCAGGCCCAGCTCATCGCAGGCATCTCATCAGCGTTTATGGGCAGAGGGGGTGGGGGATGAATGGAGATTCACGGCCGTATTAATTTTGACAGCTGTCTTAGACGACTTTCCCCAATCCCAAGGGAATCATGAATTTTGAAGAACATTCACGATGACTTGATGCAAACCACAAACACTTTTCTAAGGAGACGGTTGTGTTCGCTGAGAGGGTGCGTGCACAGCCCTGCACGCTGGGGCCGGCGCGCGGCCCCGGGTGGAGCCGAGGGGCGCAGACTCACGTCTCTCGCCCGCCCCGCAGACATGAACGCCACGGTCCGCAGGATCGACCAGCTCACCAACATCCTGGCGCCCATGGCCGTCGGGCAGATCATGACCTTCGGCTCCGCGGTCATCGGCTGCGGCTTCATCTCCGGGTGGAACCTGGTGTCCATGTGCGTGGAGTACTTCCTGCTCTGGAAGGTCTACCAGAAGACGCCCGCGCTGGCCGTGAAGGCCACCCTCAAGGCGGAGGAGGCCGAGCTGAAGCAGCTGGACGTGCACAAAGGTAACCCCGCGCGGCGGCCGGCCCTTCACTCAGACCCCCAGGCCGTCCACGGCGGGGAGACAGACGGGTTTCATGTACATCAGTGTCCTCGCCCCCGGGGCCTGCGTGAGGCCACCCGTGTCCCTCCGGCGGGCGGGCCACGGCCCAGGCTTCTGAGCGTGAGGAAAGCTCTCGGGCGGACCCGGCCCCTTTCCTTCCTGGGAGCAGCTAGCTCGGGGGGCTGAGCGCAGCAGAGCCTGGAGGGGGAGAAGGACAGGAGAACAGGATTCCTAGGCGCCCACGCCCGCAGGCGCCGTGTGGGACAGTGGGAAGAGGGAGGCCTGAAGGCGGGTGCTCCCCGAGCGGAGGAGGGGGGCTCCGGACACTGGAGCCCGAGCAGGCCCCCCAAACCCGATGCTTTGTCCGCCCAGACAGCCCGTGCTGTCTCACGTGGCCTGAGAGAGGCCGTGTCCTCCAGAACCGAACACGCCTTCTTCCCCCAACCCCGAGTTCTGAAGAGGCCGTCCGCCGTCCCCCTATCCTGCCCAAGGCCCCGGCAGCACGGGCGTCTCTCCCCTGCCCGTGTCTCCGCGCTTCACTTCGGAGGGAGTGGCGTTCCAAAGAGCCGGTGCGATCGGGACCACGGCACCTGGTCTTTTCTGTGCCACGCGTTTGCCTCTGGGAGCGGTTCCCGGGCCTGGCGCTCCGATGAGGAGAGGACATGCCTGTGGGGCTGTCGTAGCCCAGGTCCCCAGGGGGAGGGAGAGAGGAGAAGGAAAGACTGAGTGTAATAACTGCCCCCCACCCCGCCCCGGCCCCTGCCCTCAGTGCGCGCTGTGTTCTGTCCGCAGACGCTGAGGCCAGGCCCCCGGAGTCCGCGCACCTGATGGGGGACAGGGAGCTGGCGGTGCCCGCGCCGGAGCCGGAGCCGGAGCCAGGCTGCGCCGAGCAGCTGGCCGAGCCCTTCCGCACGTTCCGCGCCGGCTGGGCGTCCTACGCGCGGCAGCCCGTGTTCCTGGCCGGCCTGGGGCTGGCCTTCCTCTACATGACCGTGCTGGGCTTCGACTGCATCACCACGGGCTACGCCTACACGCAGGGCCTGAGCGGCTCGGTGCTCAGCCTGCTGATGGGCGCCTCGGCCGTCACCGGCATCCTGGGCACCGTGGCCTTCACCGGGCTGCGGCGCCGCTGCGGCCTGGTGCGCACCGGGCTCATCTCGGGCGCCGCGCAGCTCTCCTGCCTGGTGCTGTGCGTGGTGTCCGTGTTCATGCCGGGCAGCCCGCTGGACCTCAGCGTGTCCCCCTTCCAGGACATCCGCTCCCGCTTCATCCAGGCCGAGCCGCTGCCCGCTGTGCCCACGGGCGCCCCCGGCCCGCTCACCCCCACGGCCGGGCCCGCGGCCAACGGCTCCGCGACCACCCTCGGCGCCCCCGCGCTGGAGCCCGGGCTGAGCGCCGAGTCCGTCCTCTCCGTCAGCCTGCTGTTCACGGGCGTCATTGCTGCTAGGGTCGGTGAGTCCGCTGGGGCAGAGGGGGGTGTGTGTGTGGGGGGGAACAAGCGCCTGGCTCAGGGCTGAGCATCGCCCTGTGAACCCCGAGGTCAGGGTTCCATCCCCTCAGGGCACGGCCCCGGCTGTGGGCTGGATCCCCAGTGGGGGGCGTGCAGGAGGCAGCCCATCCATGATTCTCATCGTGGCTGTTTCTCTCTCTCTCCCTCTCCCTGCTTCTCTGAAACCACTAAAACGGTATATGAGAATAAAATAAAGTGCCTGCAATATGGGTTCAGAGAATTCACCAATATTCCCTGAGTGTTGATGTAAGCAGGATTCACTGTTCACCCTTATGTATAATGCAGTCTTTCATGATGACATTTTTATAGTTTAAAAAAAGTATATCTGTGTTTTTCTAAAACATGGTTAGAGCTTGAAATTTTCTTTTTCCTAAATGGGTATTTTAGGTATTGCTGCTTTACTGTTACTAATTAACTCCTGAAAAGAGATTAGCGATGCTAATTATATTGTCTGTTAGTAATTAGAGTCTCTGTGTGGCTATAACTCTCCCCACAGGGCTGTAATTTGGAGAATGTTTCTATGGTACAAGGCAAAAAGATAAGTAGCTAAGTTGGTGGGGGTTTTCGTTTAAACGTTGAAAAAAAGTCGTGGCGGTTAGGGAAAAGATCATCCAGAGCTTCCTCTAGCCGGTGTGTGTTCTATACTTTGCCAAGCAAATGGCTTTACAGCTCTGGAAGGCAAGCTAGGGTACAGACTTCTTACAGAGCAAAATGTAAGTAATCATTAATAGAGTGCCGATGGGTTATTCTGGAAATGAACCGTATTTTTATCTTCCGGTACCAAGCAGTTTATTAATTTATCAGAGACATTAATATTCCAAGTGAGACAGCTTTATTGCAACCCAAGCAGTAAAGGCAATAATGGTTTAACGTTTCCTTACGCTGTAGTCGTGACAAAATGTAGGTCAGTTCATTTAAACTGAAAAATACCAGCACCGTCATGCTCTGCTTGCTGAGGCGGAAACGTGCTGGGGAGCGTGTCCGGAGGCGGTGTGGTTGTGTGAGCACCAAGGAGCGCCTTCCCCAAGCCTCGTGGCACAGCCTGCTACCCACCAGGCTGCGTGGCACAGCCTGTGAGCTGCAGCCTGCACGCCTGCACAGCCCGGTGCTGTGCCAGACGCCAGATTAAGTCCAGCACCAGAGACAGGGACGCAACCAAGAGACATGGTAACTTGAGATGTGCTGACACCCTGTCTCACAGCAAACTTTTATTTTTTACCTTTTTTATTGATGTCAGAGAGGAAGAGGGAGAGAGAGACATCAATGATGAGAGAGAATAATTGATTGGCTGCCTCCTGCACACACCCCCTACCCCCCTACCGCACCCCCGCTGGGGATCCAGGAGGGAATACAACCGTGACTTCCTGTGTCATAGATTGAGCGACACTCAAACCATTGACCCACACTGTCCGGGCAAACTTTTTTCTTAATAAGTAGAAAGAGAACATTTTAAAATAAGGAGAAAAGATTGGTATAGTAAAAACATAAACCAATGACATAGTCCTGTATGGTCATTATCAAGTATTATTATGTACTGTGGGTAACTGAGCATGCTATGTTTTCTACATCCCTCAGTGCGGTGGGTGTGTTTACCCCAGCATCATCCGAGCGCGTAACATGTCTTGCCACCGTGTCGCCATGGCTGTGATGTCACCGGGCAATAGGAATTTTTTTTAGCTCTGGTAGAATCTTGCGGGGCCGCCACTGAACATGTGGTTTGTCACTGACCATAAATCATGGTTCGGCACATGACTGCACTTAGGGTGGAATTATGTGTGTGATTCAGAACTTCGCTTTCATGGCATGAATAATCACAGAGGGACAGAATTAAGAGGGTTGTAGAGGCGGCTTATTTTTTGTCGGGTGGCTTTAATACTGTAAATATCATCTCTTAGAGCCGCTAGTAACCCAGTACCATTGCTCAATGAAAAATAGTTCTCTAAGGCAAGGCCATGGTCAGTATGCATATGCCGGCTTACAAGTAATGAGGCTGACCATGTGATTTTTTTCCACGTGTGAACATATTTTCAACCTATAAATCTGAAATCCAGGGCTATAAAGTCTAGGGATTGACCGTCTCTCAAACAATGTTCTTCATTCCAGGCCTTTGGTCCTTTGATTTAACTGTGACGCAGTTGCTGCAAGAAAACGTCGTTGAGTCGGAACGAGGCATTATAAACGGTGTGCAGAACTCCATGAACTACCTTCTCGACCTCCTGCACTTCATCATGGTGATCCTGGCCCCCAACCCCGAGGCCTTCGGCCTGCTGGTGCTCATCTCCGTGTCCTTCGTGGCCATGGGCCACATCATGTATTTCCGGTTCGCCCAGAAGACCCTGGGCAGCCAGCTCTTCGCCTGCGGGCCCGTGGAGAAGGAAGCTCCGGACGAAAGCCAAGCTTCCACGTCGGTGGTGTGAGCCGGGCCCCGGCTGGTCCCTGTTACTAGCCCATAGGGCGCGCTTGTTCTGTGCTTCACGATGCCCCTCTCTCTGGTTTCCCCGCAACCGTGTCTCCCAGGCTAAGAGCTGCTTAGGGCACCTCCGTCATCTGGTTCGCTTCCCTTCCATGTAAGGACGGGAAGAAATAGGACAAGGAAAGAGTCTAAATATGGAGACCAACCTGGCACACACACCGATTTCCCCCTCTTTCTCCCGAGTAGAGAACATTCTCCGTAAGAGAGTGGCGAGCCAGGTGAATTAGGTTAATTTTTGGCAGGTGTTTATCTCTCCAGTAGAACTCAGCTGTCAGTTCGCCCCAAGACGCACGCTTGTTTAAGTCCGGCTGGTTTTACTTTTCTTTGTATCCTATTCCGAAAGTTTCATAACCAGTGTTATCCTCATGGGTCCCGTCAGTCTTGAGGAGCTTATAGAAATGTGGAAAACAGGTATTTCAGGAGAATTCTCTAAGAGGGTCATGGTGGAACTTGAGAGAGCACCTCGGTATTGTTATTATCAGAGAGGGCGGCATAAACCGCATTAACCTTCGCATCACTCTGAGACACTAACGGCTGCAGGTAGAGCAACGCTGTGCAGTAGATTTGTAGCACTGAACGCACAATGACCGCCACGCGCCCACCGTCTGGCCACGCAAACGCGAAGCTTGAAAGTCACCCCGCAGGGCCAAGATCCGGAGTAACTCCCGCCTCCCTCTGACCTCTCTCCGCCTGCCCCGAGGGAGGCTGCTGGCTGCCCGCGGGCGGGATGGAGGAAGCAGGCCGGCAGGGGAAGGGTTTTGTGTTGTCGATCACGTGACTTGTCAGGAGCACGGGGGGAAGAGCATGTCCCCCTTCGTTGATTGTGCCCAGGAGCTGTTTGTACCCAGGCGAAGAGCAAGACTGTCCCTACATGAATTCCTTTCACGTGTCTCTGAGAAGCATGGGGGTGGGGGGTGGGGAAAGACGTTTGTATATATTTTTAAAAACTGTCCGGCCAGTCCTCTCGCAGCCTGCCGGCGCCCGCAGGCGCTCTGCCTTAACGTTCATGCACTTTCGCGGGGACGCGGCCGTCGCTCGGAGCACTTTCCTGATCCCAGAGGTCGAGTCTCTCTCTTCTCCTTTCCAGGGTATGTCATGATTTGCTACGTTGTAAAATCTTTGTAAAATATTTCTATATAAAACTATTTTTAAAATCTTCGTGGCTCTGGCCTCATTTTTTTTTTTTTAAAAAAAAACACCGTGTTTTGTCACGGGTGCTCGGTGCTGATCCTGTGTTTTGGGCTCTGAGAAGGGCACAGCCTGTCCCAGGGAGTCCTCACGGCTGCGTGGCTCTGCTGTGACCCGGGCAGAAGGAGGGAGCATGAGGCCGGCCCTCCTGCCTGGCCCTGGAGGAGCGCCGGGGAGCCCTCCGAGTCCCCCCTTCTCCGCCATGACCTGGGCACGGAAGCAGGAAACCAACTCTGCCTGCCTCCCGCTGCCCTGGTGGAGGCAGGTCCTGCAGAAGCCCTTTGGGGACTGGGAGACAGGGTAGTCTTACGTCTAGAAGTGGGGCCTGACTTACGCCCGGTAAAATGGGATTCTGCCCGTCCGGCGTGGCCCGGTGGCTGATCATGGACCTAGAACCAGGAGGTCACGGCTCCATTCTCGGCCAGGGCACATGGGGGCGTGCAGGAGGCAGCCGATCCATGATTCTCTGTCCTCCTGGATGTTTCTCTCTCCCTTCCTCTCTAAAATCAATAAAAATATACTTTAAAAAATAGATTCCTGCTGATCATCCCGAGAACAGAGCCGCAGTCCATGGTCAACACGAGCTCGCTGGTCGGTGCCCCCACCCACGGGGCCGGTGCAGCTGTGACTCCCACAGGGTCAGGCGCCTTCCTTCCCCCGAACCGGAGCCTGGGAACCTGTGGCCTCACCCGCAGCGGCTGATCTGCTGTGACTCCTGAACCCACTACAGATGCCTCTGCTGCGCTCTGCGCCTGGAGCAGCTCTGGCTCCCGGGGCGGAGCCGGGCTGGAGGGCCGCCCTGAGTGTCCGCAGCTGTGGCCGAGGGCCCGCGGCCTTGTGAGATGAATAGGAACGTGGCCAGGCTGTGGGCTAGGGCGGAGGGCGGTGCAGGGGAAGGAGCGGCTGCTGCGGAGCGAAGAGGAGGCTTACAGCCGCCCCTCTCTGGGCCGAGTGCGCTCCGGGCAGGGAGGGGAGGGGCGGGCAGGGGAGCTGCTGGCCAGGGCTTTGGCTGCGGACCCGGGGACACAGAGGAGGACGGGTAGGTGATGAGGTGGGCATCTCCCTGGGGTGTTTCTAATGGGAGGACGAACTCAAACGCGTGCAGGGCCCATCAGCTAATCCAGACGAGCGGAGTCAGTCGGATGCAGGAAAACAGTCTTTCCGCTCACACTTCGTCCGTGCGTTTCACAAACGTATCACGTTGAAGTGCTTCCACTTAAAAGCAAATTCCTCACCTTTTAAAACAATATATTTTCACTGATGTCAGAGGGGAAGGGAGAAGAGAGGAAGCATCCATGATGAGAGAGAATCATGGATCGGCTGCCTCCCGCACGCCCCCCACTGGAGATCCAGCTCACAGCCCGGGCCCGCGCCCTGACCGGGAATGAAGCCGTGAGCTCCTGGTTCACAGGTCCGGGTTCAACCACTGAGCCATGCTGGCTGGGCCCTCACTTCTTCTCATGCTTTTTCTATTTCATGCTGACTTCTTACTGTGGTTATTCAAATATTTCCACATGGACAGTCTTTGTTTGCCTGCAAACACAGAACGCCTATGGTCACTTCCATGAGGGAGTGCATTAACCTTTCCCTCCTCCAGAACGTTTGTCTCCCTCGATATTCCTTTTGTTACTGAAAAAGGGAAGATAAGGGTGTAAGTAAGAAATTACTTTCCTGCTCACCCTAAAGCAAGGCCTGAGGGGCTGCTGGGGAGGCAGAGTGTGGGCGGAGCTATGGTGAGCCGGCGGGCAGGACCAGGCTCAAGGCAACCCCACTGCCATGCAGGAATGTGGGCCCTGGGTCGGCAGATCTTTTGATTTTTCAAGAGAGTGACTGAACACAGACCCATGAGCCAGGAGGTCATGTCACGGTTCAACCCCTCAGGGCACCTGCCTGGGTGCTGGGTGTGCAGGAGGCAGCCGATCCATGATTCTCTCTCTTCACTGACGTTTCCATCTCTCTCTCCCTTCCTCTCTAAAACCAATTTAAAAAACTATATTAAAAACAAAACAAAAACAAAAACAAGAGAAGCTTGAGTTTGGTGTTAATTCTTAAAATTTTAAATGGCAACTAATTCGAAAATACTTTTCTAGTCAAATGAAAATACATCGGTGGACTGATGGAGTCACCCACCTGTGAGTCACTCATGGGCTGCCTTTTTTTGAGCTTTTCTCTAAGAGGTTGGTTTGTGAACAAGAGAATGGTATTTGAATAAAGTGTGGGAAGAGAGAAGATATATATACAAACATGGTGGAGTAGAACAAGAAAAAACTGGGCAGACACATGTTTATAGCAAAAATGTTAAACTATTAGGCACTTAAAAAAATCTGTGGCATATTGATGTCAATGAGAATTCTGCCCCACACCGGCTCCTTGTTCTGTGTTGCTTGCACTGATGGGTTAGAGGATAGTGATTATTTAAAAAAAAAAAAAAAAAGGTTAATGATTCTTTAATTTTAAAAAACGCCAATGTTGAAAGCCTGTCTGAATTACAGAGTGCTCCTGTTTTAACAAAGAAAGCACAGAATTTTCAGCTGTCCAGATCCCTTCTTCCCGCCCACTCCGGAATCTCAGAAGCACTCTCTGTGAACCACTGAATATATCTTTATGGTCAACCCCTCCTAAATGAAGTTATAAGAAATAACTTTAGTCTCATTTGGTTTGTTTACCAAGATTATATTGATACTTACCTATATCAATTGACTAACCAATCTATATTTCCCCCCCACCCCAGAATTTGAGGGTTAAAGTCATGTTTGCATTAAGACTCTTGTTATAGTAATTAAAATAAAAAGATATATAGAACAGACTAACTTAAAACTCTGAAAACATAGAAGTAGGTAGTCACATGACCTAGTCTGATGTGTTTATTTTGACGGAGAAGTAAATTTAGTCTGAGATTCCTTTCAAACCAAGACTCAAGACCATTGAGTTTTACCTTTTTCCTCCCAAATGACATACTTAAAACCCCTTTTTCAGTTAAATATTGCTTCTTTTCTAATAGTGTCTCTTTTGATCTGCCTTTCAGAGAAGTCTTTGCTACCCGAACATTTTTTGTTTTGTTTTGTTCTGTTTTACAAAACAGCAACTCAAAGAAGAGAGTCCAAACGTTAGGAGCAGCTCTGAGGTTTGTCACCAACCAGCCTGCCGGGGGCATGGGGCCACCGCTGGGAAGTTAAGTGCCTTTCGCCTTATTTGGAGAGGTGTTTACATTTTCCAAGTCCAGAAGGGAGCAAATATTTTATCTGAAGAGCCCGCGGAGAAGAGTTCAAAGTACAAGTAAGTGCTCCCCTCCGTGGTCTCCCCCGCCTCCGGCCTTCGGGGAGGGGGCGTTTTGGTGGGAAGCTTTCCTTGTTGCAGTGGGTGGGAGGGAAGAGCCTGGGAGGTTCCTGAGCTGCTCATGCTCAGACCCGTCCCAGAGCGGCTGTCCGGACAGTGGGAGCAGAGGCCCGAGGAGGCACAGACACTAATGGAATGAAACGCCTGAAGGCGGGGGCGGAGAACTGAGTTTTATAGTAACCCCTACACCTGGGGAGAAGCAGAGCCCATTTTCAAAGCTCTTACAGGGAACGGTTCCTAATGGGTAGGCCTTAGTCACGTGGTGCATTATACCTAAAGTGACCCTTGAACTTGGTGTATGTACGTTCGAAAAAGAATGGTGGTTCCATGATAGATTTATGTAATTTTTACTTCGTGCAATGTATGGACCAAATAGATACAGATCTTCTCGTCTATGTGTCCTGAAGTATTTAAGTGAAAGGTATCACCTGGGATGGAACTAGCATGTAAGCATCTTTTACTTCTCAGCACTTTGTTCACGGAATCCTCACCGGAACTGAGAAATACGTTGTACGTGCTTCCGAAGGGAGGGGTCTGAGGACAAGGCCTGTGCTCACACAGCTGGGGGTGGCGGGTTCTAATCCCACTCCCGCCTCTCCCCAAAGCTGTCTCCCTGCCTCCCGACCGCCCGGCTCCGGCAGCACCCCTTGCTAATGGGCAGGTTCAGAAAATCCGCAATATCCTTACGGGGTCTGCCTGCTCATGGCAAGCGCCTCAGCTTCCGCCCTGAAACGAGATAACTCTATGAACTGACTCATTAAGCACGAGGACTTCTAAATGCGTTTCCAGGGAGCTGAAGTTCCTCCCCAATATGGATAGGTGTCACAGTTTTAGGTATCTCCGTGGGTCCTTGGGCAGAGCTTACACCACCACGGGGCTTTTCTGGTACCTTAGGACCGTGGTCGGCAAACTCCTCAGTCAACAGAGCCAAACATCAACAGCACGACGATTGAAATCTCTTTGGAGAGACACAGTTTTTAAACTTCTTCTAACACCACTTCTTCAAAGTAGGCTCGCCCAGGCCGTGGTATTCTGTGGAAGAGCCACACTCCAGGGGCCAAAGAGCCGCAGGTGGCTCGCGAGCCGCAGTTTGCTGACCACGGCCTTAGGAGGCTGAACAGGGAAATGGTGAGGGGCGGCGGAGGGCCCGGGTCTGCGTGCTGGTCTTGCCGATTACGAGCTCCTGTGTTCCTGGGGAGATTGTCCGGTTTTCCTGAACTTCCTGTCTGGGCCATGGGATGGGAATGCCTGTCTCATAGGAGACCGGCATCTTAGCCCAGAGCCTGACAGGCACCCTACTCAATACAGTAATTCTTAAATTCCCATGAGGAGAAATGGGCGATATGATTCGTTTCAGTGTGATTTGTTACCAATTAATTCTACCTGCTGGTGGTTTTCACATGTGACATGGTCAGCATGCAGCCCTGTCCAGCAGAGACACCGAGGTTAGTCTGGGTTCGGGGCGCAAAGGCTGAGGTTCCCACGGTGGGCATTACGCTGAGCCTCCATGAAGAGAAACAGAGGAAGGTTCTCATCCCTGTTTCCAATCCTGACACTGTTTCTTAGGCGTCTAGGTCCGTCTAGAAAGGAGAGAGGAGCAGAGCGGGGAGGATGGTGGGAGGAGGGAGAGAGGGCGGAGGGAGTATTGGGGAGAAGAGAGAGGAAATGTGCGGGTCTCTGGCCCAGGCCGCCCATGGAGCGCCTGTATTTACCCATCCCCCGTCTCCTGTGAGATCAGGGGAAGGAAGGACCCTGCCCGGATCAGAGGTAAAGGCCTGGCACAGAGGAGGCCACGGGCACGTGGTCCCGGACAGGCTGGCCGGAGGCTGAGCGCAGGTGTGCGGTGAGCGCCTTTCGCGGGAAGCTGGGGTTGGCAGGCAGTTGGGAGCGGGAGGGAGGGGGGCAGGGAGGAGGCAGAGGGGCATGGAGAGCAGTGGCTCCTTCCCACAGCCCCCCGCAGAGCACATCCCCGAGGGCCAGGCTGCAGGGGGCGCGGCGCCAGAAGAAGCCAGTTTCCCGATGGGGTGAGCCCCGGCCCGCCTGCCTCCTGCCCCCTGCCCAGCTGCCTCCTGCCCGGTCTGTGTGATGTGATGATGACCCGACTGAACACGGGAGCAGCTGCTTCGTCCGACAGGGAGAGGGTATTGGCGCGACGCGGAGGGAGAAGCTGTGTGGTCTTGAGCTCTGAGACAGTTGCCATGTTGATGGTGTAAACACGTGTCACAGAGGGTCCCAGTGTCATGATTTCCATCCGGGCAGTTGTGCCAACGGTAGTTCGTAGGTTACCGTGTCCGGCTCCTGCCTTTTGCTCTTCCCCCCTAACCGCCCTCCTCTGTGCTCCTGCCTCCTGGGGGACCTGCCGTCTCCGTGCCCGCCCTGAGGGCTGGGCTGCTGACAAGCGGCTGTCTGTCTGTCTGTCTGTCTGTCACGTTCACAGGGGGACACGTGCCGGAGGCAGCACGTTGTGGGAGTTCCAGGCCCGGTTTCCGAACCGCGAGGCAAACACCCAGGCAGACATCGGCTGACCCCTCAGGTCAATATTTAGAGAACAGGAGTCACCCCTCCCCGTGATTACGCAAAGCTGTGCTTCCGCTGGCCGGAGCGGTGGTGTGTGTGTGTGTGTGTGTGTGTGTGTGCACCACCCAGAGGACCAAGGCTGATGCTGGCCAGGACCTCCAGCTGGTGCAGCACAGGGTGGGACGGCAGCGGGGCCCTCGCCACCATCTTTCATTGGACATTCGATGAGCAGCCACAGCATCGCCACCGCCACAGCCACCATGGCCGCTGGAAGGTGGTTAGGCCGTGGTCGGCAAACCGTGGCTCGCAGCGGCTCTCTGGCCCGAGTGTGGCTCCTCCACAAAACACCACGGCCTGGGCGAGTCCGTGTTGAAGAAGTGGTGTTAGAAGAAATTTAAGTTTTAAAAATGTGGCTCTCCGAAGAAACGTCAATCGTTGCCCTGTTGATATTTGGCTCTGCTGACGAATGAGTTTGCCGACCGCTGTGTTTAGGGATCCTGACAATGTGGGTGTGGAGTTTCGGTTTTTCCGTCAGGACTGCCGTTACTTTTGGGGGATCTGAGCATCCACCCATGAACCAGAGGTCATGTTTGATTCCCGGTCAGGGCACAGGCCCAGGTTGTGAGCTTGATCCCCAGTGTGGGGTGTGCAGGAGGCAGCCAATCAATAATTCTCACCATTGGTGTTTCTCTCCCTCTCTGAAGTAAATGTATATATTTTAAAAAGAGATTAACTCCCCCAAATTAGAAACATCCATAATGGGGAAGATAGTCCACTGATAGATTCAGGACTTGCACATTTAAAAAAAAAAAAAAAAAAGAAAAGAAAGAAATAAAGGAAGGAAGGAAGAGAAAGGAAAGAAGGAAGAAAGGAAGGAAGAAAGAAAGAAAAGAAAGAGAAAAAGAAATTAATTGTCAGGTAAACATGATAAACCGGTGTGGCTCAGCAGATAGAGTGTCGGCCTATGGACTGAAGGGTCCCAGGTTCGATCCGGTCAAGGGCATGTGTCTAGATTGTGGGCACATCCCCAGTGGAGGGTTTGCAGGAGGAAGCTGATCGATGTTTCTCTCTCATCGATGTTTCTGACTCTATCCTTCTACCTTCCTCTCTGTAAAACATCAATAAAATATATATTTTTAAAAAAGAAATTAACTGTCTTCATCTCATAAAGCTCAATACAACATGTCCCTTTGCAGGACTTCCCAAATGGTTGACTTCCCAAATGGGCCGAGTCACTGGAGCTCCCTGTGTGCTGGTCTCCGGGTCTGATGAAAGGAAGGAAGAGGATAGGTCCTGGGGATACTCAGGAGCAGGTGATAAATGTCTTCGCACTGTCAGGTGCGTGAGCTGTGGCTGAGGTGTACACCAGGTGCTGTGGGAGGTCAGAGGGCAACACGTAACCAATCCGGAGGCAGGGAAGGCTTCCTGGAGAAGGCGACGTTTCCATGGGGACCCGGCTGTCCCCTTGCTTCGCGCTGTTTACGGGATTAGCGTAGACACAACTTCATATAAACGTGGCCATATTCCATGTGTTCGTTTCTTCATTTGTTTTCCATTCGGTGATATATCCTGGCCATCTTTCCAGACCAATGAACTTAGGATTGCATCACTTCTTCCCGGCTAAGAGTACACAGCATTCCATTCTGTTTGTGCCTCAATTTGCTTAGCTGGTCCTTTATGGAAGCACAACGGAGTTGTGTCCTTCGTTTTCCGTGTTGAATAACGCGGCTCTTCATGTCAACGCATATACATCTCCATTCCTGCATCCTTGGGGAATTATTTCCACAGATAATTCTCTGGGAGAATTGCTAGATCACGTTATTCACATCTGAAATTTTGATTCACAGATGCCAAACTGCTCGCCAGAAAGGTTTACCAATACAAACTCCATGTTTTCCTTCGCCTTTGTCAACAGTAAGTTTTATCTAATGTGTCTTTGCCAATCTGATAAACGAAAAGTGGTCTTTTATTCTATTGTGCATTTCATTAATCATTAATAAATTTAAACATTTTATATTTTTTTAACCTATTTTACTTCTGTGTATTTTTTTTTAAATAACATCTATGTGTTTTTTTTATTGGCATGTTTATCACCATCTGGTTGATCTGGGAAAGACCTTAGTAAGCCAGGGACGTTTGTGTCTGCCTGTCATACATTCTACCGTTACCACTTCACTCCGTTTGACTTGGGTTTCGGTTTGGGAGTGTTTGAGTCAGGCTCACCAGTCTTTTCTTTCTATTTGGATTTTGTCTTTTGCGGGGGCTGTGAGAGGCCTGTCCACATTGAAAACAACAACAACACGCCCACATTTTCCTCGTTGCTTTCAGAGTTTTGTTTTCATGTTTGAATGCTTCTCGGGCACCTGGAAGCAGCTGGATGGAGGAGGTGAGGTAGAATTGGTTAGTCACCACGCTGAGTGGTCTCCCGCCTTCACGTTAGGCGCTGTGTGGGAACACCGTGTGTAAGAGAATGGGTCCCCGAGTGAGGCTGCCCGGGTCCAAATTCTGGCTCCGCATTTGCTTCCTGGCCACCTGGTTCCTCCGACAGAAACGGGCGATGCCAGCGCCGTGTCCCGGTGTGAGGGCTGCGTGCTCTGGGGTGTCAGGCTCCGGAGAGCAGGGCACGCAGTAAGGGCTCACTGCACAGGAGCTGTCACTGGGTCTCAGACTCACACGTCACGTGAGATGATCTCCAGACGATTCTGTCAGCCTCAGTCAGTCAGGGCTTTGTACGTCGGTACCGATCCCAGCCGTGTGACACACGTGGACAAGCTCTCCTTCCTTCCCGGGCGTTTCCTGTTCTTCTAGCACTTTCCTTTTCCCGGGTGAGCTTCAGGGCCACCTCTTCAGCGTCGAACAAGCCTCCTCAGGTGCTGGGAAGAGCTCCTGGGGAAACGGGCTGCTCGGTCATTTTTAGTTTCCTTCCCGCGTGGCCCAGTGTTCCCTGGGTGTCGCTCCGCAGTCCCGGGATTGGCACAGGCAGGGCACACCGCCGGGCGGTGAGTGCCGGTGGCCGGGGCCCCGTTCCTGTGGGCGCCCCGTGTGCGCCCTCAGCTCATGTGCTTTGTTTTCTCATCTTTCCGAAGTGGTCCCTGGTCCAACCACCCAGATCCTGGCTGACATGCGCTGGTTTAAGATACCATTTTATAAAACAGGACACAAAGCCATCCCTGGCCACATATTGCTGAAATCTAAGTTAGGCTCCTCTTCTCTCAAATAAAAAAAGCCAGGGCTTTCAAACGATCATACTGTGTGTGTGTGTGTGTGTGTGTGTGTGTATGACCTTCCTGTGTGCTGTGTCCTTCAGGACAAAGCCCAAAGAGTCTCACCCATTATCGGGCCAGGTGCTTTCTCTGTGATCACGCCCTGCGTAAGGCCGTCCCAGCTGCAGAAGCTCTCAGGGTCCAGGCGCTACTAGTCTAAGCCCGTGGCCGGCAAACCGCGGCTCGAGAGCCACATGCGGCTCTCTGGCCTCTTGAATGTGGCTCTTCCACAAAAGACCACGACCTGGGCGAATCTATGTTGAAGAAGTGGCATTAGAAGAAGTTTAAGTTTTAAAAACGTGGCTCTCCAAAGAAATTTCAATCGGTGTACTGTTGATATTTGGCTCCGTGGACTAATGAGTTTGCCCACCACTGGGCTAGAGTATTATTTAAAGATACAAAGATAACTAACAGAAACACTATAAATACATTGAGAAAAGCAGAATTTAAGCTCTCGTAAGTGGCACGCACTCGATGTTGACTGAAGTGGAGAAATCGAAGCAGAGATAGAGTCCTGACACCTGGCGTTAGGCCGCCACCGAACGGCCACAGGCCCAGCTGGCGGGGTTCGCCCGGGCTGTGCAGGAGGGGGAGGAGGCGGAGAGCACGTCCCTGCGGCCTCCCCACAGTCCCAGAGCCTGGCCACCACTCCCCGTGCTGGGTGACTAATGAGCACATTCTAAATTGAGTGGCTTCTAAGCACAGTTATCAAAGAGCGAGACTCATTTTTCTCCTGTTAATTGTCCCCAGGTGATGCACGGAGTCATTAGACACGGCTTTTCCTTTCTGAGCTTTTTCTAAAATAGATTTTTATTGATTCCAGAGGGGAAGGGAGAGATAGAAACGTCAATGGTGACAGGCACCCCACACTGGGGACCGAGCCCGCACCCCCGCCAGTGTCTCGGGCACCGTTCTGGTCGCTTTCTTAGCTCTGGCTCTTCTCTGGGGGTCGCTCAGTGACTTCCGTCCCTCCGCTGAGGACCTGTGTGCATCGAGGTGCTTCCCTGGACGGCACCACGCACAGTGGCTTACTTCCCTCCGCACCGCGCCCCCCAGGCTCCCAAGTCTCCACACACCACAGCACGTCTTCTCCTCAGAGGCGGGCAGGGCTCCGGGGAGCAGCGCACACTCTGGGCCCATTCCTCTGGCGGCCCAGGCTGCGGCCACCTCTTGGCCTTGGGAATGGAGCCGCAGGAGACGCAGGCGTGCTCGTGTCTCGTCAAGATCCTGGTTTCAGTTACCAAGTAATCGTACTCACATGAGGTCTTCAGAACAGTCGGGTTCAGAGACTAAGAGTGAAAGGTGGTGGCCAGGGCTGGGGAGAGGGAGAGAAAGATGGAGCTTCAGGTGAGCAAGACGGGAAATCTCTGGAAATCTCTGGAGGTGAGTAGCTTACTGCTACTCACCTCGCACCTCTGTCCACAGCACGCGTCTGACCCCTGAAGGCTAAGACAGGGCTCTCATGGCGTGTGCTTTCCACAAAAAGGTAAGTAAACACACAGCTTTGAAAAATTGAGACTAATCTTCCCCATTTAACATCGCTCTGTGTTTCCATGTCAGTGAGAGCAGACCTAGGGTTCTGCTTCCATCACTTCTCCCGTGCCCTCACCCCACACACGGGCCAGCTGGCTGGTCTTAAATATGTTTGACATCTGCTTCCTGTCCTCCCTGCCCGATGCTCTTCCTCTCCTCCAGGGTCCGACCCTCACCCACAGGCACCAGCCGTGGCTTCTGCGCTAGAAACTCAGTCTCCGCTCCACCCCTCCCGTCCTCCTCCACACGCTGGGGACGACCTTTGTGACGCTTAAACCCAGCTACTTCCTGGGTCAGTATCTTTCCGGGGGCATCTGTTGCCTTCAGGGTGAGGTTGGAACCCATTCTCATGCCACAGGAAAGCCCTCATAATTTACCTTCTGGACTCACTGCCCGGCCTGCTCCCCCGCATGGCACCCTCGTGTCAGCAGCAGCAGGCCGGAGCAGGTGGCTCCATTTGCCATCAGGCTCTTGTCCCCGTGGTGACCTGGCCGGTCCTATTTCTCCACCTTAGCTCAGCTCACACAGCTGCCGCTCCTGCCTGTTCCCTGGGTCCGCCTCCGGGTGGAACGAACCCCTTTTCACCTGCGCTCAGCTCCTCACTTCCCTGCGGCACAGTGACTGGCTCTCACGACCGCCTCCTTGTCAGACCGAGAGCAGCTGAGGCAGGATCTGTGTCTTATCTTGGTGTCCCTGGTTCCAGAAGAACACCTGTCCCTTTGCAGGCCCTCAGTGAAGGCTGGGAAGTGAGTGAGACTCCGCTGTGTCTTCTAATTTTCTCAATCAGATTTTCGTAAACAGAAAACGGGAGGAGTTATAGAGAGATTCATTCTTTCCCTCCCCTCGCCTGTAATATCAGGATTTAGGAGATGGTAGAATGGGAAATGCCAAGAGAAGCAGAATGTGTCCTGACTTTGGCAGATAAAAATATTTGTGAGCCCGGCTGGTGTGGCTCAGTGGTTGGGCGTTGACCTATGAACCAGGAGGTCGTGGTTGGATTCCCGGTCAGGGCGCATGCCTGCCCGGGTTGTGGGCCCCATCCCCAGCGTGGGGCCTGCAGGAGGCAGTTGATCCATGATTCCCTCTCATCATTGACGTTTCTCTCCTTCCCTCCCTTTCCCTTCCTCTCTGAAATCAATACAAATATTTACAAATAAAAATAAATACACACATCTGTGAGACTTTAGGAGGAGAAGGGTGTGGAGAGCTCAGTCCACCTGTGTTTCTGCCAGGCTGTTCCTGCGGGATGTGTGTGTCGCCGAGCGCCCGCGATGGGGAAGTCGGCACATTTCGGGGAAGGGAAGAAGCAGCAGTGAAACACAGTTCACGTTTCCCACGCGCACCCTGTGTACGGCCTGTCCTGCCAGGACCTCTGCTCGCTTCCCCAGTGGCGGGAGTCACGTGGGGTTCCAGAGCCGGGCCCAGGGTGACTTCAGGCAAATCTTTATGGCTCTTCTTCCTCTGAAGACCAGGCGGCTGGAGGAAAGTGCTTACCCCTCCGGTCCTGCTGTTCCCGTTGGAATGCACTAAAAATACTTCCCCAACAGCTGTTAATGATTACAGAGAAGACTCCCGGCCCCCGGGCAGAGCATCTGTGTGTGTGTGTGTGTGTGTGTGTGTGTGTGTGTGAGAGAGAGAGAGAGAGAGAGAGAGAGGGAGAGGGAGAGAGAGAAGAATGCATCAACTGAGGGATGCTTCTCTACTTCACCTGTTTGAGTGATCTTACCTCCAAGCGCGTTTATTTCTAAGACAGATGCTCAGCTGCCCCACTAACCGACTCCGTGTCCTTTCTTGCTGGCTAAAGACTCCACCAAGTCAAACCAGACTCTGATCTTTGGTCTCTGAGCTGTCGACTAGTCTGTCTTCAGCTTTCCAGGAACTAGCAAGTCAGTCTAAACTCTGGAAGATGGGAAAGAAGTCTATAAAACAGACTATTGTCCCTCCTAGGTTCTCCGGGATGTCTTGAGAATAAGTTGTCTGGGAATATATATTATTGCTTCTACTCAGCTTGTGTCTGGTGATCTATCCCAGTGGTCAGCAAACTCATTCATCCACAGAGCCAAATACCAACAGCACAACGATTGACATTTCTTCGGAGAGCCACATTTTTTAAACTTAAACTTCTTCTAGCGCCACTTCTTCAAAACAGACTCGCCCAGGCCGTGGTGTTTTGTGGGAGAGCCACACTCAAGGGGCCAAAGAGCCGCATGTGGCTTGTGAGCCGCAGATTGCCGGCCACGGATCTATCCTATATGATTGTTAAAAGGAATAGAGAAAGCAAGCCTGTCGGTGCCCCTCTGTGCCAGGCAATATGGTATCGTGCCCACGAATGCTCACTCACTCGTGCTTCATACGTCGGTGAGGCATCATTGTTAGACTTCACAGATACACAGGAGCGTGCGGACTCAAGTCACAGCTAGTCAATGGCAGAACAGGGACAGGAAGAGAGAGAGAGAGAGAGAGAGAGAGAAGCCTGGCTTCTGTCCAAATGCATGCCTGGCCATGGCTGGGTGGCTCAATTGGTTGGAGCTTTGTCCTATACACCAAAAGGTTGCAAGTTTGATTTTCAGTCAGGGCACATACCTAGCTTCAGGGTTCAATCCCTGGCCCAGGTGAGTTCAGGAAACAATGGATTGATGTCCTCTCCTCTCCTCTCCTCTCCTCTCCTCTCCTCTCCTCTCCTCTCCTCTCCTCTCCTCTCCTCTTCTTTCCTCTTCTCTCCTCTCCTCTCCTCTCCTCTCCCCACCACCTTCTTTCCTCCCTTCCTCTCTCTCTAGAATCAATGGACATATCCTCCGGTGAGGATAACAAAAATGCATGCCTCTTGCAATATAGCATATGCGCGAGGCTGTGAGCTCATGGTGATTTGCATCAGGAGGGAAGAGATACTCCGCGATGTAGCAGCCACACCCACCGCTTGTCCCTGCCTTACTTCTCAGCCTTCGTTTGTGTCCCACCGCGAAAAATGGCATCTCCAACGGCACTGGCATTTGACGGCCAGCCTCTGTCTGCCTTTCGCTCATTGGTTGCTTCAGCCTTTTGTTTCACTTCCGGAAGAAAGAAATGTTCAGTGGTGTCAGATGCTGGGACTTAGGTTTGCTCTCGGCTCTGCTGCTTTGTCAGAGCATGAACTTGGACAAGTCATTGCTCTCCTCGGGACTCAGTTCCCTTCCATGGAGAATGCGCAGTTTGGGTAAGACTGTCGAAGGCGTTTTCTACTCTGATGATCATTTTTAACCTTGAGAGTTTATGGTTCTTTATTGTAGGGTATAATAGTGCTAAGGACATTGGAAATAAAGCCTTTCCCTGAGGAGTGGAGGCTCTGAGAGTCTGAGTAACTTGCTCGAAGTCAAAGAACTAGCAGATGGTTGGTCTTTACGTTGAACCCAGACAGAGTATCGAGTCGGATCTTACTAACCTGGGACACAAGCTCCTCCCACGCGGGCCTGTCTGTGTCCCCAGACTGAACCCTCACATTCCAGCTTCAAGTTCAATAGCGAATGGGTCTGAGCAAATCCTGGAGGAGGTGCTCAGAGGTCAGTTGTGTCTACATCTCTGGGTCTTTGCTTGTGTTCATGCTCCCTCTGAGGTGATCGGCTCTCCCTCTCACCCCCTGGCTGCCAGGAGGTGAGAGGGAGACAACTTATTCCTTCCCTCAGAGCGGAGCTCATGTCATCGTTTCCAGAAAGTTCCTCCAAGCCCCACCCCCCCCGTTGGTGTAAATGCTCCTCCTCCTTGCCCCCATGGCACATCATGCATATTTTATCTTCAACCTTACCACATGGTCTTGAATTTATGTGTGTTTTTTTTTATGTCTACCCCATTACATCATAAGCTCTTAGCAAGAATGCATCTTGTCCTATTCATCTTTGTATTCCAGGCTGTCGCATGCGCTCACTAAGGATTATTTGAACTTACCTGAGTGGAATGATGCCCAAAACAGACTTTGCCCTTTCAGTTCTCAAGTTATTTCCTCAGTATGGGTGCAGCTACATCCTCGTTTCATAAAAGGAGGAATGCAGGCTCTATAACCAAGGACAGAACCTTGAAATGTTGCCCATGATCATATTTCTAGAAAGAGGTAGCTAGGCACATTTCCCTCATGTCTTCACTTCCCTTTCCCAGCCTGAAGCTCTCCAATCCACCATTGCACTCAAACTGGCCAAGATCTCACCGATGGCGCTCCAACATACACCTTCAGTCTGCCCCTTCGCTGATTTTCCTGGGTAGTGACTCTCGCCACTTGGAATCCTCTCTTTCCTTGGCTTCTGTAATACACAACCTAGTGTCACACCCTGCAGGGTCCTTTCTACTTAGCCACTGGAGGTCTTCAAAGAGCAATCTCGAACCCTCCTTTCTTCCTTAGCCCCTCTTTTTTTCCTAGGAAGTCTCACGCCCTCTCACAGGTTACGCTGGTGTAACAATGTGTTTGCTGATGAGGCAGAGCTTTGGTCTCTCACACAGATCCCCTTCTGCGCTACAGCCTCATGATACAACACACACCTGGCTGTTTCTCCTGAATTTCAGTGTAAACATATCTGAGTCTACACTCATCTTCTCATCCTGTCTTCCTCTGATATTCTCCCTCTCCCCGTCCCCCATCCTGCCGATTGTTCATGCTAGAAATGTGATGTCGGCCCTGATGTTGTCTCTGTTTTGAGTGGCTGTCAGTGCCACCTTATCAGTAAATCTTGAACCTGTTTTCTCCTCCATTTACTCACTGCCCCTCTTTTGGCTCAACTGCCATCACCTCTTGGTTGAGCTACAGCAGTAGCCTCCCCTCTGAACATTTACCCTCACCCTCTCTGCCACCTTCTTGGTTTGCTCATCTCCCATAATCCTTTCTACTTGTAGATCACTGGAGTGTTTTTTCAAAATGAAGGAAAAAATAATAATAATAATAATAATTGTGTTATAATCCTGCTTTAACCCTGGACATGTTTCCCATCTCTCTGAGGATGAAACAGAAAATCCTAACATGGCTTCTGAGGCCCTGCACGATCACGTTTTACCTTCCCGCTGCCCCAGGCTCTTCCCGTTTGGGCCCTGATTACAATCACAGCTCTGTGGCTATTTGTGTGCTTCTTTCTCATTTTCCTCCTTAAAATGCCTTCCCCCTAGAATGTGAATTCTGTGAGATCTGTGTCCAGCTCTGTTTTGTCGATCACTGAGTCCCAGAAACCTGGCACAGTGCCTGGTATGCAAGAGTCAATACATATTTGTTGAGTAGATGAATGAATCAATTCATTAATGACTTTTTTTGTTGTTGTGTAAAATTAAGTCACCCTGTAGGGTCCCCTCTTTGGGCAATTCTCCCAATTCAAGCATTTTAGGAATTATTATCCTTAAGAACTATAATATGCCAAAGTATTCACCTTTATTTCTATCTTTTGCTTATTTATATATAAAATTCAACTATGTGCCAAACACGAAGGTAGTAAAAGTAAAAGGAAAGCAAGATATCCCAGTCAGTATTGCTCAGGGGTTGAGCATTGACCTATGAACTTGGAGGTCACGGTTCGATTCCTGGTCAGGGCGCAGGCCCGGGTTGCAGGCTCCATCCCCAGTGGGGGGCATGCAAGAGGCAGCTGGTTGATGATTTGCTCTCATCATTTATGTTTCTATCATTCTCTCTTCCTCCTTCTTCTCTAAATAAATTAAAATATATTTTTAAAAATCTATATTTTATTGATTTTTTTAGAGAGAGGAAGGGAGAGGGATAGAGTTAGAAATATCGATAAAAGAGAAACATAGATCAGCTGCCTCTTGCACACTCCCTACTGGAGAGGTGCCCACAACCCAGGTACATGCCCTTGACCAGAATTGAACCTGGGACCCTTCGGTCCACAAGCAAATGCTCTATCTACCCAGCCAAACCAGTTAGGGCATGAAAATATACTTTAAAGAAGAGAGATCAGCAAGATACAGTGAGCAAAACAAAGAAAGCCATAAGGACGTAGACAGCTGGTTTTTTGGTGGGTTTTTTTTTTAGTTTTTTTTTTTTTAATGCTTTCGAACAACATTACTAATGTACTGGGAGAGCTCCCTGAGATTTGAAGGATGGTTTCTGTGGCCGCTGCTATGAAGAAGGGGGGTCTGCCCAGCTTTTTCTGCTGCGTGTTCCAAAATATTTGACTACGATGCAGTTTCGGTCTCCTCAAGCCTCAAGAGGCATCGATGACTATGCTGAATGCCAGCCCCTGGCGTTATGATGACTCTGAGAAACCAGTCCCCCTTTCAGGAGAGTGCTGCCATGCTGGCTATTGCCTTCCAACGTTCGTAAAGCTGGAGGCCTGGTCTGATATTGTAGGAAATCTAGATTTTTATGATGCCAATTGTTTCCTCATGTAGTTTAAATATATATATATATAAATAATTTGTTTCCTCATGTAGTCTTTTGTCTCCTCATATAGTTTTAAAATATATATATTTATTATATATAGTAATATTACTTATTTAAAATAATATTTATTAATATATATTAAAATATATAAAATTATATATATTGTTTCCTCATGTAGTCTTTAAAATATGTATATTAAATATATTAATATTTTAAAAATATAAATATATATTATTGATTTCAGAGAGGAAGGGAGAGGGAGAGAGAAAGAAACATCAGTGATGAGAGAGAATTATTGACCAGTTGCCTCCTGCAGGCCACCTACTAGGGAACAAGTCTGAAACCCGGGCCCTGACCAGGATCTCAACCTCCCAGTTCCCAGGTCAATGCTCAGCCCCTGAGCAGCACTGGCCAGGTCACTCATGCAGTCTTACAGAACTCAGCTCAAGTGAAAGGCAGCCATTTGGCCGTGGGCCAACTTCCACATCGGTCATTATTCAGCTAACCAGCACCGAGCTTGCTTCATCAGGTAATTCTAAGCGGGCGATTGCTTAATGCCTCCTATCATCGTGACTCAGCAATCAGCCAGTGTGTACCGGGCACTATGGCCAGGGGGATGATCACGGGGAGAAGATGAAGACACATACAATGAACTGGAAATGTTTACATGCCGTAAGCGTTACAACCACCACACGTTCACAGGGTTTGCTTATTATTCGTAGGTGGTGGTTTTTGTTTTTCTTTTCCCTCCAGAGAAGAACCCTAATACATTGGTACTCCGATTGGAACAGCGAAGCCAGCAAATGTTAGTGTGAAAAGATTCCCCACGTCTCCCCATAACTTCATGCATTTGAATGACTAACCCTTTTGCATGGGAAGTCAGCACCATTTTCCCCAAATTTACGCACACGTGTGATTTCAGCAGAGCATGCCTGTTGTGTTGTCCTAAGAACGCTTAGTGAGAAGTGGCCTCTCAGACCTCCATAACACTGTGGGTTTCCAGAGCTTGCAACAAACATGTGGCATTCAAGTCCCACAAATTCCTAGACTGAAATCTAGAGCAAAGTTCAAGTCCTTCCCTCTTTTTTTCTTGGCAGACCCTGCGTGTTCCTACTTAACCCGATTTCTATGTGAGTCAGATTTAAACCGTAGAGCGTTTGGAGGAGAGGAACATGGAGAGACTAACATATAACATAGTTAAAGTTCTATTCCCGAATCATCGTTAGTATTCATGAATTCAGAAAAATAAAAACATAACGAAAATGCTTTTGACTGAGGTACTCTACTTAATTACATTTCTGGGTAAGCCTGGGTGCTGCCGCTCCTGGAGCTTAGCCTGCATTGCGGAAATCTCTGTGCACGGAACCTTCCCCTGCCAAGGCTGGGTGGGGAGAGTGGACAATCAGACCTTTATTTCACGGCTGAACTCCTAGCATCGGCCTTGAACATGGCCCGGGGCTTCCATGGCTGTTTGCAGACGGATACATGGAGCCCTCAGAGGACAGCTCCCAGGCTCCCTTCCTGCCTAGCTCAGCCCGCCTTCGGGCCCCGCACGGGACCGCGGTTTGGGGAAGGAAACTCTGGTGCTTGTGTTTTTGCTGTTTCCCAGTGTCTGTTCTGACAGCATCTCCTGGGGGGCAGGGGCAGGGGGAGGGGGCGGGGGCAGGGGCAGGGGGAGGGGGTGGGGGCAGGGGGTGGGGGTGGGGGTGGGGGGTGGGGGCAGGGGGCAGGGGGAGGCGGTGGGGGCAGGGGGCGGGGGCAGGACTGCTCTCAGGTCTGGCCCAGGCACAGTTGCCACAATCCTCCCGCTGCTCTCCGGGGCACACATGCCAAAACGCTCAGGATCAAAGGCGTTCCCAGCACTTGGTGCGATTTTCCTTGTGGTGAAGGATGGAAACTTAGAAGAAAGCGACCACTAACGAGCTCGCAGCTGCTGAAAAGCGCTGAGCGCACTGGGAGGCAGGAGGAGGTCCTGGGAGCCAAGGGCTGCGGAGACCGGGGCAGAGCTGAGGGAGATGGGGGGAGGGGGCGCTCCGAGTGTTCTAAAGTGGAAGTGAGTTCTCCAAGGTTGACAGCTTGCTCCAAGGCTGAGCGTAGACCATGAACCAAGAGGTCACTTGTTCTATTCCTGGCTAAGGGTACGTGCTCTGGTTGTGGGCTCGATCCCCAGTAGGGAGTGTGCAGGAGGCAGCCGGTCAATGATTCTCTCTCATCATTGATGTTTCTCTCTCTCTCCCTCTCCCTTCCTCTGAAATCAGTAAGAACATTAAAACAAACAAAAGAGAAAAGGTGCAAGGAAAACATTTAGAGGGAAAGGGAATAACTGGGACCTGTACTGACACCCTTTGGAAGACATTCTCTGTGAGAAGGCGGTCCTTGGGAATGAAAGAGGTTCCAGGAGAGAGAGAGAGAGAGAGAGAGAGAGAGAGAGAGAGAGAGAGAGAGAGAGAGAGAGAAGAGACAAGAGAGAGAGAGAGAGAGAGAGAGAGAGAGAGAGAGAGAGAGAGAGAGAGAGAGAGAGAGAGGAGAGAGAGAGAGAGAGAGAGAGAGAGGAGAGAGAGAGAGAGGAGAAAGAGAGAAGATAGAGGAGAGAGAGAAGATAGAGAGGAGAGAGAGACAAGATAGAAGCGGAGAGAGAGAGAGAGGAGAGAGAGGAGAGAGAGAGAGAGGAGAGAGAAGGGAGAGGGGGGAGAGGAGAGAGAGAGAGAGAGAGAGGAGAGAGAGGAGAGAGAGAGAGAGAGAGGAGAGAGAGGAGAGAGAGAGAGAGAGAGAGAGAGAGAGAACCAGGAAAGCTGACGCTCAGAGGTGAGTGTTGATAGAGAAGGCGTGTTGAGAGACAAAGAGGAAGGAAAGTGACCTTGCAGTGGTTCACACAACACCGTGACGTGGTAATAATGGGACATAAGCAGGAGGCAGTCATATTTCGTATTTAAGAAAAAGAGTATAAAATTGACAATGCAGAGTATGTACAGAGGCGAATACTTGGAGTAAAAAAGAAATTACAACTTACATTTGCTGTTTGACCAAGACATGCAACCCTGGGGACCCACGGCCAGTGCCGAGAACCAATTCCAGCATGTAATAATTACAAGATTTTACCAAATGGTTGGTGAAGGCAGCTCAACAAGGGTGAGCCACATATGTAGTGCACCTGTTGGAAAGGGCTAAATGGCACTTCTCCCAAACCTGAATAGGACTATCTGCTGCCAGACAGCTCAGGGCATTTTACTGCCTCCTGTTGGCCAAACACCCGAACAGCTGTAGGCTATTCCCCAAACTGACAATGCTTCTGAACCCTACCCTTTGAAGTGTATGTCTCCACCTTTCCTTGGGACAAATTGTGTAATAAAAGCAGGGTCCTTGGTCAAGGCAGAGTATTCAGTTCCTTTTAGTTGAAGCTCCTCTGACCCCCAATGCCTTTCAAAATTACCTTTCGTCCTTAGACTCTTTAATCATCTATGCACAGCCCTTCCTCCAGAATGCCGAACCCTTTGTAGGGCTGGGGAAAGAAGCCCGGCATTATGGCGCCCTAACGAGGGACCAGCAGCCAGGCAGGGGGCCTCCTACGGCTCCGAGTGAAAGTCTCCAGGGACGCGGTCAGCGCTCAGCCTTCCTCACTTCCCGGCAAAGCCCCTGTGGCCCCGGACGCAGAGGCCTGAGAGGCCGCCCGTGCATTGCAGGCGCATCTCCGCGGGCTCTGCGGGAGCCGGTGGGTGTCCGTGCACACCGGCCTCACGGGCCCAGCGTGTTCTCAGCACGGCCCTCTCTCCCGAGTCTTACAAAGCTTAACCAGCACGTGCGTGAAGGTGCTTTCGTTTTCTTTTGGTAACTCCCTAACTCCCTCAATAATACACCGTTCTCATCTTCGTGCTTTTTTTTCTAGACGGATCCTTGTCTTTCTTAAGGTGCCTGACCAGAGCTACAGCCAATGTGGAGTGAAAGAAAATGTCGTTTTATAAATCATTCACGTGTGTGTGTGTGTGTGTGTGTGTGTGATTTTCAGTTCCCTTGTTATATGCCTGGTATCTGGTTAGTTGTTGGCAACAATTGGCAGTTGTTTTTTCCCCAGCGTGGCATCTCTTTTGGATTCCCTTTAATAGTAGTTAGGTAGGATTCTAGGAGATTCCGATCAGGATAACCCAGGAAGCAGAAGAAGCTGGGAAGAGTGGGCAAGGGCATACAGAATGCTGGGGAGGATGGGAGTGGAGCAGACAGACGGTGACAAAAAGGATGGGATCACAAGCTGGAACCACGCGATGAGAGGCAGGTCCCGGGACGCGGGGCCTTGGCTAACCGAGGAGATAAGAGGTTATGGCTGCAGAGAAACGAGCAGGAAGTCGGGGGCCCAGGTTGATATCCATAATGGGGTGGAGCTGCACCCTGAAATCAGGTCCAAGGTTGTGTTTGATGAGTGACCAGTGTGCATGGAATAACCAGGAGGAGGCGATCAGCGAGAAAGACGTTGTGAGGTGGAGAGGAGAGGAGGCGCCCCCTGCCCTGCCTGTGCCTTAGAGGGGGGGATTAAAACATGCCAGGCCTGGTCTCACAGCCAACGCCTCCGAATCCGGAGGGGACTGAGGCCTGGCGGGTTCTGGGAAATGACCAGGTAGCTCCTGAATCCAGGTGGAGAACTGTGCTTAGAGCCACGGTTCTAACCTGGAGAATTCTTAGACCCCGCTGGCCCAGGAGGCCTCATTCCTCACCACCCAAACCTACTGGGGGCAGGCCTTGGCGCCATCGGCCATTGAAATTCCTGAGGTGCTCCCAATGTACCCATGTTCAGGAAGCATCGGGCTCGAGGGGGCGTGGCTGTGAGCTCCCGTTTCCCTCCGGGAGGGGATCCCGTGTGTGAGATCAAGGCCAAGTCCCGGGCACCGACAGGAATCCAGTTCGTCTTTGCGCCGAGGCCCAGGGCCTGCTTCTACTTCACAACATCAGCAAAACGCACGTTTGAAAACTGAGGAGACTGCAGACCAGCTCCTCCTGCTGACGCCTGAGAATGAGAGGCCCCCCGGGGGGGGTACTGGTGGTCACCTCGGAGCTCAGGAGCGAGTGGGGTTCTCTTTGAAGCTCACATCTGTTTCAGTCTTTGCCACAGCGCTGGCCACATTAAAACTCTTCGTTCTGAAATGACAAGCACCAGCCGGGAAATGACTTCATTTATGAGATCTAGTCCTTCCATGGGCCGGGTTAAGGTGAACTCGTCCACAGAGTTCTGGAATGCTGGAGGTAAAAGTCACCCTTGAAGCTTAAAAATTTTTATTTTAGCCCAGTTGGCATGGCTCAGTGGTTGAGCGTTGACCTATGAACCAGGTCAGGGTTCGATTCCCGGTCAGAGCACATGCCCGGGTTGCGGGCTCAATCCCAATGGGGCGTGCAGGAGGCAGCCAATCCGTGATTCTCTGTCATCACTGGTGTTTCTCTCTCTCTTTCCCTCTCCCTTCCTCTCTGAAATCAATAAAAAATATCTGTAAAAGTTTTTATTTTAAAGCAAATAACGAAACCATTTAAAAAAGTAAATAGCCAACGTGCATTTGTGAAGTTCCTGGCTGTGAGGACACGAGATGGCTATTGGGTAACCATCTGCTTTACTCAGAAGTGGGGCCCGGGGGTCAGACCTGAGAAGAGACGGGTTTTCTAAGGTCACAGCCACGCTCTGCGAGGAAGCTTGGCGCCAGTACCTCGCCCCCCGTCATGTGGCTCCCCCGTGTTTCACATCCTCCGAGTCAGCTGGCCGCTTTCTGACTGACCCGCACTGGAGATGAGATCACAGGATTGGACTCCGAAGGTCTCCCCGGGCTGAAGGGACGACCAGGATCCCAGCGGACGCAGGGCCGGGGGAGGGGACCAATGGCGGCCCTGGGCGCGGGCCGGACCGTTAGGCGCCTCCCTCGGGCATCCAGGTGGTTTCCACGTTTAGGGCCCTGGGCCCCTCATCGGCCCCGGAGGCGCCTGAAAGTCTCCCGTGCGTGTCTGCACCTACTTTTTAATTCTGGTGATGGGCCTGTGGGTTCAGGAAATCCTCAAAATATGAAAAACCGGATTCAAGCCCAAGGCGGCAACGGGAGAGCAAAGGGAGCTGCAGACAGACGTCCCTGCACAGGAGCAGGAAGCCGCAGTCACAGCTGCCACGGCTGGAGCGCGCCCTGGGGCGGTTCAAGGTTCCAGACCGTCTGGCAAGAAGATCAGAGAGGGTTTGAGCAGCAGGCGGGCGGGGCGTGTTTTTGTTTCTACAAAACAAACACCTGTGTACGGAGAGGCCGAGCACAGCGATGAGTCCCGCGCCCCAGGACGCTCGCGGGTGCTGCGGCTGTGGGCCCGGCGCGGCCGCCGCCTCCGCAGGTCCTGTCACAGGTGGGCACGCCGACAGGCGCCTCCTGGCTGTTTGCCTTGAGCGCAGGGGAAGGACTAGCTCTCCCCAGAGGACGTTTGGTGCCCGATGGACAAGCTGCCTTGGGTGTTTCCATGGAGAAGCCAGGGGAGAACCAGAGGGTGGACCACCGTGGTGAGAGCTCGGGCTGTCGAGACAGCACTGAGTTTCCCTCCTGATTTACAATTGGGTGTGACTAGTCCTCATGCACCAGCTGTGTGTGACTAGTCAGTACTTACTAGTTCTATGGGACTGATTCACACTCATCAGCTGTGTGTGACTAGTCCTCATCCACCAGCTGTGTGTGACCAGTCCTCATTCACCAGCTGTGTGTGACTAGTCAGTACTTACTAGTTCTATGGGACTGATTCACACTCATCAGCTGTGTGTGACTAGTCCTCATCCACCAGCTGTGTGTGAACAGTCCTCATTCACCAGCTGTGTGTGACTAGTCAGTACTTACTAGTTCTATGGGACTGATTCACACTCATCAGCTGTGTGTGACTAGTCCTCATCCACCAGCTGTGTGTGACCAGTCCTCATTCACCAGCTGTGTGTGACTAGTCAGTACTTACTAATTCTATGGGACTGGTTCACACTCATCAGCTGTGTGTGACCAGTCCTCATTCACCAGCTGTGTGTGACTAGTCAGTACTTACTAGTTCTATGGGACTGATTCACACTCATCAGCTGTGTGTGACTAGTCCTCATCCACCAGCTGTGTGTGACCAGTCCTCATTCACCAGCTGTGTGTGACCAGTCCTCATCCACCAGCTGTGTGTGACCAGTCCTCATTCACCAGCTGTGTGTGACCAGTCCTCATTCACCAGCTGTGTGTGACTAGTCCTCATTCACCAGCTGTGTGTGACCAGTCCTCATGTACCAGCTGTGTGTGACCAGTCCTCATCCACCAGCTGTGTGTGACCAGTCCTCATGTACCAGCTGTGTGTGACCAGTCCTCATCCACCAGCTGTGTGTGACCAGTCCTCATGCACCAGCTGTGTGTGACTAGTCAGTACTTACTAGTTCTATGGGACTGATTCACACTCATCAGCTGTGTGTGACTAGTCCTCATCCACCAGCTGTGTGTGACCAGTCCTCATTCACCAGCTGTGTGTGACTAGTCAGTACTTACTAGTTCTATGGGACTGATTCACACTCATCAGCTGTGTGTGACTAGTCCTCATCCACCAGCTGTGTGTGACCAGTCCTCATTCACCAGCTGTGTGTGACTAGTCCTCATGCACCAGCTGTGTGTGACTAGTCAGTACTTACTAGTTCTATGGGACTGATTCACACTCATCAGCTGTGTGTGACTAGTCCTCATCCACCAGCTGTGTGTGACCAGTCCTCATCCACCAACTGTGTGTGACTAGTCCTCATCCACCAGCTGTGTGTGACTAGTCAGTACTTACTAGTTCTATGGGACTGGTTCACACTCATCAGCTGTGTGTGACTAGTCCTCATCCACCAGCTGTGTGTGACCAGTCCTCATCCACCAGCTGTGTGTGACCAGTCCTCATCCACCAGCTGTGTGTGACTAGTCCTCATGCACCAGCTGTGTGTGACCAGTCCTCATCCACCAGCTGTGTGTGACTAGTCAGTACTTACTAGTTCTATGGGACTGATTCACACTCATCAGCTGTGTGTGACCAGTCCTCATCCACCAGTTGTGTGTGACTAGTCCTCATCCACCAGCTGTGTGTGACCAGTCCTCATTCACCAGCTGTGTGTGACTAGTCCTCATCCACCAGCTGTGTGTGACTAGTCCTCATTCACCAGCTGTGTGTGACTAGTCCTCATTCACCAGCTGTGTGTGACCAGTCCTCATGCACCAGCTGTGTGTGACCAGTCCTCATTCACCAGCTGTGTGTGACTAGTCCTCATGCACCAGCTGTGTGTGACCAGTCCTCATCCACCAGCTGTGTGTGACCAGTCCTCATCCACCAGCTGTGTGTGACCAGTCCTCATTCACCAGCTGTGTGTGACTAGTCCTCATCCACCAGCTGTGTGTGACTAGTCAGTACTTACTAGTTCTATGGGACTGATTCACACTCATCAGCTGTGTGTGACTAGTCCTCATCCACCAGCTGTGTGTGACTAGTCCTCATCCAACAGCTGTGTGTGACTAGTCTGTACTTACTAGTTCTATGGGACTGGTCCACACTCACCAGCTGTGTGTAACTAGTCAGTACTTACTAGTTCTATGGGACTGGTCCACACTCACCAGCTGTGTGTGACTGGTCCATACTTACTAGTTCTATGGGACTGGTCCACACTCACCAGTTCTATGGGACTGGTCCACGCTCACCAGCTGTGTGTGACTAGTCAGTACTTACTAGTTCTATGGGACTGGTCCACACTCACCAGCTGTGTGTGACTGGTCCATACTTACTAGTTCTATGGGACTGGTCCACACTCACCAGCTGTGTGTGACTAGTCCGTACTTACTAGTTCTATGGGACTGGTCCTCATCCACCAGCTGTGGGTGACTAGTCAGTACTTACTAGTTATATGGGACTGATCCATGCTCACCAGCTGTGTGTGACTGGTCTATACTTACTAGTTCTGTGGGTCTGTATTGTTCCCAAGTTATGCTCATTCCACTTGTTAACGCAGGTTATACATCCAGGCAACACCTACCTTGAAACTGTTTACTCTATTGATTTTCTCATTTTAATTTTTTTTAATTTTTTTTTTTTGTAAATTTTGATGACAGGATTTTATTTTTATTTTGATGACAGGATTTTAAAAATAAAAAAATTTTATTTTTATTTTTATTTTACTTTTTAAAATATATTTTTATTGATTTTTTACAGAGAGGAAGGGAGAGAGATAGAGAGCTAGAAACGTCGATGAGAGAGGAACACCGACCAGCTGCCTCTTGCACACCCCCTACCGGGGATGTGCCCACAACCAACATACATGCCCCTGACCGGAATCGAACCTGGGACCTTTCAGTCCACAGACCGATGCTCTACCACTGAGCCAAACCGGTTTCGGCTGATTTTCTCATTAAAAATATGTATATATATATTATTGATTTCAGAGGGGAAGGAAGAGGGAGAGAGAAAGATCAGTGGTGAGAGGGAGCCATTGATCAGCTGCCTCCTGCACGCCCCCAGCTGGGGATCGAGCCGATGGCCTGGGCATGTGCCTTTCACTAGAATCGAACCCGGGAGCCTTCAGTCCTCAGGCCAAAGCTCAATCCACTGAGCCAAGCCTGCTAGGGCCATTGATTTTCTTCTTAAAGATGTGTGTGTGCAAAAGGAACATTCTAAATTCGCCCATCTCTGAATTACCTCCGATTTTCAATTGGAGAAAAGATTGAGTGAACGAGAAAGTGGTCGTTTTAAAGGTCAGGAGTGTGCGGGGAGGGACAGGGAGAGGCACCTGAAAACAATTGCTCGTTTCGCTCAGGAATGAAAGTTGATTCACAGCGGTTTTTAATTTGCTGCCTTTGAGAGGGAGTGGGAAGAGGCAGAAGTTTAATTCCAAAAATGTGTTTTTCAAAACTGCAGTTGTGATCAGTAATTGGGTCAAATCCCAAAGCTACCCCCGCCGTGGCGTCTGCGCAGCAGGCGCGCTGCCCGCGGCTCTGAGAAGGACTGCGGGCTTGTGACCGGAGCAGCAGCTGGCGCCTGGACCCGAGACAGCGAGAGCGGAGCAGGCAGCCTCCCCGTCACCGCCGTGTGGTTAGAAAAGGCCCAGAGGCATTCCCAACTGCGGTTTACATGTATATTCCAGAGAGGGAGCGAGAGAGAAGCGTCCATGAGGAGAGAGAATCATGGACCGGCTGCCTCCTGCACGCCCCCCACTGGGATGGAGCCCGCACCCGGGCCTGTGCCCTGACCCGTACCGAGCCGGGACCTCCTGGTTCACGGGTCGATGATCAGCCCCTGAGCTAGCTCTCAGGCTGGGCTCACCTGTGGTTTTTCTAAATGGCACGCCTTGGGTTGGGCTTGCGGACTAGGTGAGGAGGAAGAAAGGCTGCAGGCGGGGGGAAGAGGGGGGAAAGGGGGAACTGGCGGGGGGGAGGGTAGAGGCAGGGCGGCCTGGCCCGTCTGGCGTCAGCCCTGCCTCTGGCTTGAGACCCTGTGTTTCTCGAATGCAGCTGACGCACACCTGGCAGCCTCCCGCGTGGCATTTAAGTGACTTCCACCCTCTTTCTCTCCGAGGGAGAGATCCCAAATACTGTCCTGCACAGCCTCATTCCCCTCCTCTTCTCATACCAGTGGTGACTTTATCTCTGGTCTTAAAATAACTCCCTCGTCTGTCTCTTCTCTCTCCTTCCAACAGGAGTGACTTCACCCACCACTCCCCCTTCTCAGAGCTCCCCCCACCACCCCCCCAGGACTCTGTTTTAAACAGCTACTGATCTCTATTGTAACTCTTAGGCTTCACACTCTCTGCTTTGTCCCTTCCCTCCTAAAAAAACAAGCCACAGCCCTAGCCGGTGTGGCTCAGTGGATAGAGCGTTCGCCTGTGGACTGAAGGGCCCCAGGTTTGATTCCCAGTCAGGGCACAGGCCTGGGTTGCGGGCTCGGTCCCCAGTAGAGGGCGTGCAGGAGACAGCCGATCCATGATTCTCTCTCATCATTGATGTTTCTATCTCTCCTTCTTCCCTTCCTCTGTGAAATCCATAAAGAAATATATATATTTTAAAAACCAGCCACAAAAATGAAGAGAATTCTCTCTTGATTCTGCCTCCGCCTCCACCTGCCTCCGTTTGCGGTCGCCCACGCTCCAGTTTCCTTTGCAAATTGGCTCCCGGCTCCGGGGCCTGTGGAGCTGGCGGGGGCTCTGGGCGGGACGGGGCTCTGAGCGGCCCTCCCTCCTCTGGCTTCTCGGCGAAGGCGGTGCTGCAGACCCATCATTTTGTTTATTTCGTTCCCTTCCTGCCTCTTCACGGCTCCTCCCAGCTCCTCTTGTTCTTCCTGCCTCTTCACCCCGACCTCCGACGTTGGGGGTCGCTCAGGATTTACCTCCTGTTTCTTTATTCCCAAGGTTCTCTCGGGGTCGTTCCCATACCCTCACGGGGTCAGCGCTGACCGAGGTCAACTCTCCTCTCCCACGCGGACCCGCCGGGCCCGGGGCTGCCCAGGGCGGGCTGCTGGACGCCTCCCGGACGGCGGGCGGGCGGACAGGTGTGGGGCTGGCTTCGTTTCGCTGGTAAATGTTGCTGTGAGATGTAATCATATAGCCTTGCTTGTCCTGTTCCAGGAAGAATAGAGGCGATTGGGAATGATGAGTCTTTGTTTTATTTTATTTTCCCCATGGACAGGAGTGTGGTGACGGGGGGTGGGGGGACGGGAAGGGGGGAGAGGGAAGAGGGGGGAATTGTGTTTTATTACCAGCACTGCTGTGCTCCCAGCAAAGGCGGGGGGCAGCTGAGTGAGCGTGCTGGGCCGGCTCGGGACGCCGGAACAGAAAGTGGCTCAGGGGGAAGCACTGCGTCCTGCCCCCGGGTGAGCAAACGCTCTGGGTTACATGTGTGACTCTGCCCGCGAAGACACTCCGATTAGCAAAGGCGAGAAAGCAGAACTAGCCCAAGCCAAGCCATTTAAAACGCTGAGCATCATTGTACTTAAATAGCAGCAAATTCCGAATTTAAAAAAACATGGTCTTGCATTTCCTTTTGATGAATTCGTGTTTTCCTTAAGTTATGCACTTAGAAGTAGTCCAGCGGCCACTTGTACTGCTGTAGTGCCCACAACCCCAATAGCACAGATTGAACTACCATGAAGGTATACTTGCTCTGTGACTTTTTACATCGAACCGCAAGTGTTAGTATAAAAATTCCCTTCCTCCTGGGTTTGTCGATATCTTTGCAGGTTGCTTTGTGCCACCATCATTGCTTGGTGATGTCAGTTATTACAAGACACACATGCTTGCCTCGAGAAGCTGAAGCAGAGCCTGTGAAGCTGGATAACACACATGAGAGAGATGTGCAAGGTGAGGAAAGGAGGTTCTTTTGCTCAAAATCATAAGCAAAACAGCCCGTGGGCGGCCTTGCCCTCTGTGGCCGTGTTGCTGGAACAGTTCCGGAATGCCGGCAGGTAACTGCCCCCAAGTCTCTCCGGTCACGGCCCTCACCGAGTCTGTGGCTCAGCTCCACACGCCACCTGCCACGGCTCCTTTCCCCTCGCCATCAGCATGTCTTCTTTCCACGTCCCATCCCCAGGGGCACGGTCCTGCTACGTCACCAACTACCCACGACCCGTGCCCCTCTCCTGGCTCTGGAGTTAGGCGTGTCCCAGGATCTTGGAACTGATCGGAGGATGCTAGGCTCTGTGATTTAAATGCTCTGGTCTCGGGTCTCAGGATAACCTTTGACGACTTGAAGATGTTGAGTAAGATTAACATATTGCGGTTGACTTGACTCATTATAAAACTATTTGAAAGGTCCTCTGGATTTTTAAAGTTAGAAGCTAAATTGGTTATTTCTTTCACTATTAAAAGGTCTAAGAATCACCCAGCTGGCATAGCTGTGTGGCTGAGCATTGACCTATGAACCAGGAGGTCACAGTTCGATTCATGGTCAGGGCACCTGCCCAGGTTGCTGGCTCAACCCCAAGTTTGGGGTGTGATCAATGATTCTCTCTCATCATTGATCTCTCTCTCTCTCTCTCTCTCTCTCTTTCTTTCTCTCTGGTTTTCTCTCTCTCCCTCTCCCTTTTCCTTTCTCTCCTTTCCTTTCTGAAATCAGTAAAAACATATTTTAAAAAAAAGTTTTAAGAACCAAATGCCATATCTTCAAATGTTTGATTAACCGAGTCAACTAATGAGATGTGACACACTCCGGATAAAGCTTGTAGGAAAATGCGCCTCGTACTCCCCAGCAGGTCTCAGAGGAGCCACCAGCGTTTCGGTCGGGACTCGCTGGCACTCGTTCCCACCAACAAACATCCTCTGTGCGGGCAGCCAGCTCTCTTCCTTCCACGAGAACTGATGACCGCGCGTTTCTATTTTGGTGAGAATGTAAACACGGCTCAGCCGGGCAGGCACAGCGGCCAGGCTGGTGACTCAGCAGAAAGGCCATGGCCTGGGCAGCCGGCCTCTCGGCGAGACCCCGGCCGCGCGGAGCACGGCTGTGGAGTCCCCGGACGGTGTTAACCCCGGGTCTGAGCTGGGGGCCCGCACACAGACTGCGGGGGGCCGCTTCCTGGGAGTGAGATAACCGTCCCTCCTGGGTCCGCCTCGGCCTCCCGGATAACAGTCCCCCACGCTGAGGTTTCTGGGTTTGAGCTACACACGGTCCCGTTAACGTCTCATCAGAACAAAGAGTGGGCGGCTTCTCGGTTACCTGCAGTCCAAGCCCCGTCTGTGAGCGCGTCCCTCACCCCAGGAGGGGGTTCCGTCCCTGCCCCCGGAGGGGCGTCTGGTGGGAGACTCACCTGGGGACACGGGGGCCGGCCTCCCTGGCAGGCGGGCGTTCCGAGCCCACCGGGGAGCGTGACTCCCCCTGCGGCACCACCGTCTACGTGGGAGCCAGACGCCTCGTTGGGGGTTTATTGGAGTTACGGTGTGATCGTTCATCCATCCCACGAATGCATGTCTGCCCCTCACTGCGCTCACACAGCCTCTGGCCCCTCAACACTGCAGGGAGGCCAACAAGCGAACACCTGGAACCACTGACATTGAGAAGCCACAGCTGAGAGCCCCTGAGAGGGACATAGAGGCCCAGGTTGGAAGGCCGTGTGGCTCAGTGGTCTCTATCCAGCTTTCTCTAGAATCCCAATAAAAGTCACTTAAATACATATGTATATATATTTATAAATTTATATATGTGTGTGTGTATATATATATATTTCAGGGAGGGAGAGATAGAAGCATCAATGATGAGAGAGAATCATGGACTGGCTGCCTCCTGCATGCTCCCTACTGGGGATCGAGCCCACAATGGGATTCAAACCATGGCCTCCTGGTTCATGGGTTGACGTGCAACCACTGAGCCACACCGGCCTGGCCAGAAGTCACTGTGGATAAAAAAGGGCTGGAGATGGAAGGGGATTGGGAAACAGTCCAGGCAGGGCTTAGAGCCGCTCCTACAGAACTACCAGCTGTCCTTGACCTCGGGAAGAGAAAGGTGGCCGTAGAAAGCCAGGTGTCTCAGGCCCTTTCCATGGGGTGTGGTTGGCAGAGCAGCAGGTCTGAAGTGAGATCCTTAAACCAGAGGCAGCCATTCTGCTGTGCTGCGGAGATGCGGTGGGCCCTGGCCCCCGGCCAGTTTTATTAACACGTTGCCGATCGGCGAGCCTGACTTTCCTTCCTCGGTGACGTTGCTTCTGCCCAAGCAGGAGCCGGCCTCAGCGGAGTCATTGCTTCAGTGCGAGCCGGGAAGCGAGGAGAGGAATCTCGGGCAGGGGTGTTCTTCTCCTCGTAGGTTTCAGGTCGAGCATCTGAGCTGCATTTGGCAATTTGAATTTAGATTCAACTAACCAATTTCCCTCACACCAAGAGACATCCCTGAAGTTGTTACAATAGGGAACTAAACATCCCTGAGTCCTGGGTTTTAAAGTCAATGGAAACACCAATACTTCAAGTAATCTTACATTTCTAGGTCTATTTCCAAGTATATTGTTCATCTTTTTGTAAAAAGAATTAAAATAAGTAATGCCTTGAGGAGTATTAAAATGATTTCATTATTAAGTTGTTAGAATGAAATGAATTTAAGTTGGCTAAAATCTTTAATCAAATTCTAAAATTTACAACTTTTAAGGCAAATTGTATTGAAGTCAGGTGGAGGGAGGAGGAGACAGCTACAGGAAGGCTGGCAGTAAGGAACAAGCAGAAAACTTAGGTCTGCGTGTCTTGGAAGTGAGGGCAGACAGAAGTCATGTTGGATTCTGTATTTCTCACTGCTTAATCGAGGGAGTTATACCTTTGTAGCCAAAGGGAAGCTTTGTTTTCCCAGTACTCTAACACATGAGACATTTTATCATATGTAGACAGCACGTTCAGTCCACAGGGTAAGGAGACGCAGAAGCAGGTTTCATGTGACCATTTCCCACGGGAGCGCTTTCCACAGCGGCCGAGGGCCGGGCACCTGGGGAGGCAGGGCTGTGAGGCTCCATTCCCCACGCAGTCCGTGATGGGGTCTGACTGCCGAGAGGCTCAGGCTGTGAGCCCCCCTCTCGCGACTCCAATGCCCCAGATCCACGGCCGGCAAACTGCGGCTCGCCAGCCACAGGCGGCTCTCTGGCCCCTGGAGTGTGGCTCTTCCACAAAACACCACGGCCGGGGCGAGTCTATGCAGAAGAAGTGGCGTCAGAAGAAGTTTCAGTTTAAAAAATGTGGCTCTCCAAAGAAAGTTCCACCATTGTCCTGTTGGTATTTGGCTCTGCGGACTGATGGGTTTGCCGACCACGGGCCCAGATGAACTCAGCGGCAGAGGACGGAGAAGAGAATTCAAAGCTAAGGCGGCCCTAAAGCCCAGGTTCTGGCTCGGACGAGGTGGGAGCCCAGGTGCTGCTGGTGGGGAAGCAGAGATCACGGTTCCGTGGGGACGTCAGACGGCCTGGCCAGCTCCCGCCCGGACGAGGTCCCACTGCACCTGCCCGGACGTGGCTCCACAGACCGGCTGTGGCTTCCCTGCGGTAAGCTGGCAGCTTGCACATTCATTTGAAAAGAACAGAGTATCCATTGACAACCTGGATAAAAGTGCTTCAGCCACCACTTCGCAGCCCGTGTGGTGGGACGGCCCATTGACACAGCTGCCAGAACGGCCGTGCGGCCAAGCCTGACTCAGGACTTCCTCAGCCCCGTGTTCTTAGGGGGACGCTTTGGTGGTAAGCACGGAGGTGAGAGCCCAGCTGGTGCGGCTCAGCAGTTGGACATCAACCCAGGAACCAAGAGGTAGCTGGGCCAAGGCCCAGTCAGGACACATTCTCCCCAATGGGGGCCGCCCAGGAGGCACCGATCAATGATGATCCTCTCTCATCGATGTTTCTCTCTCTCTATCTCTCTATCTCTCTATCTCTCTCCCTATCTCCCTCCCTCCCTCCCTCCCTCTCCCTTCCTCTCTGAAATCAATAAATATATATTAAAAATAAAATAAAATAATATTTGCACAGCATTTTATCATTTACCAAGTATATACATTTCCATGGTCATTTGAAGCCCAGACACCTCTGCAGGAACCTGCTATTGATTGACAGGCGTTGAAAGTGAGGCTCAGGGCGATTAGGTGACTCAGCAAGTTGGCTCAGCTCAGAGCGGACTGAGATCTGGCCGAGCCCCGTCCTCATCTCTGTAGCCAGCTGCCCATGGCTCCCTTCACCTGCCCAAGCCCGAATCTGGATCTCTGCGCTTAACAAAGGCCGCTACAGAGGTGAGCCAAAGAATGGCTGGTGTGCCTCGCAGCGACATCTATGGTGCATATAACATCCACCCCAGCATTCGTGTTATGTACATGCATGTCTGCTAGCTTGTGGGAATCCTCCATCTGAACCGGGATTTTGAAGAAAATATACATGTAACTGGTATATACATTATGGATTTCAGAGAGGAAGGGCGAGGGAGATAGAAACATCAATGATGAGAGAGGGTCATGGATCGGCTGCCTCCTGCAGGCCCCACACTGGGGATGGAGCCCACAATCTGGGCCGGTGCCCTGACCGGGAATCCAGCCGTGACCTCCTGGGTCAAGGTCGACGCTCATCCACAAGCCACCCACCTCGGCGGGCGGAATTGGCTTGCCTAGCTGCCTTGTCGGATGGCCAGGCACAGAGCTCACCTGAGGAACCGGACTGAGCCAGAGGAACAGGTCCTTGCATTTAATCTGATGGGAACCAGCCACCAGGAAACACTCGCTCCTCTTCCCCCATCTCCCTGGGCATCCACCACCAGGAAGCCCCCGCGGAGAGGACCGCAGGGGTGTTCGCCTCTGCCCAGCGCGGGAGCGTGTGTCTGTGGGCGGCCAACGCACCCCCTTCAGAGCGAACGCGGGATGCTCTGGAAGAAAGTCCACGGACATTGTCACACCATCAACACTGCTGCCTCCTCAGAGGCTGCGGTGACTCCGCCGCCCAGACAATGGGGCTGCTTGTCCACAGGCCCGCCCCCACCTCCCGGCTCCCGCTGTGACCTTGGCAGTGACTTGGGAGGCCGCCAGGTTGGGAATGTAGGAGGGACCTGGGATCTCGCATCTTGCCCAGGGCGGTTCCTGTTTGTGAGGTGCTGGGAAGACAGCAGCTGTGAGGCTGATGCGTCCTCACCTACAAACGGACCAGCACGGACGCCGGTGAACCAGGCTGTGGGGGACCCCCCCCCCTTCCCGGCAAGAGGTGCCCAGGCTACCTCCCTGTCATTTCCATCTCACGTTCCTCCCCTTTTACAGGCTGTGACAAGAGTCAGGCAAGTCTTCTGTCTTCTGCATCTCTGCTTCTTGTTGTCCTGACGTTCTCAGAATCTCTGCTGCTAACTTAAAATTTAAGCAAACAGAAGGTCAGGCTGACAGGGCTCAGCGGTTGAGTGTCGGCCTATGAACGAGGAGGTCACATTTCGATTCCCACCTGGCGCAGAAGCCATCATTGTTCCACCTGTTGCGGGCTCCATCCCCAGTAGGGGGCGTGCAGGAGGCAGCCAGTCAATAATTCTCTCCCATCGTTGATGTTTCTCTCTCTCTCTCCCTCTCTGACATCAATAAAAACATTAAAAAAATAACAAATAAGTAAACAAACAACTGGGGAAAATGACAGTTGGGTGGCTGGTAAGAAAACGTGACTGTCTTATCAGCTGACCCACGCAGGCTGAGCTCCTTCCATTACTAAACTGAACGTTGGCTGAGCTCACTTCGATTTTCCCTGTTTCCATCCTTCCATTCGCTTGAGACCCGCACAGAACTTCTTAGAACAATCGCGCCTGCGGGATGGGAAGCAGGAGCACGGCGAGGCCAGAGCCGCCCTGAGCCTGAGCCGCCGGCCCCCTCCGGCTCCCGCTCCTGCTGAGATGGGTTCTGGCTGCGGGTGTGTGACATCAGGACGCACGGACGGTCCGGTTCGCACCTGGTCGACGCCTGGCCCGCGGGCTGAGGCTTAACTGGAAACGGGCCCAAGGCTCTCCCTTCTGGAGAGCATCAGGAGACAGTTGTTGGTGACCTGGCGCAGAGGCCACCATTGTCCCTCCTGTTCCCACGGGGACATCGCTGCCAGCTGGGCCGGAGGCACTGAAGTGAGGCCTGAGGGAGCACGTGTGCACAAAGGGGTGGTGAGGGCTGGGGTGGCGTGGGGTGGGGTGGGAGTATGGGGTGGGGGTGGGGGTGGGAGTGGGGGTCAGAACGAGCCCCACAGGGACAGAGACTATTTCCGGGGGGGTGGGGGGGACGAGGAGCTGTGCTCAGGGTCAGCGCTGACCGGGGTGAGTGGCCCAGACGTTTGTACAATGTCACTCCTTGGGCTTCGCCTGCGGACATGTTTACTGATGTGAGAGAGAGGCAGGGAGGGGGTGCGATTCGGATAGGATTCCCAGCCAGAAGCAGGGCCTGGATGGGCGTTGAGGGTATTCGGCTCTGGAACGTGAATTTTTCTGGAAAAGATATTATTCTGCTCGATGTAGTCTCTTCTTCCTGCTTTTCTGGAGCAAAGCTGCGTCAGGACATGGAGTCACAGGACAGAAACCATCGTGACCCCATCTGTTGGTTCAGAAACGATCTGAGCCCCCCCCCCCCCCCAGCAGGAGCCCGGGCCGGGCCCAGCGCCCTCGGGCCTGCAGGACGCCGGCCTGGGCTCCTCAGGAAAACGGCTGTAGACTCCCCACTCCCTTTCTCACCACTCGGTGCAGCCACAGACTCCGAGGCTCCCTCCCTGCAGTGACAGGACCCTCATTTCAGGGAGACCCCCTCCCCCAGGCCCCCACCCGGACGGGCCTCCCCGGCTGTGTGACTCCAGCCGGACCTCAGGGACCTGCGGCTCAGGGAGAGGCTCCTGCAGGCCTGGCCCAGCCAGAGCGGCCGCGGGGAGGGCGGTGTCTGTCAGCGGGGCTGGAGCTGCAGATGGCTGTGCGCGTGGCGCCCCCTCGTGTCTGACGGGGAAGCCAGGGAGCGAACGGGAGGCTGGAGACAGGAGAGGCAGGCGTGTCTCCTGTATCTTTTGAAATCCACGACTTTTTTTTTTTTTTTTTAATATATTCAAAAAATAAACATTTTAAGAAAAAGGAGAAATAAGAGACGTGGTCATACATTTCCCTAAACTGGCTCCCATTTCTCCCCGCAGTCTTTCCCCTCCACCGGGGCTAGTTTCAAACTGATGGCAAATGGTTTTTAGAAATATACCCCAAATAGACACAGGCATACACAGCCTAACGTCTTTGTGGAATTTGTAGACAGTTTATTGAATCCTAACCGCTGGCTGCTATATAGTCACTAACGGAGTGTATCCTGAGTTTCACTAATCCTGTCCATACAGGTGAGCGGGTTTGTTGTAAGACAGGGCGGAGTTAGAGGAAGAGCAGTGGGAGGCACAGCAGGGTGTGGCTGGGGCAGGACGGGGATGGGACAGGGTGCCGGCTCTGCTGTGCCTCCCCGGCCTCACCGCCGTGGACGGCTGGCCGCGGTGCTGGCAGGAGGCACTGCCTGGCGGGCTGTCCCTGGGGGTCCCTGTGTGGGGAGCAGTCCGAGGTCCTGTCCCGAGGCCTCAGGCCTCAGGGAGCCGGTACCTCTGGCCTGTGACCTGCACACGCTCCCAGTTTCTCCTCCCCCCTCAGGTGGGACAGGAGAGCCGGAGGGGGCTGCGGTCTGAGCTTCCTTCCCGCAGCTATGCGGGCTCTGCAGCCGCACCCAGCCTCACCAGCCCCTCCTGGGCCATCCCCCATCAGCCCTCACCAGCCCCTCCTGGGCCATCCCCCATCAGCCCCTAACCAGCCCCTCCTGACCCCATCCCCCATCAGCCCTCACCAGCCCCTCCTGACCCCATCCCCCATCAGCCCTCACCAGCCCCTCCTGGGCCATCCCCCATCAGCCCTCACCAGCCCCTCCTGGGCCATCCCCCATCAGCCCCTAACCAGCCCCTCCTGGGCCATCCCCCATCAGCCCTCACCAGCCCCTCCTGACCCCATCCCCCATCAGCCCTCACCAGCCCCTCCTGGGCCAGGCCCCTGACCCCGTGGCCGTTTCCAGGCTCTCCTCCTCCTCCTCAGAGAGAATGCTCCCGCACCTCGCCCCTCCGCTGTGGGAACTGCCCTGGCCCCACAGGTAGGTCTCTGGGATTGTGGGCCCGATGGGGGCCGGGAGTGGCACACACCCAGGGGGCAGCAGTTCATCAATGGCGGTGGGTTCCCACCAGGCGGGGCCTGAGGGGTGGGTGCGGGGAAGTGTCCGCTCCCTGGTCTGTGGCTCCGTGTCCGCCTGTCGGTCCCTCCAAGGCCGAGGGCAGAGGGGCCCGGGGGCCCTGTCTCCTGGGCCCGGGCTGAGGGCTGCTGGCAGGTGTGGGCTTTGCATTGCCCGGTGGCGGCGCTGTAAGAGCAGAGGGGAGCGGCTTGAAGCAGCCATTTCCAGCTGCACACCGAGTCCTAGCGGCCAGGAGAGCCTCTGCCTTGGGAGAGAAACAGAGGCGGAGAGCTCAGACAGAGGCCGGACGCCAGGACACAGGCTTCACTGGAGGAGGAGGCCTGCCGGGCCGTCTCGCAGGGGGAGCAGCAGCCGTGCAGAGGGGAGCACGCCTTTGGAGGGGAGGGATGGGGAGGGATGGGCTCAGGGGACTCGGCATGCGCTGGTTGGTGGCTTAATGTAAGGTACATCGTTAGTTACTTGGGTACTTAGGGACAAGGGCTTCGGGCAGTGGTCAGCAAACTCATGAGTCCACAGAGCCAAATATCAACAGGACAAGGACTGAAATTTCTTTTGAGAGCCACATTTTTTAAACTTAAACTTCTTCTAACGCCACGTCTTCAAAATAGAGTCGCCCAGGCCGTGGTATTTTGTGGAAGAGCCACACTCCAGGGGCCAAAGAGCCGCCTGTGGCTCACGAGCCGCGGTTTGCCGACCACTGCCCTAGGAGCTGTATCGGTGAAGATATTGCTTCGGCGTATGTCTGAGATTTTGCTGCCTGTGGATTCCTCTAATATTTTTATGGTTTTCCGTCTTACCTTTAAGTCCCTTATCCATTTTGAGTTTATTTTTGTGTATGGTGTAAGTTGGTGGTTTAGTTTCATTTTTTTGCATGTATCGGTCCAATTTTCCCAACACAGTTTATTGAAGAGACTGTCTAGACTCCATTGTATGTTCATGCCTCCTTTGTCAAATATTAATTGAGAATAATAGTCTGGTGCAATTTATGGCTTCTCTATTCTATTCCATTGGTCTATATGTCTGTTCTTGTGCCAGTACCATGCTGTTCTGAGAATGTTGGCTTTGTAATACAGCTTGAAATCTGGTATTGAGATCCCTCCTACTTTGTTCTTCTTTCTCAGGATTGCTGCAGCTATTCAGGGTCTTTTTTTATTTTTATTTTTTTTATTCCAGATGAATTTTTAGAAAGTTTTTTCCTAGGTCTGTGAAATATGCTGTTGGTATTATAATGGGAGTGAATTGAATCTATAGATTGCTTTGGGCAGTATGGACATTTTAATGATGTTGATTCTACCAATCCATGAACATGGTATGTTCTTCCATCTGTTTATGTCTTCCTCTATCTCTTTTTTTTCAGTGTCCTGTAGTTTTACCCACAAGGGTCTTATACCTCCTTTGTTAAGTTTATTCCTAGATATCTTAATTTTTTTTGGTGTGATGGTAAATGGGATTGCTTTTTTAGCCTCTCTTTCTGTAAATTCACTATTGGTGTATAGAAATGCCATATATTTCTTGGCGTTGATTTTGTATCCCGCTACCTTGCTGAATTCATTTATTGTCTAATAATTTTTTTGATGGAGTCTTTAGGGTTTTCTATGTACAGTATCTATGAATAAGGACAGTTTGACTTTTCCAATTTGGATGCCTTTTATTTCTTCTTGTCTGATCATAATGGCTAGCACTTCCAGTACTCTGTTGAGCTGGAGTGGTGAGAGTGGGCATCCCTGTCTTGTTCTTATTCTTAGAGGAAATGGTTTCAGTTTTTGCCCAGTGTATGATGTTGGCTGTGGGTTTGTCATATATGGCTTTTATTATGTTGAGGTATGATCCTTCTATTCCCACCTTGTTGAGAGTTTTTAACAAGAAAGGGTGTTGGATTTTTCAAATGCTTTTTCTGCATCAATTGATATGACCATATGATCTTTATCTTTCAATTTGTTTATGTGATGTATCACGTTTATTGATTTGTGGATATTGTACCACCCTTGTATCCCTGGGATAAATCCTACTTGGTCATGGTGTACAATCTTTCTGATGTACTGCTGGATCTGATTTGCTAGAATTTTATTGAGGATTTTGGCATTTAAGTTCATCAGGAATATTGGCCTGTAATTCTCTTTCATTGTGTTGTCTTTATCTGGTTTTGGTATTGGGGTGATGCTGGCTTCATAGAAGGAGCTTGGAAGTGTTCCTTCCTGTGGAATTTTTTGGAATAGTCTGAGGAAGTTAGGATTTAGTTCTTCCTTGAATATTTGGTAAAACTCCCCGATGAAGCCATTTAGCCCAGGTTTTTGTTTGCTGGAAGCTTTTTGATGACTGCTTCAATTTCTTCCATAGCTATTGGCCTATTGAGATTTTTAGCTTCTTCCTGATTGAGTTTTGGAAGGTTGTATTTTTCCAGGAATATGTCCATTTCCTCAATGTTGTCTAGTTTGTCAGAATAGATTTGTTCATAGTATTTTTTAAAGATCCTTTGTATTTCTGTAGGGCCTGTTGTTATTTTGCCACTTTCATTTTTTATTTTATTTGGGTCCCTTCTCTTTGCTTCTTGGTGAACCTGGCTAGGGGTTCATCAATCTTGTTTATCCTTTCAAAGAAATAGCTCTTGGTTTCCTTGATCTTTTGTATTGGTGTTTTGTTTTGTTTAATATATTTTATTGATTTTGTACAGAGAGGAAGGGAGAGAGATAGAGAGTTAGAAACATCGATGAGAGAGAGTCATCGATCAGCTGCCTCTTGCACACCCCCTACTGAGGACATGCCCGCAACCAAGGTACATGCCCTTGACCGGAATCGAACCCGGGACCCTTCAGTCCCCAAGCTGACGTTCTATCCATTGAGCCAAACCGGTCCCGGCTGTATTGGTGTTTTTTGTTTTGTTTTATTTGTGTGTGTGTGTGTGTGTGTGTGTGTTTGTCTCTGTCATTTATTTCTGCTCTAATCTTTAATATCTACTTACCTTCTGCTCATTCTGGGCTTTTCTTGTTACTCTCTAATTCTTTAAGTTGTAGAGTTAGATGATTTACTATCACTTCTTGTTTTTTGAGGTAGGCCTGGAGAGCTATAAACTTCCCTCTCAGGACCGCTTTCATTGTGTCCCATAGATTTTTGGATTGTTGTGTTTTTATTGTCATTGGTTTCTAGGACATTTTTAGTTTCTTCTTTGATCTCTTTGGTAATCCAATCATTGTTTAATAGCATGCTATTCAGCTTCCCAGTGTTTGGATTTTTGGGTTGTTTTTATTGTAGTTTAGTTCTAATATTATGCCAATGTGTTCTGAGAAGATGCTTGATATGATTTCAATCTTCTTTAATTTGGGGAGACTTTGCCTGTGACCCAATATGTGGTCTATTTTTTAAAATGTCCCATGTGCATTTCTTCTTGCCTCTCCTTTGGATAGGGGCAGGCTACGTGAGGTTGCTGCTCTTTTCCCGGGGCAGGCTGCTCTCAGGGCTGAGTAGAGTGGATCTTTGTTCCCAATTCTTCATTCCCTCTCTGTAATAGAATTATACAGCTACACCTTTGGGCATTGAACTCTATGGCACTTTCCACAGGAGTAGGCAGACTATATATATCCCTCCAACACCTCCAGTTCGTGTTGGAGGTGGCCAGCCAGGTCATTTGTTTGGAGAATGGAATGTTACTGGATGGGACACAAGCCTGGACAGGACTTTATCTGGTTTCTTGTACACTTACCATTTAGGGTGGTGTGGCTCTTTAAATGTAGAGAGGGGGGGGGCTTGAAATCAGTGTTTAATGAGACTCAGAGGTTCTTCCTAATGAATCTTAAAGGATATTTGTTGAAGAGGAATAGAAGTGTACAAGGCAAAAGGGACCAATTCTTTTTGTAGTGAGAAAAATATGCTATTGGGTAGCTAGACATGCCAGAATAAGATAATATATTGGTCAGACATGAAAACACACCCAGCCTAGATCCAAGCTCAACTGATCCCAGACAAATTAGCTGAGTCCCAGGTGATTTCCAGGCCTATCACTGAGGAGCAAAAGCTTGTTCTTGTAAACCACTCAGATTTTCAGGGATTGCTTATCATGGAGCATTATCACAGTAATAGCTGACGGATACAAAGTTTCCTAGCTCTCGAGAATGAATCCTAATTGATATAATACTGTTGTTCTTTCCCATCTACCTGATTTCCAGATTCTCTTAGAGCCGGGGATGGGCAAATGACCCAGTCTTGGCCAATGAAATGTGCGAAGGTGTCTGCTGAGGACTTCTGGGAAAGCGTCTGCTTTCCTGATAAAAGACATAGCAGGGGCTGGAAGTGGTATTTCCACCTTCTTCTTTGTTTGAAAATTCAGTGGGCATATCAAGACCATGAATTGAAAGGCTGAAAGATGAAAAGCCAAGAATGATGGAACAAAGAGGTAGAAAGTCTAGGCTCCTGATGACATGGCTGTGTACTTGACCAGCATCAACCACCACTTAATTTACTTCCCTTCTCATTTAGTCAGACATTTTGTGTCTTGCTTCCCTAGGACTCCTAGCCTGATATACCTGAAATGATGGCCGTGTGGCCATCCCGCCACTGTGCCCCTGAGGTGAGTGATGGATGAGGAAAGGGAGCTGTGTGGTCGTGATTCCCCTCACAGATTCTAAAACCCTGATTTACTAGGTTACTAGACTCTGGCGGTTTTTGCTGGGTTGCCTCTTTGTCAAGTATTTGTAATAAAAGTGAAGCAATTAGGTTATGGTTGGCTTTAACCAAAAATTTGGTGGGGACTGATTTAAATAAAGGAAAGTAACCTGGCTGATGTGGGTCAGTGGTTGAGCGTCAACCTATGAACCAGGAGGTCACATAAGGGGGTGTGCAGGAGGTAGCCAATCAATGAGTCCCTCTCATCATTGAAATTTCTCTCTCTCTCTCTCCTCCTCCTTTCTTCTCTGAGATTAATAAAATATATTAAAAACAAACAAACAAACAAACAAACAAACAAAAAAACACCAAACAAACAGAAAACCCCAAATATTTATTCCCCATAGCTCTGGATGGGTGGGAAGGTCAAGATGAAGATGCCGGTAGACTGGGTATCTGGTGAGAGCTCACATCTTGATTCTCAGACGCCGTCTGTCTGCTCGCTGTGTCCTCGCCTGTGGGGCTCTCTGGGGTCCTTGTAAGGACACCAATCCCACTCGTGAGGACTCTGACGTCATACCTGATCACCTCTAGACACTGTGACATTGGGGATTAGGTTTGCACACAGAAATTTGGGGGAGGGGGCATAAACATTCAGTCTACCCCAAGAACCAATGAAATCACCACAGAAGCCACAGGAGGAGACTTTGGGAATGCATTTGAAGAGGTTCATATCCCTTGGAAAACGAAAAGGAGTTAGTGATGCTGAAACCAAAGGCCTGGCGATCAGGAGGAGCTTTTAAAGATAGGACGCCCTCTGGGCTTCTCAGTCCAAGGCCAGCATTCCACCGCCGAGGTAAGATGGCAAATAGATCTTGTCTCTAAGCGGCCAAACCACTTTGGCCGGATTCAGGTCCTGAGCTGTGTAAGTCCTGGGGGTCAATCACTCCAGAAGATAAGAATTGTGGAGCAACTTCTTTCCTGAGGCATCTTTATCTGATACAGCGAAGGGCCTGGTCTCTGGGAATTCCAGAGGGCATGGGGACCAGGAAGAACTCACAATACAGCCATTTCTTGAAGGAAAAGGAGCCAGAAGCTTTCTGGTGCGTCTGTGCCCGGGGAGACACAGAGGATACGGAATTCCTTAAAAAGGCACTGGAACAGCAAGTCCACGCGAACCCAGTGACTGTGATCGTATTAGTGATCAGAGCTGCATTTATCCTGATCACCAAGGAAACACCTTCATCGCGAGCATGGAGTTCAAGGCCGGGCTGTTCGTCTCTGAGAGGTGGCATTTCTCACAGCAGCAATGCCAGGGCAGGTTCTTGTCACGGTAGCTGCAGATGTGGGGTCTCCCGAGCATGGTAAGCAAGGACCTGGCTTCCTCAGGGGGTTCTGTTATCTGCCGGAGCCCCACACCGACCGGACGATGATGACAGGGGAAGTGTCCCTGCCCGCGGTGGAGGGGCAGGTGCTGTGCGGAAAGCCAGCACGTCCAGTCCGGGCAGCCCCAGGGGCCTGGAGAAACCTCCCGCCTCCCAGAGAAAGGAGTCCTTGGAGGCGTCTGAACTCTTCAGGCAAAGCTCCTCTGGACTGAGAATCAGTTACCGCCCCTTTCTTCTTGTTCTGACTGTGCCCGACGTTGGCGGGGACTCTGCCTAAGCTGTTATGTCTAGTGTTCGCGGACATACACGTGTATGTGCAGTGCCTGCTTATACAACGGGCACCCTTACAGCGGTGACTTCTCATCTCGTGGAGCTCTCTCACTGGGCTGTAAACCACCTCTCCCCAGCCCCGGAGCCATCCCTGCAGCCAGGCCCGGCCTCCTGGCTGGCGGCTCAGTCAGCCTGCGCTTACGATTGGTAACAACCCTGGCCGGCTTCCTGCGGTTGTCTCCCGTTTGCCTGAGCACTTTGTCTCCCGTTTGCCTGAGCGAGGTACTCCTCTGTCATTTAAGATGCAAAAGCGCCACGGAGGGAGACAGCAGCGAATGCTGAGTCCAGGACTGGCATCGTCCTGAAGCGACTGCTGTACAGTTCTGGGGGTGAATCGCCTTTACTAAATAAAGTTTTTATTTCAGTGAAGCTTTGCTAATGTGAAGTTGTTAAGCATTTTGCACTGAAGCATTCATATAATTTTAAAAGTCTACAAAGTACTTTGGCTAAAATAAAAATTGTGGGGCGGGGGATGCGGCTTAGCATTAAAATATGAAGGCAAAACCGGAGAGAATCACAAAGGGAAATAGAGGAACCCATTGTCACAACTGGGGACTTCAGCACCCCTTTATCAGGATGAACAGACCCGGGAGGCAGAGCCAGCAAGGATGTAGTTGAGCTCAAGACCATCATAAACCAGCCTGGCTGGCGTGGCTCAGGGGTTGAGCATCGACCTGTGAACTGGGAAGCCATGGCTTAATTCCCGGTCAGGGCACAGGCCTGAGTTGTGGACTCGATCCCCAGTGTGGGACGTGCAGGAGGCAGCTAATCGATGATTCTTATCATTGATGTTTCTCTCTCCCTCTCCCTTCCTCTCTGAGATAAATAAAACTATATTAAAAACATAAAAGTAAAGTATAAACTCAAACACTATTGAATCTGACGGGAGCATGGGGGGTCTTTGCTGGGACGGAGCTGCCTGGGTGTCCACTCCTCGCACAACTGGGCCAGGCCTCGTCCTCTTCTCTGGTCGATGGCTCTGCTTTGAAATAGCATCTCACACCCCCAGAGCCCAGGGTTACCACACGCGAGGCCCGGTGAAGCCCAGGGCCGCAGCTCTGCCTCCTGTGGGGTGGGCCCAGAACCCAGAGAAAGCCGAGACAAGGGGCTCTCTGGCCCCGGAGGGATTTGCCTGGGATAAGGAGCCGGGACTGGACTCGGGTTTCCAAGGAGACTGTCTTGGGAGGGGGGGAACACTGCGCCTCCTCCCTCCCCTTAAACAGAGACCATCACTTCCTTATCACTCAGCTCTGGAGGCCCAGCTGCTGGCTGGGACCTGAGACCAGCCCTCCCGGCGGCCCGGCAGCAAGGAGCCTGGAAAGGACAGGAGCACCCCCTGGAGGGTGGGAGTGAGAACAGCCCCGCATGGAACTCCCCGGCTGTGCTGGGCACTGGGATGAAACCGCAATGGTGTGAAGAGTCACTGGGCAACAGAAGCCAGCCAGCTTCCCTCCCACCCCGTGCTGGGCTGGGGCTGCTGGGCGGGAGCTAGTGTGAGCCGAGGCTGTGGCTTCGGGAGGCTGCAGCACACTGGGCTGCTGTGCTGGTGCGTGTCCGGGCCGTGGAAGAGGCTCTGGCGGGGCGGGCAGGGCAGGCGGGCAGGGCAGGCAGGTAGCCAGGCGGATGGAGGAGACTCGCCGTTTGCCGTGTGGCCGGGCCAGCGAGGTGGGAGGAGAGCGCCACAGGAGCAGCGGTGGCCGCCTGGCTTCCCTGCTCCGTCTGAGCTGGAGGGGCCAGGCCACTCACCCTCTGCCTGTGGGTTATTAACCTCCACCCCGGGGAGGGAGGCAGGACCTGCCTGGACATGTCTGAGCCCATCTGTCTCAACTCGGCTTGTGTGCATCCTTAGGGATAGGAACTCTTGAGGCCGTCCATCAGGCGGCTCAGTAGTTGTAACGCTGATGTGTGCCTGCGAGGAGGTGAGCTCAGAACTCACCCCTCTGCCTCCCCAGCTGACGCTTCACTCTCGTTTTCATAGAAGGGCGTCGGAGATCTGGGAAACCACGTGCCGAGTGCTTAGGACGTGGCCGCTCCACTCCTTCTACGTAATGGAGGACAGACTGTTTGCTGAAAAGCAACTGAGCTGGTCAAAAACGTGTTTGTTCTTGGATCAGCACAAGCAGACCTCGTGTTACTGCACTGCACTGATGCTGGTATCTTTGTCTTTTAAATACATTTTTGTTGATGTCGGAGAGGAAGAGAGGGAAAGGAGATAGAAACAATGATGAAAGAGAATCGTTGATTGGCTGTCTCCTGCACGCCCCCATCAGGGGATGGAGCCCACAACCCGGGCCTGTGCCCTTGACTGGAATGGAACCAGGGACCCTTCAGTCCAAAAAGCACATGACCAGTTATTTAAGAAGGAAGCCTGTTCATATTTATTTAAAAAACGGGACTAGCGTTAACGAAGGCGTTTCTGGAACCTCCACACACAGTGGAGGGCAGGGCCGGGCTAGGGGACGGTCACCCAGCTGTAGTCCACCCGCCGCAGCTTCCGCAGCTCCTTCTCCGCGCTCTTGGACAGCTGCTGCCGGAGGTCCTCGGCCTCGTCTCCCCGGTCCCCCCCGTCCGTGAGCCCGGCCTGCTGGGCCTGCTCAGGGGCAGCGTCTTCCTCCTCCGAACTGTCCCTCTCTCCCTCTTCTTCCATCTCCGCATCGTCAGGCGTTTCTCCAGCACTTTAATAACAGAACATAACTTACTATTTGCATGTAAATGTCTGTAAAAAATAACTCTAAGATACCTGGTAAAGGCAGAATCACACAAAGTAAATGAAAATCTTGTGTGCAGTTTAGAAATTATAGGCTATTATAAAAGAGCAGGTGAACTTACAAAAGGTGTAATTTTGGATTACATAGGGAATCCTTAAAACCTAAAGATCTCTTTTCTAACAGTTGTCAATTGTCAATGTGTTTTACCCACTGACCTCAGAGCCCCATGTCACGTGAAGCCTATAAAGTAGAGACTTCCAGGGAAGGACGGTCTAACGCGGGGGCCCCTCAGCAGACCCCCCCCGGCAGCACCTACCTCGGGGCCTCGGTGGCCAGCAGCAGGGAGTTGATGAACAGGGAGCACAGGAAGGCGGCCGAGGGCAGCACGTGGGCGGGCGTGTGCAGCAGCTGCGGGAAAGGAAGCCAGGGTTCACCTAGAGTCGCCGCCAAACCACCCACCCACCCACCCACCCACCCACCGCAGGCTTCCCAGAGCAAACCAAGCCAGAGCGAGACTGCTGCTCCCTCCCACCCAGGCAGACAGCGCCCTCCTGAGAGTCTGCGCCCCGTCCGGGCCTCTGCGGGGTCTGTAACCCTGCCCAGCACGGAGGGGTTACGGGCCGCTGGTACAGAGCCTGCACACGTCTGACCAGGGCTGAGCCACCGGCTCCGCTCACCTCGCTGATGGCGGGGACGTTCTCCGTGGTGGGCAGCTGCACCCGCTCGCTCTCCGCGGCGCCGTCCGCCTGCTCGCCCCGCTGCTGCCGGTGCCGGCCCAGGAGGAAGTAGAACGGGGTGGCAGGCAGGCTCTCCTCTGCCAGCAGCTGGGGGAGACAGGGCCGTTACTTCCTGACGGGCCAGGCGGCCAGCGAAGCCCTCGGACGCCCTGGTCTCTCGTGTCACTGGCAGAGCGGCCAGCCCAGCAGCCTCTCACGCTGTCCCACAGATGCCGTGGGCGGAGCCGGCGGCCAGCGCCACGTGCCACGGCGCAGGCTGAGGGCGTGCTGGCAGGCCCGGGAGCAGGGCTCTAGGCACCAGACACAGGGCCCCTGACGGGCAGACCCTGACGCAACGGACCGAGTGAGGAAAAGCCTTTCCTGAAGGCTGACTGGCACCCCCTTCAGCACGGCCAGCAGTACCCCCGTCCTCCCTCACAGTCTCAGCACCTGGAACAGTGCCTGTGAGCTTCGTTCACGCTGTGTCTCACGTCTGCAGCTCCCTGCTAACGCCAGCCCCAAGGCTGGCACACCTCCAATGGCTACCCAGGGGGATTAGGTCCCAATTGATCAATGAGCACGTGGTGCTGGCCTTCCGGTGACGGGGGGAACTCGGGCACATGGGAACAGACCGCAGAGTGCTGAGAGAATGGCTTTCCGCTCAAGCGAGGTGTGTGTGGGAGGGGTGGTGTGGGAAAGAGCGACAGCTTCCGTTTCAACAGCTGTCACAGGTGACCCTGCATCTCAAAACCCAGTTAGCAACACACACGTGTTCCTCAGACACGCGTGGATGGAAGGCCGAGCCTGCCATGGCTCAGGGACTGCGCGCCTCTTCGCGCCATGAGCACGGAACACGGGCTCACACACCAAACCGCACGCTCGGGAGCGCATGCCTTCAGGAGGCACAGGGGAGCACGGACTAGTTCCCGGTCAGGCCAGGCGAGGCGTGCAAGAGCCACGCAGTCTGCCCGGGAGCATCACACGTACCTGCTTGCTCGTTGGCGTGAGCTTCTCCTCGGGAGACTTGGAGCTGAAGGTCAGCAAACTCTGGAAGAGAAAACGGGTGCCATCAGAGAGGACTGCGGAGGCCCAGGAAGCGACGTGACAGTGAGAAAGGGAGCCAGCCTCTCGTCTGACCCGGGAGCGTCCAGCTCCGCCTGAGGGCGCGCAGATTCGGGCGGACACAGAGCACACGGATAACTCCCTGTGGGAGCCTCCCCCCCCAAGGCCCTGCTCCCGCCCTGTCCTGGCCACCATCCCTCCCGCGGCCCAGCAGCCTCGGGAGGGCGCGCACCTGCGACGCCGTGAGGAAGTAGAACTGGGACCTGTTCAGCCACTGCAGCGCCTCGGAGGTGAGCGCCTCGGGCACGTCTCGAGGCACAAACACGCCCCACCGGACCTCCTCGCTGCAGATGCTCCTCTGGACGTACAGCGGCCGCGGCTCACTCGGCTTGAACACGAACACTGGAGGGAGACGGACAGACCGCACACTTTGCAAAGGCGTCTCTGGCCTCCCAGCTCCCCACCTCGCTGTGGCCGACATGGCCGCGTAGGCGCTGACCCCACCACCTCCGGACGCCTGTGTGTCCGGGGAGGAGCGAGGCCACGGGTGAGCAGGAGGAAGGACCCGCCCCAGAGCGCAGCTGGCACAGACAGAGCCCAGCGCAGCTGCTGCAGGAGCAGGGTGTGCGGGGAGTGGGCTGCAGGACGCCCAGGAGACACACGTGCCCGGCACTCGGTGCGGAACAGGGACTGGAGGGCAGGCAGTGCTGCGGGCTCCGAGGCTTCACACCTCCCACCGGCGGGCATGTGTGACCCCACTTCCACCTCAGCCGTTAGAGAACTCAGCCACAGACCCCATGTGCCAGCGTGGCCTGTACTCACAGTCCGAGCCCCCCGAGGACCGAGCGATGGCGGCCACGTTCTCCGAGCACGGGTCCGGCTCCATCACGCTGACGCTCAGCTTTGTGCTCCACTCCACTGGGGGGAAAGGAGAGCGGTCACTGCTGCTGGCCAGAGTGGCCCAAGCCCGCCATCCATCTCCGCTGGGACAGGGGGGGACCAGCACACACAGGGACAGCAGTGGAAGCCGCCGCCGAGGGCAGGCAGGACAACCCTCCTTCCGCACCACGCGAGGCTCCCCTCCCTGCAGCCTGTCAGAGCGGCCCCTGTAGAAAACGACGCTGCACCCCAGAAGCCCGTCCTTGCTTTGAGTGGCTGGAAGACGCCTTACGTGCACAGCTCAGCAGGTTCCAGCAGCACAGGGTCCCGCTCTCGGTGGCTCCCAGTAGGTACTTGGAGCAAGTCAGCCTCCCGAAGCAGAGGTGCCTGTGGACCAGGAGCAGTCAGGCCGCCCGGCCCGGCCGCGGCCCCCAGCCCGCCCGCCCGCCCGCCCGCCCGCCCGCCAGCCCAGAGGCCCGCCTTTCTCAGCACCGTGCAGAGGGCCGAGGCGGCACCAGAGGAAGCTTCCTTGGGCAGGCTGTTTCTTTAGAGAAACAGGTTTGAGGACCAGTTCTTTCTCTACTATACTCCGTGGTGTAGTAACTCCCTCTCTCTCTCTCTTCCTCTCTCCCTCACACACACACACACACACACACACACACATAGTGTATGTGAAACGTACAGATAATTACTAACAGCCCCTTTCTGGGCTCGTTCACCTGAGGAGTTTGCACTGTGAACCCGCTAAGTGAATTCAGAGCCAGACGCATTGGGAGCGGGAGCCGTGTCCTCGCCGTCTGCCCATCCCCAGCGCTGGCCCCTGAAAGGGGGGCCCCAAGGCTCAGGCACAGCTGGTCGCGAGGCAGCACATGACGTGTGTGGTGAGAGAGAACCCGCGGCCCGGAACGAGGTGTCCCCCCTGGTGCCAGAAACGGTGGCTCCAGCACCGGGCTCACTGCAGGGGCCGGGCTTCCCGCCCCGGCTCAGCTGCGGCCCCCGGCCCCCGGCCCCTCAGAGGCGGCCGTTACCCCGAGGAGCGCACGTAGAGACGCCATTCACCCACCGCACGCGCCCAGCCCGCTGACAGAACGTGCACCGGAGCTCCCAGGTGCCCGACTCCCAGACGGTGACCGTCTCCTCGAAGCTGACGGCCAGCAGCGAGCCGTCTTCCGAGAAGCAGCCGCTGGTGGCCTGGTGCTTGTGGTAACTGCCCACGAAGTCGCAGGTCCAGCCCTCAGCCTTCCCTGCGGGTAATGGGAGGGAAGTCACCCAGCAGGCAGAGCCCTGCCCCCCGTGAGGAGGCTGCGGGCACGGGCTGAGCTGCAGCTCACGCACGGCCCAGAGACCGCGGCCGCCCGCCGAGCCCTTGGGCCCCTCGCAAAGGGAGCAGCCCGGCGTCACTGAAAGGCACAGGCTTGGAGCAAGGCCCGGCAGTGTGGCCTCGTGCCGGGTCGGCAGACAGGAGCTAACCCACGCTCTCGGACCGCTGGGGAGCACTCACTGTAGATGTCCGAGTCGTCGGCCAAGACCCACACTTTGAAGCGGCCGTCCCTGCTGGCCGTGACCAGCGTGGGGATGTCGGACTTGTCCGCGTTGCGGAAGCACAGGGCGGTGATGCGGTCCTCGTGGGGCGCGCTGACCTTGGTGTTGAGCAGAAACCTGGAAGGAAGGGAGGAGACGCCATGTCGCGGGCGTGCTCACACAATCCGCGCGGCTGCTGTACATCCTGCAACGGCCCCTCGGGAAGGGCCTGGAATGACAGCCAGCCGCCTGCTCCCAACACCCCGTCCTGAGCAGCGTCCACACGCAGAGGTGATGGAGCACCAGGTCACCCCAATGGAATGACGTCAGGGTAACGGACATCGAACATGACCCCCGAAAGCCGCCTGCATGGCCCAGGGCCTCCCTGGCTGCTGCTGAGTACAAAGACCCCACCTCCTCCCACTGCCCGTCAGCACTCAGTGCCTGACCACCAAGCCGCCTGTCCCACCCGGCTGTGAGGGCAGATGGACCGGGCCGGCCTGTGCTCGGTGAAGGCCATCCGGCAGGCCCGGGTTGTGCTTTGGAAAAAGCTCAGGTTTTGAGAGTGACCGGGCTGTTCCCTCCCCTGGGGAGATGGACGCCGGGCATATCCCACACACTTTGTGGGTGCAAAGCAGGCAGCCTCGCTCTGGCACACAGGAAGGACTTGATAAAGGGCTGGACGGCCTGTTGTGGGAAACTGGTGGGCTCCTTACCCAGTCCCCACACAAACGCACACGCACAGAGCGCACCCTGCCGCCTACACTGCCATGTTCCCCAAGGAGCAGTGTGATGGGGGAGCCACGTGCTGAGACGTTCAGAGTCTAACCCTGGGTTTGCCTGGAGCCAGGCCTGATGTCCGGGTGTCCCTGCCCCATGTGGTCTCTCTTACGCAGTGAGATGACCGATGGCCGGGGACACCTGTGCTGTCTCAGCAGAAAGCGTAACGGCGTTATCAGAAGCACGCCCCTCCGTCACCTAACCCTAACGCTCACCAGAACACAGCATGAAACCCTGAGAGGAAGCTCTGGGCTGCAGGGGGCTCACCCTTGTGTCTTCTTGTTGTACGCCCACAGCTTCAGCTGCAGCTCCAGCTCCCCCTCCTTTTCTTGACGCTGCTCTACGGTTGCGAGCCAGGCGCCGAAGCAGCCGAACGCAGCCTTTGTGAGCTCGATCTGGACCAGCCCGCAGTCATCGATGTATTCTTGCTGCACAATGTCCAGCTGGTGGTTAAAAAAAAATCCAACACGCTTATTAACGCAGATACACGCATGTGAGAGCATTCAAGGGTAACTGAGAAGTGGAAAAGACAGACTGCTGAGAGTAGCCCAGCGTTCTATTCCCAGCTGGTCCTTTCACCCCTTCCTGGCCTGTTTAACACACGTGCTAGGTGCCTGCTATCTCTGGGCCTGCACAGAAGTGTGGGAGTGAAAAGACCAGCGAGTTTCCGCTCTCTGAGGCTGACGGTGAGGAGGGAGAAGGGGCCACAGCTCCCGGGGGACAGGGAGAGGCGGCCGCTGGCTGCAGTTCGGGTCCCATGAGACCTCCCTCTAGTCTGAGGGGCCGCTCCCCCAAGGCGGAGCCGCATCCTCCCTCCCGGTCCCGTGGCACAGACATGTGTGTAACTACTTAAGAGTCTGAAAACACGACAACAGACAGAGCGGCTGGGGCCTCGGCCACGGCCACCAGGGCCAGCTGCAGGCGACCGAGCGCGGCTGAGCGCGTGGTGGCAGGGCCCCCCGGCGCTGCAGGCTCCCACCGGCTTAAGGCAGCGGGTGGGCCAGAAGCTTACGTTGTACAGCTGCTTATCGCTCTGGAGAGAATAGAACTGCAAATGGCCAGGCTTCCCGTTCAAAACCAAAGCTTTCGTTCTCGGATCAACCATCAAGCCCGTCAGGACACTGCTGTCTGCAGAGAGAGGGACACAGCGGCTGAAGCCAGACCGCCGCCCGCCCCCCCGGACACCGCCGCCCGCCCCGCATCACAGTACCTCTCACCAGGCCCTGGATCACCGCGCAGGCCTCCAGGTTCCGGCCAATGACGATGATCTCTGTGGGCACAAAACACTCCCGTGAGCAGCCAGCTGAGCTCAGAGGTTCCGAACTCAGAATACGAGAGCTGAGCGAGCTGTCCTCTAGGCGTCACAGGAGCGCCTTCATGTTAATGCGGAAGGTCACATGCCCTGAAAGAGCCTTCCCCTAAGTGGCTGCAGGTGGAGGCTCGGGGTGTGTCAGGAGTGCCCGCTGGGGGCAGGGAGGCGCCGGCTCCGGGCTCCCCGTCGGGCGTGGGAACAGGCAGACCGCCCCCATTCCTGCCAGAGCAGCCCTCGGCCCGGCATGGCCAGCTCTTCCGGAAGCGCACATGCCTACAGCACCCGGCCCCGCAGCCCGCCCCCGCTTCCCACCGGTTCACTCCGCACAAACACCACCCTGAGCCCCGCGCAGCCTCCGGGAAGAGGGGTGGGCGGACTCGGGACGGGCCGGACGGAGAGGGACGTGCTCCCGAGCGGAGCCTGCTCGGGCGGGCTGAGGCCGTGCGCCCTCCTGCAGGTGCGCAGCGGAGGGCCACCGGGGCGGCTCGCCGGGCGGACGTACTGTTGTCGGCGTGGGAGGTGCAGAGCAGGTCCCCGGCCGGCGAGACGGCGATGTGCTCGATGGCGGCGCCCAGGCGCGGCAGGAACTCCTTGGTCTTCTCGGCCGCGTCGCGCCACTCCACCAGCACCGACTCGCGGCCGCCGCTCAGCAGGCTGCTGCCTTTTCCCGCAGAGGCGGGCGTTTGCGGGGGAAAGGAGAGCAGACCCAGCGTTCAGTTTTCTGCCATGCTGGAGAAACCAACTCTTTAAACACGGACGCTCCATGTGCGGCCGGTCACCCTGCGCAGGGCCAGCTGACCGCTGTGGCTCCAATGGCAGACAGGTGCTCCGAAGCGCACTGGACCCTTAAACATGCGCGGTGCGTTCCTAGCTTCTAAGCTCTATGCCAAGGCCTCCCCTCCCACGGCATCTGATGGTTTGCTGCGGACCAGCTCCTCCCGAGAACAAGGAGAACGGAAAGAGGCCTGATGGCTGCTCTGGGAAGGAACCTTCCTGGTAACACGGAGAACATTTCCCCGTTTGTGTCACCGGCACAATCCTGCACCTACAGGAGCACCGGAAAGCGATCCCGGGCCAGTCTCCCGATGAAACGCCAGGACCGAGCGGAACCCAGTGGCTCGCTGCAGAGGAGCGTGAGGTTGTCCTAACACTCGAAACATAAATCCATGTAACCAGCCGCTTACGGAGCGAGGGGAGACCAGAGCCAAATGGTCGCCAGGTGACAGACACACTTGTGAGGCAGGCACTCAGCAACGTGGACTGAAGGCCTGTAATTCCCACCCAGGGTCCCAGAGTCGCCTGCAAACGCGAGCTTCGGGAGGAAACACCGCACATGTCCCTCCCGGAACACCGTTACTGCTTTGATTCACGTGACCTCATCCTGAGATAAGAAAGGCTTCAAACACCGAGACTAAAACACCGATCCACACGCTCCAAAAGTCACCGTAACGAACCACTGAGCGGGCCTTACCCGTCGCCGAGAAAGCCAGATCCATGACCAGGTCGTGGTGCCAGTGCAGACATGTGTACGTGTATTTCCTCTCATCATCAAAGCCCCTCCTATTGGAGAAGCAGAATTTTAATTTCACCAAAGGTGTATATTACATCTCTGCACAAAACAATGTCACTGTATCAAGCTTAGGGGTCCTAATGTCCTAAAAGTACCCTGGACCCATTTTCTGTTCCTAACCAGTCCCGTCGATAAACACAGGCCTTCTTGGGGTCCTACCATTCAGCCAGCCCCTTCCTGTCACTCACTCCTTCCTTTTTACCCAAAGGCAGACAACAAAGGTCTCTCCAGTAACGTGACTGCAGCGGAACCCCCCCAAAGCAGCGAGCATGTGCACTGAGGTGCGCGCACAGACGCACAGATTGGGGAGCGGGTGTGTGTGTAGGGGGGGGAGCGGGGGGTATTAAGGGGCAGCGGCCTAGCGGCTGCCCTGCAGACAGCACACAGCAGCACAGACACCAGCGCCCTCCCGAGCCCTGACCAGAGGCGGATCTTGCCGTCCTTGTGCCCGGTCGCTATGCAGTCTTCCTTCGGGTGACACGCGACACACGTGAAGTTGTTCTTCGCGTGTTTCCTGTTTTCTGACGATGACAAAGTAAACCTGAAAGAAGACATTTTCCTGATTATTAAAGTCTCGTGGTGAGCAGTTAATTTCTTGTTGAAGCTGAGAGCCGGCATCCGCCCCGCACTGGCCGAAGGAATGGCAGCTGGGACAATGGCCGACGTGCCAAAGCTGTCCGGCCCTCGCCCTGCTGCACGAGACCAGGCTGCTGGGGGACGCTCACCGGGACGTGGCCTTCTTCCGGAAGAAATACACGGACAGGTAGAAGTCCCGCACGGCCGCCACGTAGTCGCCCTGGTTCAGAGAGAAGACCCGCCCGAGCAGTCAGCGCTCCGTGAGAGACGCTGCACACAAGTCCGTGTGGCAGACACACAGTGCAAATGCCAGAACACGGACTGTGCGCTGGACAACTGGCGTTACAAGAGCAGTCACACAGGACAGACAAAACGAGATGGTCTGGCAAACCCACCCATAAACACCCGCTCCAGAGACACAGCCCTCAGTCACTAACCAGCCCGGTGAGGAAAGGAGCCAGGACAGACGGCAGGAGGGGAGGCGAGGCACAAAAACCCACGGGCGGGTCTGACCTGGCCCCCGAAGGCGATGCACTTGGGGGACGGGCTGATGCAGTCCAGCACCAGGCGGGGCTCCCCGGCCTCGGCGTCCTGGCGCGGCGTGCGGGGCAGCGGCACGGACACGAGCTGGAACACATCTAGCACGGACGCACGGCGCGGGTCAGAGCGAGCGCCCGCAGCGAGCGAGACGGCGCTCCCCGCCCCCGGAGCCCCCGGGGCCACGGTGTCAGCCATCGCAGGCCCTCGTGAACTAACGGCTTTAGAGCGGACTCTCTGCATCTCACGTTTTAGTTCCTTGGAGGTTCCTATGAGCAGCCGGTCAGGACCACGGCCGCACTGACAGCTGTTCCGCACGGCACCGCCCTCCCTGCCGAGGAGTCAGATCCCTAGGCCAGGCCTCGGACCCAGTGACTCTGAATTGTCAGTCAGGGAGCGAGGACCTGAACTTGGTGGCACCATGTGGACAGACATTAAGAACCCACGTATTTACACACAAAACAGAACCTACACAGTGGAGACCGTTAGGTTTGAAGCAGTCATTTGAGAAGGCAACTTAACTGTTTTAGAATGTTGCCATTTCCAGAATGTTGCCATTTTGGAATATTCTTTAGAGATGACTACACAGGGGAAAACTAAACTTACTGGTTTTTTTTTTGTTTTGTTTTTTTAATGTAATATTTTGACGGATAAAATGTTATTCACTAACAGATTTGGCACCAAATGAATTTTAGCTAAAAAAAAAAATTCAGCTAAAATTGTCACTACTCAAAATGTCACAATTTTGAGTAGTCTCAGGTCACTTAAAAGTCCATGCTATACTAACAATTGGCAAATTGGTTCCCCCTCCCCAACCTCCCAGCAAAAACCCCCCTGAAAACAAAGCGAAATAAAAATACAGAACCGGGAAGGACTCACTCAGCTAACAGACCAGGAGCCAATCCAGCCGCTGGCCAGGGACAGCCTCAGAGCTGCCTGCACCGTGAGTCCTGAACACAACGGCCTTTACCAGCCGGGCCGCAGGCTCCTGCGTTTGGTATCTGTGTCAAGCAGAGTCCATCCATCACACCATACCTGGCTTTTCCTTATTTATCGTAACGAAGACAGACTCCTCAGCGTGCGCGTGAGTGAAGAGGGCATGGAGCTTGTGCCCAACTGTGAAAGTCTGGAAGGTAAAAGCCAGCTGTCAGCCCTCCCACCCCTGAGCCCGCCCCACCCACGCCCTACGCAGGCAGGGACTTCCGTCCCCTCTGCTCACACCGGAAGAGTGCCTGCCCACAGAAGACAACACACACGTATCAAGTGGCCTTCCACATCACACACAGAGCCTGCCGCTTCTTTTTCTAGGACGGATTACCACATTTTAACGGACATCAAGGTTACAGTCACTCTTCTTTCTGCCATAAGCAGTGCGTTAAGGGCGACACGCATATGCATTGTTTTCATCAGGAGATGCCTGACGGGGAGACTGCTGGAACCACGGCATTCGTGTTCAAAGTATGCTTCTCTACACTCTTCCCACCATCAGGCTTCTTTCAATCTGTAATTTAGCGTGACTGTGGGAAGTGCTGGACACTTACGTCTAAATTTACATTTCTCTAGTTACCAACGAGGGCAGGCACATCTTCACTTATTGCTCACTTTTTGTTAAAGTTGGAAGTTTTTACAGTCGGATTTGCTTTTGGGCTGTGACTCTGACATTTGTTAGGAATGCCACCTGGCCTTACAGAGGAGTATGGGCCGTTAAACTGTTGCCATTCCCTTTCACACAGTAAAAATGGAAGACCAGCCCACATACCTTTATCAAAATGCCGTCCAGGTAGTCCCACAGCTTAATGGTGCCATCAAGGGAACAAGAATACAGCTAAAAGGGTAAACACATTAAAAAACAGGTTAAAAAAACAAACAAAACTCCAGTAAGGTATAAAGTGAATTAAATGCTAACACAGAAGGCATTTTGCCCACTGGTTCACTGTTCGTCTCAGAGAGGCAGAGCCATTTATTTGTGTTGTTTTGGCAAAGTTTCTATTCTTTGTGCCCATCTCACCACAGCTGCGGAGGCGGCAGGCCCATCGACTGAGGAGCCATGAAAACGGGGAAAGGCCACCTCCGTGCTGGGGGGACCAACGTGGCAGCCCTCAGGGCCGGCTGCCTCCTGTCCCAATCTGCGCCAGGAAGGCAGCGCTTCCAAACCCTCCCGCCAGCCCGGCGAGGCCTGGCCAACAGGCAGAGTTTCTCATCTCCTCTCTGGTAGCTTGGCTGGGACCTAAGCACTGAATTAAAGTGACAGGTCCTTATTCCTGAATTCCGAGAAGCGAGAGCTTTGTGGTGGAGGGAGACGGAGGCCCGCAGTCTGTCCTAAATAAAAGGGACGGACTGACCCACTGCCCGAGGGCCCTCTGGTCCAGATGCCGGCCTGCAGGAGGGGGCTTCTGTGTCATCTCTAAGAAGCGGCGTCTCTAAACGAGCTGCAGAACCACCCCCCAGGCAGCATTCACAACAGGAGCTCCGGAAACGGAGCTCAGAGGCCAAACAGGGTCGAGAAGCACCAAGTCCCAGCTGCCCCTTTGGATGTGGCTAGTCACCAGGCCTGAGAGGAGCGAGAAGACTCGTCAAGAAGCTCACTGGGTGCCAGACCTGAGTGTCCGGCTCGGGCCGCCACGAGCCTCACTCAGCACAGCTACTGGCCTGAGTGACAGTGACCGACAACACACCACAGGCCCTGCAGGTGGGCTGAGGCCCTAGGCTAATGATCAATAAACGGCACATTCTTGGGTGTTGGGAACAAAAACGTTAAAAAAAAAAAAGTGACAATATCTTGAACCAGAAATTCAGCCTCGTTCTCTCCCTGCTCATAACCCGGACAGACTCCCGGCCAATGCGATGCCAACGTTCCTGGCAACAAGCAGCCAACATGACAGACACGGCTCGAGCGGGGCACCTGGAGGTGGTTGTTGGGGTTGAGCTGGATGCCCGTCACCAGGTTCCGATGGCCCTGCAGCACGTGCACGCACTCCTCCGTGGCTGTGCTGTACATCTTGACGAAGTCCCCCGACACACACAGCAGGTACCTGCGGCGAGAGAGAGAGAGAGGGACCCTGTGGTGTCCAAGCCCCTTCCAAACCATGGTTTCCGGCAGAGGCTGCTGACGTGGTGAGAGCGGGGACCCTGCTGGACTGCTTCACAGCGCAGACCACAGGCGTTAAAGTACCTGCTCATGTGTATGTCTGCTCCCTTACCTGCCTCAGACCCGCAGGGCAGAGTATTGTTTGTTTCCCAATGTCCAGTCCAGTTTGTTGAGCGGAACTTGCCTGAACCTCAGAGGCTGATAAACTAACTGGGTGAAATGAACCAGTAAATGATCATCATAAAATAACAAGAGCGGCTGCTCTAATGCCGGCCGGTCACTGTGTTACGCTCCGAGCCTCTGACTTTTCCGTCTTCTGTGCGCTGAGGCCAGGAGCAGTCACAGCGGGCTGGGAGCACTGTCTGCAGACCAGGCAACAGGAGCACCGAGCTCCGGGCAGCCTCCCAGCGGGTGTCCTCCTCTCCCCGCCCACGCCCCCTCCAGCCTGGACGCTCAGGTACGTCCTGCGTCCCCGGGTGCGCCTTCACTGTGCCCTTCAAACTCACACCGGCTCATCGTGTGCACGTGGCGGAGCACGCCTTAAATAACACCGAACTAAACCATCCACTGCCCTCCCACGCCTCCGCACGCGATCCAAACTGAGGCCCGGGGTGGTTTGACCCCGTCTGGAACCCCTTTCCCTGGACCTGTCGGCGGTTCCCAACCCAACAGCCTCTCCCTCACAGGACACAGAGCCCTGGGCCAGCAGGCAGGCCCCCTGGGCCCGTGGTCAGCAAACTCATTAGTCAACAGAGCAGCAAACCACGGCTTTCGAGCTGCAGTTTGCCGACCACAGCCCCGGGTGCGTTTCCTGCAGATGGTGGGTCCGGTCTGCCTAGAACACTCCCCGCGACCACACTGAAATGCTTCTCCAGAGGAGCTTTCCTCCCTGGGACCCTCGGCAACAACAGCGGCTGGACCACCTGCAGCACCAGAAAAAATGATGGGACCCTCTAACCTCCTGCAGCACCCGAAGGAACTATCTGACCCTCTAACCTCCTGCAGCCCCCGAAGGAACTATCTGACCCTCTAACCTCCTGCAGCCCCCGAAGGAACTATCTGACCCTCTAACCTCCTGCAGCCCCCGAAGGAACTATCTGATCCTCTAAACTACTGCCGACCCGGAACGAACTATCTGACCCTCTAACCTCCTGCAGCCCCCGAAGGAACTATCTGACCCTCTAACCTCCTGCAGCCCCCGAAGGAACTATCTGACCCTCTAACCTCCTGCAGCCCCCGAAGGAACTATCTGATCCTCTAACCTCCTGCAGCCCCCGAAGGAACTATCTGACCCTCTAACCTCCTGCAGCCCCCGAAGGAACTATCTGATCCTCTAACCTCCTGCAGCCCCCGAAGGAACTATCTGATCCTCTAACCTCCTGCAGCACTATCTGACCCTCTAACCTCCTGCAGCACCCCGAAGGAACTATCTGATCCTCTAACCTCCTGCAGCCCCCGAAGGAACTATCTGACCCTCTAACCTCCTGCAGCACCCGAAGGAACTATCTGACCCTCTAACCTCCTGCAGCACCCCGAAGGAACTATCTGATCCTCTAACCTCCTGCAGCACCCAAAGGAACTATCTGATCCTCTAACCTCCTGCAGCCCCCGAAGGAACTATCTGACCCTCTAACCTCCTGCAGCACCCCGAAGGAACTATCTGATCCTCTAACCTCCTGCAGCACCCCAAAGGAACTATCTGATCCTCTAACCTCCTGCAGCCCCCGAAGGAACTATCTGACCCTCTAACCTCCTGCAGCCCCCGAAGGAATGATGGGACCCTCTAACCTCCTGCAGCCCCCGAAGGAATGATGGGACCCTCTAACCTCCTGCAGCCCCCGAAGGAATGATGGGACCCTCTAACCTCCTGCAGCCCCCGAAGGAATGATGGGACCCTCTAACCTCCTGCAGCCCCCGAAGGAATGATGGGACCCTCTAACCTCCTGCAGCCCCCGAAGGAATGATGGGACCCTCTAACCTCCTGCAGCACCCCGAAGGAACTATCTGACCCTCTAACCTCCTGCAGCACCCCGAAGGAACTATCTGACCCTCTAACCTCCTGCAGCACCCCGAAGGAACTATCTGACCCTCTAACCTCCTGCAGCACCCCGAAGGAACTATCTGACCCTCTAACCTCCTGCAGCACCCCGAAGGAACTATCTGACCCTCTAACCTCCTGCAGCCCCCGAAGGAACTATCTGATCCTCTAACCTCCTGCAGCCCCCGAAGGAACTGTCTGACCCTCTAACCTCCTGCAGCCCCCGAAGGCACCCACGCTCTGCATGCTCCATACAGTTGCCCTTCGGCTGCTGCCTGACTGCTGGGCGCAGGGGCCTCTCCACAGGCCTCCCTCACCCCTCCGGGCCAGGGAAGGCGGTCAGGGCATGGGGACAGACCCCAGGGGGGTACAGGGAGCGTGCTTACTATAAATAACGGACAGGGAACGCAGAAAAAGCACTTTGTGGAGGCAAACAGGTGGGTTTGAAGCCAGGTTCCCCGGTCCTGTCTTGGCGTCACCCTGAGGCTCCATGAAGTCAGAGAGGCGAAGGCACCCAGCCACAGGCACACTCCACACAGAAGCCCCGCAGACACGTGTGGGCACCACCCCACTGCCTGTCCGGGGGCTCCGTCCCCTCGAGGGTGACGGGGAGGAGCCTAGTTTACAGTACGGAGGCCCCGAGGGCTGGGCCTGGTTTACAGTACGGAAGGGGACCGAGGGGCCGGGCTAGGGGGCTGAGGGGCGGGGATGGACCGATGAGGGGCCGGGGTGGGGATTGAGGGGCCGGGATGGGGGCCGAGGGGCCGGGATGGGGGACTGATGAGGGGCCGGGATGGGGGACCGATGAGGGGCTGGGGGGGGATTGAGGGGCTGGGAGGGGGATTGAGGGGCCGGGATAGGAATTGAGGGGCCGGGATGGAGATCGAGGGGCCGGGATGGGGGACTGATGAGGGGCCGGGATGGGGATTGAGGAGCTGGGATAGGAATTGAGGGGCCGGGATGGGGATCGAGGGGCCGGGATGGGGGACCGATGAGGGGCCGGGATGGGGGACCGATGAGGGGCCGGGATGGGGATTGAGGAGCTGGGATAGGAATTGAGGGGCCGGGATGGGGATCGAGGGGCCGGGACAGGAAAGGAAGAGCGAGGCGGGGAAATCACTCCGTGGCGCCTGCGGGGCAGGGCACAGGGGATGGGGAGACCCGAGTGGAGCGGGTGCCCGCAGGGCGGTGGGGCCGGGGCGGGGCGGACGGCGCGGTCGCTAAGACACGACGGAGGTCCCCGCCGGGGCCGGGCTCGGAGCCCGCCTCACCCCGCGGACGGAAGGCGCTTCCCCCAAAGCGGAGGCCGTGTCCGCGGCGGGGACCGGGCCGCGGTCCCCCTGTCACCGCCCCCGCCCTCCGCGCCCCGGCCGGCCCCGGCCCCGGCGCTGACAGCCTCCCGCGCGGCGCCACCGCACCTGGAGTCGGCGGAGAACACCGCCCGCCGCAGGCTCAGCTCGCTGCCGCCGCAGCGCACCACGCGGGCCGCCGCCTCCTCCATCTTCGCGCGGCGCGGAGCTCCCGGCGCCGGCCCGCCCGCCCCGCCCCCGACTTCCTCCCCGCAGGCGCCGCGCGGGGCTCCTCTAGGACCGCGTCTCGATGGTCGGGCGGAGCCCGGCCGCCCCTCTCTTCCGCCACCACCCTCGCGCAGGCGCAGGAGCTCCGGCGGCGGCCCTGTCCCCGCGTCCCTGCCCGGCCCGGGCGGTGGGCGCACGCGCGCAGGCGCCGCGCGGGGCTCCTCTAGGCCGGCGTCTCTATGGCAGCCCGCCGCGCCGCGCCGCCATCTTTCGTGTGGCCACGGCCAGTGAGAACGCGGGGGGGGGGGGGGGGGGAGAAGGCGCGTTTCTATTGGGGACCTTTGGACTCGATTTTTAAATATTTATTTACTTACTTATTTGTTTATTTATCTACTTATCCATCCATTTATTTACTCATTCATTCATTCATTCATTTATAATTCTTCATTTATAATGCATTTATAAAAACCTTTAAAATTATTATTATTTTTTTAAATATATATATATATATTTTATTGATTTTGTACAGAGAGGAAGGGAGAGAGATAGAGAGTCAGAAACATCAATGAGAGAGAGTCATGGATCAACCGCCTCTTGCAAACCCCTACTGGGGATGTGCCCACAACCAAGATACATGCCCTAGACCGGAATCGAACTCAGGACCTTTCAGTCCCCAAGCCGACACTCTATCCACTGAGTCACACCAGTCCTGGCTTTAAAATTATCATTATTATTATTATTATTATTAAGTCTCTATTGTTGAAATTGTTATACTTGTCCCCTTTTTTCTCCCTTTTACCCTCTAGCCCGGCCCCCCTAAGACCCCTACCAAGGCCTGCAGGGCTGCTGTCTGCGCCCATGGGCTCTGCAAAGACGCACACAGGGTCTTCGGTTGACTACCTCTCCCCACCCCCGCCTTATTTCTAAAATAATCTTCATTGTGGAAGGTATTACCGATGTCCCCCTCCTGCACTGACCTCTCCCGCCCGCCCCGGGGCCCTCACTGCCCCCTGTCCGGGTCCACGGGTTGTGCACACACGCCTGTGAGCTCATGGGGCGGTCTCTCTCACACCCCGCCCTCCCTCTGCCTGTAAAGGAAATCCTATTGTACAGGTGCCCCTGGGTTCTCCCCTGGACCTCCCCCCCCAGGCCCTCACCACTCCTGCTGCGGCCACGGGTCCTGCACTCAGCTCCTTGGCTGACCACCTCCCTCCCACCTGCTTCCTCCTCCTTCCTCTGCGGTTCCACTCAGCCCGACGCTTCCCTGTCTGGGCCTAGTTTGTTCACCGGTTTATTTTGTTCAGAGGGTCCCACCTGGGAGCGGTCATGGGTGTCTGTCTCTCTCTGCCTGGCTCAGTTCACTCAGCGCGGCTCTCAGGCCCCCAGAGCTGCTGTGGGATACGATTTTCTTCTCCTCCTCCTCCTCCTCCTCCTCCTCCTCCTCCTCCTCTTCCTCCTCCTCCTCCTCCTCCTCCTCTTCCTCCTCCTCATCCTTCTCCTTCTCCTCTTCCTTCTCCTTCTCCTCTTCCTCCCCCTCCTCCTCCTCCTCCTCCTCCTCCTCCTCCTCCTCCTCCTCTTCCTCCTTCTCCTCCTCCTCTTCCTCCTCCTCCTCCTCCTCCTCCTCCTCCTCCTCCTCCTCCCTCCCCCCTTGCTCCTCCTCCTCCTCCTCCTCCTCCTCTTCCTCCTCCTCATCCTTCTCCTTCTCCTCCTCTTCCTCCTCCACCTCTTCCTCCTCCTTCTCTTCCTCCTCCTCCTCCTCCTCCTCCTCCTCCTCTTCCTCCTCCACCTCTTCCTCCTCCTTCTCTTCCTCCTCCTCCTCCTCTTCCTCCTCCTCCTCTTCCTCCTTCTCCTCCTCTTCCTCCTTCTTCTCCTTCTCCTCCTCCTCCTCCTCCTCCTCCTCCTCCTCCTCCTCCTCCCCCCCTCCCCCCCCCTATTGGGGCGCATGGAGGAGACCAGTGGCTCCTGCCCATTCCTTCCCTGGCGCAGGGGCTCCTGGGAGACGGGCACTCCCTGTGGTTTGCACCATGCCCCTGCCCTTAGCACCTGTGGGCCTGCTCCCCGGGCACAGCGGGGTTCCTGTGCAGGCACCTGCCCTCCTGGGGGCGCTGAGGGTGACCCGTCCCTTTGGGGCTGTGGAGGCCGAGGGTTACCCAGAGACGTGTGTGAGATGGGGCAGGAGGGGCCTCACGTGGGGGGTGGTTCAGGGTAGGGGGACCCTGTCCAGTTAAAAATGGGGGAGAGCCCTGGCTGGTCTGCTCAGCGGGTGGAGCGTCGGCTGCGGACTGAAGGGTCCCGGGTTCCATTCGGTCAGGGGAAAGGGCCTTGGTTGCGGGCTCTATCCCAGTGCCTCCTCAGGATGCCTGCAGGAGGCACCCAGACAATGTGTCTCTCTCACATGGATGTTTCTGGCTCTCCCCCTCCCTTCCACTCTCTCTAAACATCAGTGGGAGCCCTGGCTGGTTTGGCTCAGGGGATAGAGCCTCGGTGTGCAGACTGAGGGGTCCCAGGTTTGATTCTGGTTAAGGGCATGTACCTTGGTTGCAGGCACATCCCCAGTAGGGGATGTGCAAGAGGCAGCTGGTAGATGATTCTCTTTCATCCATGTTTCTGACTCTCTATCCTTCTCTCCCTTCCTCTCTGTAAAAAAAAATCAATAAAAATGTATTTTAAAAAATTAAAACACAAACACCCATGGGAGAATATCCTCAGGTGAGGGTTAAAAAACGTATTTTTAAAAGTGGGAGAGAGACATTAACAAGTTACACCGAATCCTCACGGGTCGCGTGTTGAAGGGAATGAAACGGGAAAAGGGTGGTTTTCCCGGAGGAGGTTTCGGGATAAGCAGACGGGTCTGTCTGTCCGGGTCGTGCAGGTTAAAAGGTGATAATTACAACACTTCCCTGTGAACCGGAATAAACCCGTCAGAGATGCCCAGGAGGCCGTCCTTCTGCAGCAGCAGCGCCCCCAGCGGCCGGAGGCGGGAGTGCCTGTGCGGTCTGGGCTGGACCCATCGGCCTGCAGGCAGCCCTCCCCAGCCCAGAGGCACCGCACAGGGGCGCCCACCCTCAGACCCGTGCCGCTGCCTGGCTGCTGTGCCTCAGGAAGGTGCCATCCTTCAGTCTCCCTCACAGGTGGGTGCCCGGGCGCGTCCGTGTTAAACGTGCAGACAGCGCGCCAGGACACACACACACACACACACACACACACGTCACACAGCGCAGAGGCGTCCTGGGGTGGGCTTGCAGGCTTGCAGGCTTGCAGGGTGGCTGCATTTTTCCCCCTGCAGACAGCTTTGTTGCTGCACTGGGTCCAGCGCCTGGGAGAGGGCTCCGGGGGCTTACAGGAAGCCTAGTGGTTTCGGGGAGAGGCTCGGGCAGAAGCCAGACCCCAGGGGGACGCAGAGGGGCCCCCAACGGCCTCTGGGCTCCCAGGCTCCTAGGGTGCTGGCGGGAGCCTTTGGGAGAGACGCTGGCCGCCCGCCGGGGGCGCCTGCGGAGCGGGGGGGAGGCAGGTGTGGCCCGTCTTCCCAATGCGCTGCCCTCCTCCCCTGGTGGGTTCATACTTCCCAGGCAAGATCTTTCAGCGTGTCTCTAACTGGTTTTGAAGTGGGTGATGGTGCGTCATCATGAAGCAACATTACTTTGCCGTGTCTTCTGGTCCATTCTGCTCATTTCACGATCAAAGTGTGGTTCAAATCGATTATTTGTTGTCGGTAGCGATCAGTATTAACGGTTTCACCTGGTTTTAGAAGCTCATAATACACCACAGCTTCCTGATCCCACCGAACGCAGAGCAGTGTCTTCTTTCCGAAGCGATTTGGCCTTGCCGTCGATGTTGATGGCTGACCTGGATCAACCCATGGTTCTGTGCGTTTGGGATTCTCAAAATAAATCCACTTTTCATCGCCAGTCACAATTTGTTGCAAAAAAGACTTTCTTTCATGCTGTTGAAGCAACATTTTACTGATGGCTTCTCAGTTTTCCATTTGTCTTCCGTTCAGTGGATGTGGCACCCATTTTCCTTCCTTTAAAATTTCCCCCATTGCTTGTAAACGATCGGAAATTGTTTGCCAAATAACATTTATTCTTTCTGCAGGTTGTTTTTGAGTTTGACATGCATTTTCATTCAATAATGTTTGTAATTGATGATCTTCAAACTTTTTCGGTTGACCTGGACGTTGTCTTTCACATTGAAATCATCACTTTTAAAGCGTTTAAATGAGTGTTCACAAGTATCTTGAGATGGAGCATGCTCACCATAACCTTCCCGAAGTATATGATAACTTTCAGCAGCACTTTTCTTCAAAATAATGAATTAAAACTTCCCACAAGTGCTCTTTTTTTTTTGGCATGAAATTCAACATTTTTAAGTGTAAAAATATCTATGATGTTAACACCTTTAGCAAATTTGACGTGTGAAGTTTTGAAGCTTGCAGTCAATACAACAAAAATAGCATACCTATCAAGTCGCATGTGAACACAGGTGTCACTGCAGCTATTGAAAAACATCCGCACTGTTAACTGTGCAGGGAGCCAAACCGGCTGGGCCTGGACTGGCGTTTGCACATCATGCACCAGCCTTTGCTGATTGGCCCTCAGACACTAAAACACCGGCAGCATTTTCTAACGTGTTTGGACGATGGGAAAGAATCGGCAAGGCTGAAGGTTGTAGGAGGGCCAGATGCTCTGCACGTGGTGTTCCCCCGTCAGATACTCCCAGTATTTGAAGGGGGGTAGGGGAGAGAGCAAAGAGCGTCTGGCTCGTCGGTTGAGAAGGGAGGCTGGAGCTTTGACAGGTCCCAGCGTCCCTCTCGCTCCCCTCTTTCCTCTCGAGCCTCACCAGAACCATCACCTTTACAAGTTCTTCTTTGCTCTGGCTGGTGTGGCTCAGAGTTTGAGCATTGGCCTGCAGACCAAAGGGTCTCGGGTTCAATTCTGGTCAAGGGCACATGCAGGGGGTTGTGGGCTCAGTCCCCAGTAGGGGGCGTGCAAGAGGCAGCCAATCAGTGATTCTGATCATTGATGTTTCTGTGTCTCTCTCCCTCTCCTTTCCTCTCTGAAACCAATAAAATATATTTTAAAAAGTCATATACCAGCTCTTGAGCTGTCCCATACTAATGCTGGGTTCGCCTGTGTTTTGTATTGACAGATGTAGGCTTTTGGGGGCAAGATAATACATTGTTCTTCTACATCTCATAATCCAAGAGGACTGCCTGCATCGTGGGCTCCTCGTTCCTATGACGGACTGATAACTATTAGTGTGTAAATTATCTGGGGAGAGACCCTATATCCCTCAAGTCTTTCATAGTCTCTGCCTGCCAGAGGTCTGAAGGAGGCCTGAACACCGCGCTTCAGCTAAACTACACCTGCTAAACACAGACGCACCACGTGGTGGCAGCAAAGACCCATCACGATTTTTGCAGGTTTTGCATCAGCCCTCAGTCTGTGCCCAGAAATGGTCATTGCCGGGCTCGCACGTTGAAAGTATGTATGTCTAATGTCTTCCTGATGAGCGGGCTTAGTGGAATGTTATGGAATGAGCACTTTTTAATTATAAGGAAGTTCAAAATGATCTTTGTCTTTGTGAAGAAAGGGGGTTTACATTCCAGAACGCCCCGTGTGGAGGGAATCAGAGTCCTCGGCCCTCCTGTGTTGTCCTCTCTGCTGTGAGAGTTTCCCCAGTGCCCGGAGCTGACCTCGGACACTGGGTTTGGGGCGGGGTCCCGGTGACTCCGGGGCCGTGGTGCTGGGAGCGTGTGGGCCTGTGCCGGCCCCCCCCCCCCCCCCCCCCCCCCCCCCCCCGCGGAGGGGACAGGAGTTCCTGGGCAGACGGCTGAGAGGCCTGTGGCCGAGGCCTCGTTTCCACGTGCAGTTCCTCCCTGAAGCGTGTGACCTGAGCCAGACGTGAGCCCCGATGGCTGGCCCGGCGTAGGGACCCTCCCCATGCACGGATTTTGTGCACCGGGCCTCGAGGATAAGCACAAAGCCTCCTTGAATTTGTCTTCATAGTCAGTCATTCCAGTCCACAGATATTTGGCTTTTAGATTAAGCGGCAGAGCTTTGTGAAAAATGTGTAATTTGTGTAATTATAGTACAGGTGTGCAATTATAATGTTGAACTGGTAATTAATTAATTTAGACTTTATCAATGGTCAACTTGGCTAACTATACTTGGCTAGTATATGTTAAATGTCACACAAATGGTTACATTATCACTAGAGTGTTTTCTTTATAAAGTAAAACCAAATCCGAAGTGCTTGTGGAGAACCTTATGTTCAAAAATTAAATTCCATGCTCTTTAGTTTAGCGTTTTGAATCCCTGATGGAAGTTGTTCAGTAGCTGTTTTTGAGTTTTACATAATGCTATTTTGCTATTTTATGAAAATAAGTTAACTGTTCTACTTTTGGTTTTAATATGTGTTTATTCTCAAATCATATATCGTTTGGTCTTGACCCTACAATCTTAGTTACATGGAAATAAGTGATGCTGTTTGTTGGGACACATGTCTTTAAAAATGTTGTTGGAAGTTTGGCCCGAGGGGGAAACTTATTTGATTTGTTGAGAGAGAGCAAGGTGGAGGTGGGAGAGAGAAACATTGATATGAGAGAGAAGCATGGATCCCTTGCCTTTTCTACGCACCCTGACCGGGGGATGGAGCCTGCAACCTGGGAACTAATGTGTTCCCTGACTGGGAACTGAAACAAGCGACCTTGCCGAAACCGGTTTGGCTCAGTGGATAGAGCTTGGGGACTGAAGGGTTCCAAGTTCGATTCCGGTCAAGGGCATGTACCTTGGTTTCGGGGATATCCCCAGTAGGGGGTGTGCAAGAGGCAGCTGATCAATGACTCTCATCGATGTTTCTAACTTGCTATCTCTCTCCCTTCCTCTCTGTACAAAATCAATAAAATATTAAAAAAAAAAAAAGAAAGAAAGAAAAAAAGAAACCAGCGACCTTTAGGAGCATGGGACAGTGCTCAACTCACTGAGCCACCTGGCCAGGGCACCTGAGAATACAGTATGTGGTGTCTTGTTTTCCTGTTGGATCAGAGGAAGAAGACACACTTCTAAACGAAGAGGGAAGCTTCCATACTGCTCTCATCCATGTAACGGCTGACACTGAATTCCCTCTTTATTTTTTCAGCCTGGGTTGTAATTCTAAAGCAAACAGGCTCTAAGTGCTCTGCTTTCCATTTTAAAGTTTCCATCAAACTGTGGTCAGGGGGTGGATGGAAAATTACTAGGACATTCTTTAGGTTTTCTAGTCTGCCTGAGTGAGTTTGTAAATAGTAATGCTTTAATCATTTCATTATGAAAGCCACTTGAAAAAATAATTGGCTAATAATGTTGTCAAATAAATTCAGTCTTATAAAGGGTATTAGGAAGATTGTCTTTATTTTTTACATTGAAATCCTATCTTGGGGATGAAGTGAATAATTTTTAGGGAATTGATTGGTAGCATTTTGAAATTTTTTTATTTTGTTTTATTGATTTCAGACAGGAAAGGAGAGGGATTTCAGACAGGAAAGGAGGTCATAGGTGGCTCACTTCCCCGGCAGGGCACATGCCTGGTTGCAGGCTTTTTCATTTGATCCCTATGTGGAGTCATGCAGGAGGCAGCCGATCAATGATCCTCTCTCATCATGGATGCTTCCAGCTCTCTCTCCCTCTCCCCTCCTCTCTGAGATCAATAATAACATGTTAAAAAGAAGAAGAAGGTCCTCCTGTTTGGCCATCTTCTCTGTGCCTTCTCCTGGCAGAGGCCAGAGAGGACCGAGCTCTCCTCAGGGGGCACAGACCCACCGAGCTCTCCTCAGGGGGCACAGACCCACGTCTGGGCTCCGCCCTCACGGGAACGGTTAGGGGCCCGGCCTCCGCCTCATCACACCCGCACCTCGGTGCCGTCTCACAGAGCCAGAGCTGAGAGCATTTGTAACTTTTCGAGCAGTGCCATCGCTTTGGACATAAGTGATTTTTAAAAGTCTATGAAAATAGCAGCCACCAATCCCCATGGCCAATGCCGTACCTTTTAGGCCAGTTTTAATGAACTCACATTTAAACTGAGCAACCCCGTGGACCCAAGGGAGGATTTACGGATGTAAGAACTTAGCATCTCACCCTCAGTGACAGTTTCAGAACACGGAAACAGCTCCATGTTAATGACTTCCCAGAATAAATTACCGAGGCCTCATTAATTTGTGGTAAATGACATACTTTGCCAAGCAAGTCAGCAAAAGGGCTTCTCAGCACCCGCTCCCTCCTCTGCCCCTTGGTCTCTTACTGTCCTGTCTTCCTGCAGACAGTCCGGAGCCCAGGCAGCTGGGAACGGATGGCTGAGGCCACTGACCTTGGGGACTTGAGAACAGGGCAGCCGCTGGGAACCGTATGCCCTGGGGGCAGCACTGCCCGAGGCTGGGCACCCATGGGCAGCACTGCCTGAGGCTGGGCACCCATGCTCTGGGGGCAGCACTGCCCAGACTGAGGCGCAGGGAGAATGTCCGCAGTGAAGGCTGAGAGGGTGGTGGGTGGTGAGGGAAGTGCTTTGGATAACACAATTGCCCCGGGTCCTTGAGGGTAGTTCGGGCATGAGCAGTGAGTGGGAGGTGGGACCAGTCCAAAGGGCTGGGCCTAAAGGTGGGGGTTGTACAAAGAGGTCTGTATTTCTGTAATTAACTTGTGTTCTTCCTTGTGGACCTACTTCCAACCTCACCCAATGGTTGTTTAGGGGTGGGACCTACTTTGAACCTCACCCAATGGTTGCTGAGGGGCGGGACCCACTCCCAACCTCACCCAATGGTAGTTGAAGGGTGGGATCCAGTTCCCACCTCACCCAATGGCAGTTGAGGGATGGGACTTACTTTGAACCTCACCAAATGGTTGTTGAGCTGTGGGTCCCACTTCCAACCTCACCCAATGGGTGCTGACGGGGGTGACCCACAGTCAATCTCACCCAATGGTAGTTGAGGGGTGTGACTCACTTCCAACCTCACCCAATGGTTGTTGAGGGGCAGGACCCACTTTCAACCTCAGCCAATTGGGTATGAGGGTGGGACCCACTTCCATCCACCCCCAATGGTTGGTGATAGGCAGGACCCACAAACCAGTCCTTGGGCTGATGCCCTTACCACTGAACATAATTGGCCAGAGCTGTTAATTACGTTTTTAGAACTAACACTTTTTATTTTGCAATAATTCTAGATTTCCCCCCACATTTGCATAGTGAGTACAGGGTTCCTGTGAACAGGTCTGCATAGCCAGTCTCTCCTGTTGTTCACTGCTTCCATAACCCTGGCGCCAGCACAGCTAACAAGTGAGGCTGGTGCCGTGCTTGAACCGGACTGCAGACTTGCATTTCCCTAGCCTTTCACTAATGGCCTTCTTCTGGTGGAGGATCGACCCAGAACCCCGCACTGCCTTTAGCCCCGTCTGTGCGGTGTCTCCCAGGCGTCCTTGTTTGTAATGACCTTGACCAGCTCGGAGGGTGCTGTTTGGAGAGGGGCTACAGCTTTGGGACAGGTTCAAGAGTGGGACTCATGAGGGGACTCAGTCCTCTCTTGGCCATGTGCATGTCCCAGCTGGGAAGGCAGAGCCTCCCAACACAATTATATCCAACAGCTGGAGTTGTAAGCTTGAACCTGTGGTCTGAACACGTGGCCCCACTTGCCTGAGTGAGATAGGCTGCTAGTAACCCAGGTTTGATCGGGTGCATGTAATGGAGTAGGACTGAAACCCGTGAGAAGGCTGTAGACATCTTGAGCAAGTGCTTTGCCTCATGGCATCGGCTACAGAACAAAGACTCGGCCTGTGGGCTTGGGTGCTGTCTCTCAGGAAGCAGCATCCCACTGAGACCCAGCTTTCATTGTCTTGTCTGTCTTTTCCGAGCCTCTCAGCCGCCCCCTGTCAGGGCCACCCTGGGCCGTGTGTGGCTGCACAGTGCTGGTCCTGTGTTTTGAAGGATTCCTTTGGTTTTCCTCAGAACAGCTGGGGTTCAGGGAAGAGCACCACATGTGTGGAGCATGCTCATTGCACAGAGTCAGGGCACGTGATACCAGCATGATTTATCCTGGGATCCCTGTTGATGTTGGTCTTGGTCACCAGGATCCTGGGGTATCTGCCAGGGTCTTCACTGTCCACCTGTTGTGCTTTCCATCCCACAGTCTGAGCATGGGGAGAGACACACAGTGTATCCTGGTAACGGGAGGAAGGCTGAGAGGGTGCGTGTGTTGTGTGTGTGTGTGTGTGTGTGTGTGTGTTGGGGCGGGAAGTGCTTTGGATAACATCATTGCCCCGGGTCCTTAAAGGTAGTTTGGGCATGAGCAGTGAGTGGGAGGCGGGACCGGTCCAAAGGGCTGGGCCTAAAGGTGGGGGTTGTTCAGAGAGGTCTGTATTTCTGTAATTAACTTGTGCCCTTTCTTGTGGACCTACTTCCAACCTCACCCAATGGTGTATTGAAAACACTTGACTCTCCTGGCCTTGGTCTTCTTTTCCGAAAGACATCTCTGCCCTTGAAACGTGTTGAACTTGAGCCCTATGTGCAGAACTTCCTGTGCGTGCCAACATGAGCTGCCTTTCCATTCCATCAGGCTAGAAAGGTTTGCACAGCAAAGGAAACAAGCAGGGATTGAGAACATGTTTGTAAACCACAGGGCTGATGGCAGCCGGGTGCCGACAATGCCAATCGAGACCACAAGGAGACGGCACCTCACATCTGTTAGGATGTCTGTCATTAAAAAAAAAAAAATAAAAAAAAAGGAAAAGCTGGCTAAAGCGTGGAGACAGGGAACCCTGTGCACTGTTCCCGGGAATGTGAACTGGGGTAGCCATTATGGAAGATAGCATGGAGGGTCCTAAAAGAATTAAAAATAGAACCACTCCATGATGAACGTTTTACGTCTTTCATATGCTTCCTCTCATTCCTCCCCTCTTTCTTTTTCTTTTCCTGTCAACTGCGTGTGTGTGTGTGTGTGTGTGTGTGTGTGTGTGTGTTTCTCATATTGAATTTGGTTTCACATGATTCCGGGACCCTCACTCTATGCCCCTGCCATATTCTTCTCCGACACTTTCCCGCATTGCCATTCACAAGGAATGCTCTTCAGAGACAGCTTGTTCATAGTTATCTTGAAACCCTGGCCCAGAGAGAAATTGGAGGGGTCTGACCCAGCAGGAACTTACGGGACAGAAGCACCATCTGGAAGGGAGAAGCGTGCTGAGTGGGAAAGTAGCAACTGAGAGCTCCTGTCCCTCGTGGGTCCCTGGCCCTCACGCTCACGTTGAAATTCTCTGGATGCTCTTAGCCCCTGTAGTTGATAACGGCCTGGTGGCAGAGTCTGGAGCTCTCAGTCACTCTGACACGCACGCCAGGTTAGGGCCATGAGACGGTCATTACACGCTGAACTGTGCTGAACGGGAAGGAGCGTTTGCAGTCAGCGAGCAGTTAACTGAGCAGCACTGTGGTGTTGGGACTGGAAGGCTATTGTGAAAACGGAGGGAGTCATATTTTCCCCGCTGACACTCGAATGTCGGCTTTGCTGTAGCAGAAGAAAGGGCAGCCTCTGGGGGAGAGAGTGAGGTCACACAGACATTAAGTTTGCCATGAAACGGTCCAGAACAGTCCAGAGCATTCTGAAGTCAGTGCCAAGTGTAGCATATGAAAATCTTTTGAAAAAATATGTCAGCTTTCCCAGAATATGAAGTCATTGCATTTGGTGCTGACTGGCTTGCAAAATGCACCCTCCCGAGCAGCCCGAACTCCAGGGTGAGAGGTGTGAGTTCATGCGAGTATCCAAGAAATAAAGCTTATTTGTATAAACATAATAAAAGCCTACCAGCAACAGATGAAGTAATGACTTAGGTCAACACGCTTGTCCTTTGAACTGTAACTTTTAATATACCTACTTATGTGGAAATGCTTCAGAAGGAAAGGATACATTCCACTTTATAATGACTGTTTTTGGGAAAATCTGTATTTACTGTTTTTACTGATTATATGAGTAATCCATTCTCTTGTAAAAACCTTAAACAATGCAGAAGGTCTTAAAATTACAAGCAAAATAGCCTCCAGTTAATGCAGTTGCGGAAACATTGTAGTTTCTTATTTATAATTATAGAACTTTTCATATACATATAAACAAATTGTAAAAGATAGAGTTTTTATCCATTTTCAATGTTATGTACGTATATGAAGGATGCACATTTGGAATGATTTTAAATCGTTTTAAAAAACTAGACATACATGAGCTTGAAATACGTCCATGAAATAGTTTTATATTATTTGTAATAATACAGGTTTTAGTTAATCCTGAAGTCAATTTTGAGCATTTCACTGAATTAAAAGTAAGTACTCTTTTAAGTGGATGGAATTAATTTTAAGTGTGTGGAATTAATACCAGACTGACCATCCTAGCCCAGTCTAAGCTATAGTAAGTCCCTGTGAATGTCCATGGACTGCCAGCACTCTTCAGGAAAAGACTGCCCTTTTGCCATTGAGCAGTTGGCGATTGGATGATAAAGGTTCGTTGAATGTACACGTGCGGGCCCATTTCTGGGCTTCCTATCCTGTTCCGTTGATCTGTGTGTTTATTCTTCCACCAACGCCGTGCGCTCTCGGTTACCGTGACCGGAGGGGCTGTGCCCGTCAGCGGTATTGTCTACGTGGTGCTCCGTGCTTTCAACTTCCTGCTGGGGACTCTGCCTCGGGCACCCCGGCCTTCGACTTTCCGTGGAAACTCGGCCAGTGTGTCCACATCTGGGAACCAGGTGGCAGGTGCTCTGATTGGGATTGCGTTGAGTCTGTGGATCAAATTGAGGAACATTGACGTCTTCGCAATAGTTAATCTAAATCATGAGCATGAAGTATACACAATCACGTTGTTCCTGTATTTTGCCTGCATTTGTCATTAGAGCTCTTACCATTTATTCATAGTTCGTTTACATTCCCTGTCTGTAGTTCCCACATCTGTGGCCTCTCAGAGTGTGGTTCTGATTCTTGCTGTGTGTGCTCAGCCTGTGTTTTTTTCCAGTTTTGAGTGCAGTTAATAGCCTTATGGTTTTAGCTGTTGCTGAACGCTGGGCATGCTGCATCAGAGCTGCGGGCGGGAGGCCTGGATGGTGACGTTTTCTGTTAACCTGGCTGGAGCTTTAGGTGAGGGTGTCACCTCCATTGCTCTGCTGTTCTGGTTTTGTCTCACTGTTGTCTTTGGGGTTCCCTAAGCCAGTGGTCGGCAAACTCCTTAGTCAACAGAGCCAAATATCAACAGGACAATGATTGAAATTCCTTTTGAGAGCCACATTTTTAAAACTTAAACTTCTTCTAATTCCACTTCTCCAAAATAGAATCGCCCAGACCGTGGTATTTTGAGGAAGAGCCACACTCAAGGGGCCAAAGAGCCACATGTGGCTCTCGAGCCGCAGTTTGCGTACCACGGCCCTAGGAAGTCCTTTTTAGATAGACTCTTTGCCCTGCGGCTCTCCACGCCTTCATCCCTGACCTGGCGTTCAAGCCAGTGATATGGCGGTCAGGCGTGCAGGAGGGGAAGCCACCTCCTGATTAAGTGTAAGGGTTTAGTGGCCTGTGTCTCTGGACCGTGAACTGGACAAGTCGGAAAATTGCCCTCTGCCTGCAAATGTAGCCTTTTCCCGGGGACAGGGGCCTGCTGTGGGTGTATTTCTCAATGGTGACTTTCTCCTCTCCCCGCCACAGACAGGAGGTGATGCTTCTCGGCTTTGTATGAAACCCGGTGGGGTTCCCAGAGGTGGGAGCCCCTAAAAATGCCCCCAGGAGCTTCTCACTCTCAGCCTCCAGAAGGCTGTCACAGTTACCGTGGAAGTTTCCCTACCAGGTTAGGGTTCTGGCACTTTCTGCGCCAGGTAAGCTGTCCTCGCTGTCTTTCTCCATCTGGCTCCTCCTGTCTCTCAGGGGTGGCAGCTGGCCCTGCGACCTCCGTGCTCATGGGCCGAAGAAGCCACTGATTTTCTGTTTGTTGTGTGTTTCCTCACTGCAAAGATGGGGTCATAAAGCTCAGAGCATATTTATGATTAAAAATCTGTTAGAAACCTAAAAGAAAGAGAATTTCTTTCATCTGTTTCAAGGTTCTTCGAAGATTATGCACAGCATTAAGATAAGTACTTTAATTTTTGCTTTTCTTTTTAATGACTTAACACTGATACTGTGATCTGGACATGAGTCAGCAGATGGAAAACCTTCTCAGCTCTGTTTGAAGTGCAGGGGCATCCAAAGGACATTTAGTTACTGACCAGGACGTGAGTTTGGAGTCTTCATTTCAAGACACAGAGTAGTTTCCTACTAACAGTTAGCACTTTCCCACGAATAGTTCCTCCCCAAGTAGAAACTGGTATTACCGAGCACAGGGAAGCCGATACACTGAGTAACCCCTGTTTACATTTGGCAGCGAGCTGCACAGATGTGCAGCTGAGACTGTGCTTGCCAGGAAAGTTATAAATTGAAGCGAAAATGGAATTCTGGCCGCGGGGCCCAACTGGAACATTTTACACCAAGTCAAGTAGTTAATCTCCCAGCTGTGCTCTTGGCTCACCACTCACACAGTGTAGGAGAAAAACGAGTGACCGGAAGGTCCGTCACCTGGTATGAGGGAGCTGGGCTGACAGTGACATTGGTACAGTTAGGAAGGAATTATGGGTAAAGGGGACGTGATCCATATATCTAAGGCATAAGGGGAATACTTTTTACTGGGTTTAGTCATTTACAACAGTCTACATTCTTCTTTAGCACCCTGGTCGCCTTCGAAAACCCATTATATGATTATCTAAAGATTATACAGGTAAAATTTTTGCTTTTGAAGCTTTGTGAATGATGGCAATTGATAGCTTTGTAAAAAGACCTAGGATGATAAAGTTATCTGTAGTCCTAAGATCATTTTCTCCTCATTTGCCTATATTTTATGCTTCCTAGCCTGTGAAAGAAAATGGACAAATGCCTCAAAAATATGGTCTAATGTACTCTTATCCCGCCATAATGTTTGTGTTATGGGATCACACATATTTTCTTTTTCTCACCTAAGTGCTATATTTATAGGTATGAAAATAAACTTCATTAGCATTGTGCTTTTTGAGGGAGCCTTTTTCCTGTTCCTAAGATTATATTGTTACTTACATTTTATGAATTTCTAACACATTTCTTCACCCCACCATGTCTGTTCCCTGCCAGGCTCTGTTTTGGGAATAACGAGAGAGGTTAGAAGGCATACTCACAGCCTTCAGGGAGCGGGCAGTTGGTGGAGGGGGCAGAGAACAGAATATGTGGAATAATTAAATGCTGTTCAGTAAGCACACAATTCAGAATTCAGTGTTAAACTGGGTGATGCATAGTCCGTGGAGAAATTCCTGTGTGTAGAGAAGCGGAGAACTGGGCATGCCCAGAAGGTTGGATGCCATTCCCCTAAGAGGAGAAGAGGGTGCGGGCACCGAGGGGAGGGAAGCAAGGCGAGCGCAGCACAGACGCAGGGGCGGGTGAGGGGAGCGTGGGGAGCACGGGAGGACTGGCCCTCCGGGAAACAGGCTGAGCGCTTGGAAGCAGGTGGAAGTACGTTGGTTGGAATAAGTTCTTGCAAGTTTTCAAGCTGGCAGAAGAAGGGGGGCCTTCACAGCAGAAGGCCACGCGGATGGGTGATGGGTGGACCTCAGGGAGGCTCTCGTGACAGCCCACGCGTGGGGCGATGAGGCCGGAGGGGGTGATGGGAACTGGGACCGCAGTGCGCAGGAGGCAGGAGACGAGGCGCGGTGGGAGGTGCGGGAAAAGCAGGGAGGGATGATGGATGGAGACGGTGACCTAGTTTTTAAGCCTCACTTTGAGTTTCTCTCCTCCGCCGTCTCCTGTCCCAGCGGATATTCGGTTCTGGGCTCCTTGTCTCCGGGAGGGACGGGCCAGGCGGAAACAGAGAACTTGGCCTTTGTCTTAGAAACCACCGACGAGGGAGAGGGGCCTGGGGAGTCGATAGAACAAGTGGGTGTGAGCAGAGGAAGGCGTCCTGGCGGGTGTTTGGGGAGGAGCTTGGCGGCTGGGAGGAGGAAGCCTGGCCCTGGGGTCCCACAGGCCCGAGTGCCCGCTCTGCGGCCCGGCAGCGCCTGGGAGGGCTGGTTCTGGAAAGACGCTGCTAGGCATCGCCCCACGAGGCGGTAGGCAGGTGGGGAATGGAGTTTTTGTGGGCAGAGTCGAGGCTCCAAGCTCGGCCAGGGGCACGACCCTGAAAGGCCCTGGTGCGGGGCTGAGGCCTCAGGAGGCCTTCGCAGGAGCAGTGACCTCAGGGCACATTAGCTTCCTCTTTATGGATCTCAGAGGGGAGGGAGAGGGAGAGAGACGTGGAAACATCCGTGATGAGCGAGAATCATGGATCAGCTGCCTCCTGCACGCCCCCCATTGGGGATGGAGCCCACAACCCGGGCCTGTGCCCTGACCGGGAAACGAACCGTGACCTCCTGGTTCCTAGGTCGACGCTCAACCATTGAGAACACCAGCTGAGCTCTCCCCTCATCCTTAACCTTATCTCCTCTCATCTTTAAACCTCAGCATAACACCGGAGAACCATCAGAAAGGCTCCACGGGCAGTGCCAGCCTGCCTTACAGAATCGGAATGACAACTCAATGGCGTATCTCTAAATATGAAAGGCTAAGTGACCGTCTGACCGGCCAACTGGTAGCTAAGATGCACATTGGCCACCAGGGGGCAGATGCTCAACCTAGGAGCTGCCTCGCTGCCTAGATGCGGTCACTTGGCAGTGGCAGTTCTTGAATGACACACCCCAGAACCAGAGAGGAGGAGGCCGGATTCCGGGGTGCATGAGCCAAGAACCGCCCTCTTGCAATCGGGGCCCCTTGGGAGATGGCGGAGAGCTGGTTTTGGCCCGATCCCTGTAGGCCAGGCCAAGGGACCCCACCTGCTGGAGGATCGCCGCCACTCCACAGACACCCTTTGAGCCACGGCACCGCCCCAGACGCGGTCAGCCAGGGAGGTTGGCTCCAGGGAGTGGCTGGCCCGTCTCGCCCAGTCCCACCCGCTGATCACCTTCTTATTAATTTCCTTTCAATGTGCACGAATCCGTGCACCGGGGCACCAGCTGGGAAATAAAAGTGCATTCATCGCAAATCTGGATTTGTGAGCTTCATTCATCCCCGCTGCAAGAGGACAGACCCGTTACCCCATGGGAACACAGCCATCTATGTTACAAGAAAGGGGTCAGTTTACTGAATGCCTAACATCCTTTTTAGTTATTTATTTTTAAAATTAAATTTAATTTTTTAAATATATTTTATTGATTTTTAAAAAATATATTTTATTGATTTTTTTTACAGAGAGGAAGGGAGAGATATAGAGAGCTAGAAACGTCGATGAGAGAGAAACATCGACCAGCTGCCTCCTGCACACCCCCCACTGGGGATGTGCCCGCAACCAAAGTACATGCCCTTGACCGGCATCGAACCTGGGACCTTTCAGTCCGCAGGACGACGCTCTATCCACTGAGCCACACCGGTTTTGGCCTAACATCCTTTTTAGAAAATGCTCTGGTCACGATCTTCGTCCTTTCTCATATTCATTCTCTTCAGCATCGCTGTGAGCTCCCACTGGGAGCCGGTCCTGCAGACAAGTAGCCCCCGGGCTCCTGCCTCCGAGAGCGCGCCCAGGCGAGCGGAAACACGTGGACCGCTCCGACAGGACTGTTTCCAGCCCATCGCGGACTGGTCCAGAGGGTAGACAAACAAACAAAAACTCACAAACGAGACCCCTATATCCTGCGATGCATCCCGAGTTATATGTGAAGTCTGACATGTGTACCAGGAGGAAGCTGCTTCTTCATGGACAATGTATTTAAAAATGAGTCTCCGGGTGACCACCTTGTGCAGAACGCAGCTCTCGGCGGAAGGAAGGGCGGGAGGCGGGGGTGCTGGGGTGGCTGCACCACATTAGCTCCGAGGAGGGTGACATCTGGTCTGCAGGCGGGCAGCCCCCTGGAGAGCAGGAGAGACGGGGCGCTGAGTTCCTGTTTCGGGTGGCAGCCCTTGGTAGGTGGCCGGGCAGGCGTGTACGAGGGGAGGAAACGGGAATGAATCGGGAGGAACGAGAGACAGGGACAGGGCAGATGCTGTGGGAAGGTAGCTTGTGGAGCACCACAGATCAGTGTGACCGGGCGGAAGGTGGTTTGTGGAGCATCACAGATCAGTGTGATCGGGGCAGCCTGATCGGGGTGTCTGAAGGGTGAGCCGGCCCAGAGCTCGGGGACGAGCCAGGCCGGAGCCTGAGGGTCGGCCTCAGAGGAGGGCGGTCTGGGCCCTGGGGGAAGGGGCTGACTCGGGTCAGGGGTCAGGGGAAGGCGGTGCCCGGAGGAGGGGTCTGCAGGTCAGGGCCAGAGGCCACTGCTGAGGGCCACAAAGGACCGGAGCTGAGCTGGCCGGCGGGGCTCATGGCTGAGCATCCACCTGTGAACCAGGAGGTCACCGTTCAGTTCCCGGCGAGGGCACAGGCCCGGGGTGTGGGCTCGGTCCCCGTGTGGGGCGTGCGGGAGGCAGCCGGTCCACCATTCTCTCTCATCACGGATGCTTCTCTCTCTCCTTCATGCTTCCTCTCTGAGGTCAATAAATCACATCACAAACAAAACCAGGGCGGAGTGGGGCCGGCGGGGAGCGCCGCTGGAGGTTTCGCTGGTGAGATTGGGAAGGCAGCCCCTTCCCAGCTCCAGGAGCCGGAATCCTCAGCGCCTCCTCTCCCTCTGCCTTCCCTCCGTCCTACCGCCCTCACGCCCCTTCCCCTTCTGTTCCGGCTGCCTTTCCACAGGGCCTCGGTTTAGTCTCCACAGGACTGTGTTTTCCCCCCGCTTTTCAATGGCTGAGCACATAGTCCTTGCACACGACAACAGATTCAAATTCAAAAGCCACAGAAAGCTACACATGCTAAACCCGGTGTGGCTCAGTGGATAGAGCGTCGGCCTGTGGACTGAAGGGTCCCAGGTTCGATTCCAGTCGGGGGCATGTACCTTGGTTGCGGGCACATCCCCGGTGGGGTGTGTGTGTGTGTGTGTGTGTGCAGGAGGCGGCTGGTCGATGACTCTCTCTCATCGACGTTTCTAGCTCTCTATCCCTCTCTCTTCCTCTCTGTAAAAAATCAATAAAATATATATATATATATACATATATATATATATATTTTTTTTTTTTTAAAGCTACACGTGTGTGCTGTGTGCTCTCACGCAGGCGGGGCGGGCGGGAAGGGATCCAGGAAGGAATGAGTAAGCGGCGGGGCTGAGCTCGGGCTCGGCTGGGAGCCTGTCCGGCCCGCCCTGCCGCGTTGGCCCCGCTCCGTAGCTTCTTTGTACATGACCGTGTCCGCGGGGCCGCGCTGTCCCTGATGCACTGCAGCTGCCGGGCTCCCTGGGGACTGCAGCTGCTCCCCGTGTGAACGCAGCCTCCGTGCCCGCCCCCCGATGGGCGCCCGCTGGCTCCGTCCCGCCTGCAGACCGGCCGGTGAGGAGCGGAGAACCTTCCGGAAGCGCCGTGGCTGGGGCTGAGGGGCACAGGGCGTGCATTGTCCACAGGAGGGCTCGGTGTGAAGTAGCCGGTGGCCCAGCGACAGAATACACCACGGCCCCAGGGCCCGGTTCTGCTTCCCTGTCCGTCGGCCACTGCGAGCCTGACGGCGCGGCCGGCTCCCGAGGGAGCTCCGTCCCAGCCCCCGGCAGCAGGAGCACAGGGCCCTCAGCGGGAGCACAGGCCCCTCAGCGGGAGCACAGAGCCCTCAGCGGGAGCACAGGGCCCTCAGCGGGAGCACAGGGCCCTCAGCGGGAGCACAGGGCCCTCAGCGGGAGCACAAGGCCCATCAGCTGGAGCACAGGCCCCTCAGCGGGAGCACAAGGCCCATCAGCTGGAGCACAGGCCCCTCAGCGGGAGCACAGGGCCATAGGTGGGAGCACAGGGCCCTCACCGGGAGCACAGGGCCATCAGCGGGAGCACAGGGTCCTCAGCTGGAGCACAGGGCCCTCAGCGGGAGCACAGGGCCCTCAGCGAGAGCACAGGGCCCTCAGCGGGAGCACAGGGCCATCAGCGGGAGCACAGGGCCCTCAGCGGGAGCACAGGCCCCTCAGCGGGAGCACAGGGCCATCAGCGGGAGCACAGGGCCCTCAGCGGGAGCACAGGGCCCTCAGCGGGAGCACAGGGCCCTCAGCGGGAGCACAGGGCCCTCAGCGGGAGCACAGGGCCCTCACCGGGAGCACAGGGCCCTCAGCGGGAGCACAGGGCCCTCAGCGGGAGCACAGGCCCCTCAGCGGGAGCACAGGGCCATCAGCGGGAGCACAGGGCCCTCAGCGGGAGCACAGGGCCCTCAGCGGGAGCACAGGGCCCTCAGCGGCCGGAGCAGGCGGCTGTGCTGTGGAGCAGGGTTTAGATTTGTAGGTTTCCTGAGCTCACAGAGAGGCCTTTGTTTAAAAGTCCCAAAGCCGGGAAAACACCCACATGCGGGCGGGTTCAGAGTGGAGAATGAGGAACAGCTGGGGGAGCCGCAGTCACCAGCCTGGTGGGCTGGCTTGGTGAACAATGCTTGCTCGCCGCCTCCGCCGCAGGGCCAGGCAGCAAGGGGCACTCTCCCAGCTGGCTGACCCTGACCCTGACCCTGAGGGCAGCTCCCTCCCACAGCCTTAGTCACCCAGCGCCTGTGGGATCCGGTCCTCCTGTGGGATCCGGTCCTCCTGTGGGATCCGGTCCTCCTGTGGGATCCGGTCCGCCTGTGGGATCCGGTCCTCCTGTGGGATCCAGTCCGTCTGAGGGATCCGGTCCTCCTGTGGGATCCGGTCTGCCTGAGGGATCCTGTCCGCCTGTGGGATCCGGTCCCCCTGTGTGATCCGGTCTGCAGGCCTCTCGCAGGCACCTCAGGGGTGAAACATCGTGCAGCACTTTGCTTCCTGCAATCATGCAATAATTGTACGAGAGCGAGGCCCATCTGGGAACCGGTGGCTCTGTTTTAACACTTTCCGGACATTAGTATCCTGTAAATGACGTGGAAGAAACTCTGTCCTAAGGGACATGCTGACCCTCAGTTCAACCCTGAGTTTATGGATCTTTCTTCCCCTTATCTCCCGGGAGAAAGTCAGTTACCTCACTTTCCCGGAATGCATACGTGCTCCAGCATAATCCAGTTGATTTACTTGTCAGCTCATATTGTAATTAAAATATATTTATTGAAGTCAGAAAGGAAGGGAGAGGGAGGGAGAGATAGAAACCCCAATGATGAGAGAGAATCATGGATCGGCTGCCTCCTGCACACCCCACACTGGGGATCCAGTCCTCACCCAGGGCCTGTGCCCTGACCGGGAATTGAACCCTGACCTCCTGGTTCATAGGTCAACGTTCAACCACTGAGCCACGCCAGCTGGGCCATATTTTAATTTAGTTAGATGCCTACTCCTCAAAAGTAGTGTTATTTTATTTTATAACGTGTTCCTGGTGACTCTCAGAGTGCCTAGCTCATAATACGTGAAGAATAAATGTTTATGACACCAGTGAATCAGCCAGCTAATCCTAGACCTGCGGTCAGCAAACTCATCAGTCCACAGAGCCAGATATCAACAGCACAACGATTGAAATCTCTTTGGAGAGCCAAACTTTTAAAACTTAAACTTCTTCTAACGCCACTTCTTCAAAATAGACTTTCCCAGGCCGGTGGATTTTGTGGAAGAGCCACACTCCAGGGGCCAAAGAGCCGCATGACCCAGCGTGTGGGATGTGAGCCTCTGTTGTTAGCGGTGAGAGCAGAACAAGCCCGGGGCCTGGAGCAGATGTGGGGGCAAAGTCACGGTAAACAGTGAGACCAGGAGGTCCTCCTGAGCGGAGGGACAGGGCGCAGCTGCCTGGCTCCCCTGTGATCCGGCGCTGGGAGGTTTGGGCTGGAAACCCCGGAGCCGGCCACAGTGGGATTAGCCCTCCTCCGGACGGGGGCTGAGTAAAGACCACATAGACGGCTCCCTGGCCAGGAGGAAGCCAGAGCAGGGACAACCGGTCTCTCTTTCTCATCTCTCAGGCCTCCGCCCGCCCTGGCTTTTGTTTGTTTTAGTTACGTTTCCAAACACTCCCTCATTTTCCCATGTTCTGTGTCCGCTCAGGAGCGCCTGTAATAGCCCAGATGACAAACACCAGGCCCAGAGTGCTGACTCGGCACAGCGGCCGCCAGCGGCTTGGCAGGGCCAGCTTCCCAGGGGACCCCCGCCCTCGAGGAGCCGGCGCCGGGCAGCAGGGGGCGCTGTTGGTCTGTCCCAGCCGCAGGGCCCGGAGCCCTCAGGACTGTGAGCCGGAAACCCTGTGTGAGGGCGGGGCCCGGGGACAGGCCACGGGGGTCTGTGGCACCAGCACAGGGTCCTTCTTACTCCTGGGACTGATGGAGCCATGAGAAGCTTCAATGGGACCGTTATGTTTTTTTAAAATATATTTTATTGATTTCTTACTGGTGTTGTGTTTTTGTTTTGTTTTTTATATATATATATTTATTGATTTCTTACAGAGAGGAAGAGAGAGGGATAGAGAGTTAGAAACATCTATGAGAGAGAATCAGCTGCCTTTTGCCCCTCCCCTATTGGGGATGTGCCTACAACCAAGGTGCATGCCCTTGACCGGAATCGAACTCGGGAGACCTTTCCCACGAGGCCAGACTTCCTTTGTTCCTCCCTCTTCCTCCCTCTTCCTTCCCCAGCAAGCCATTCCTTAAGCATGAGAGCCCCACCCCCACCTACGCAGCTGCCCACCTGTCTCTAGTCCTCACATTCTCTCCGACACCTTCCCCAGCACCCCTGCTGTGCCCGGAGCCCCTTCCTGCCCGAGCCATCGGGCTCCCGGCCCCGGCCTGCTCGCTGCCTGAGCCAGGGCTGCCCGTGAATCCGGCCCAGGCTCCTCGCTGGCTGGCTGGCTGGCTCGCTCTTTGCAGAAGGCACGAGGGCAGGGCTTGGGGAGGTGGTGGGACCGGAGAGGAGCCGTCCTGCCTGATGTTGCATGTGGCCCCTTCTGGGCCTCCGTCCCAGGCAGCAGGGCTCTTGAGCCTGGAGGCCGCCCAGCTCCCACCTGGCGCCCCGCTCTGGTCCCCTCAGAGCTCCCAGGGCAGCCAGCCGCGCCCTGGCTCAAACCTCTGGGGCCTACCGTCTCCCCCCATCTGGAATGCTCCACTCTCCCCAGCTTTATGTCATTCAATGCTTAACTCGGTTCTAATTAAACAACGTCCTTCAGATGTCTCAGCCTAAATGGCTCGGCCGAGACCACGTGGCCACGGGCTGCTGGGAAAGCATTGCCGTGGGCTGCGCCTCCTCCGTTCACACCCTCGGGTTCAGACCTTCCGTTTCGGTATGTCACATCTTCTTTACCCATTCATCCTGTGATCGGCACTTAAGTTGCTTTCATATCTGAGCGATTGTGAATAATATCGCAGTGAACATTGCAAGGGCATCTCTTTGATGGCCTGTGTTTGTTTTTATTGGCAATCTCCACTTTTAGACTCCCTGTTCCATTTTTACTCTCCGCCCCCCCCCCCCCAATTTTTAAATATTGGCAACTAACTGGAAAAAATACAGCACACAGAGAAATTTCTGTGCAAGTCAAACTAAACCTGAATTGCCCTGATTGGCGTGGCTCAGTGGTTAGAGCGCTTTCCTATGCACTGAGTGGTTTGATTCTGGTCAGGGCACATACCTAGGTTTTGGGGCACGTATAGGAGGTACCTGATGGATGTTTCTTTCTCACCCTCTCTCTTCCTCTCTCTCTTAAATATATGAAAAACATATCTTTGGGTGAGGATTAAAAAAAACAAAACAACCCTCCCCCCACCACCACCACCACCATGTATCTGGGCTGGACCAAGTTCGCTGCATCTGCACAGAGCCTGGCCCACAGCAGGATCAGGGGTGTGATGGGTGCGGACCTGGGAGAGGAACCTTTTGGAGAAAGTGTGTGGGCGGTGAATGCCAAGAGTAAAGAAGAGACGGTGATTGGACCAGGGAGCAGAGCAGCAATGAGTCACTTGAGAGATTGGGTCTCCTTCCATGAACATCTATTAAATGGAGGAGCATCTTTTATTGGGGGAATGCTAAAATATTTCGCAGTATGCCTTTCCTGACGTCCCCATCTTTGTAGTTATTGTCAGGAAACAAACAAGACCACAGAGAGATGATGGGGACTGTTAGGAGCCAGTGGTTTGCTATTTGAAACACTGGGGATGAAAGAAAGAATGGGGGAGTTGGCCAGGAGTAGAGAACGGAGCTCGGGGTGAGACTCTCCTCTGTAAGTAGAGTGCAGCAGAGTTAGATGAGCTCGGGAGAAAATGTACCCGGAGGGATATTCTACACACAGAACAGCAGACAGAGCGTGGTTAGACAAAGGTGGAGACCAGCCAGGAATCGCGCCCTGTGGCTGCGAGTTGACTTGGCAGCACTGGTCCCACCAGCAGCCAAGGTGAGATGCTGAACTGGGTGGCCAAGACCAGAGCCAGAGCCGTGGACTCCAGAGCCAGGATCTGGAGGCCTCTTGGATGACTGCGAGGGGGCTCTGCCAAGGGTGTGTGCCCCTGCTGTGGGGGTTTTCACTGGGAAAACTGCTGAGTTCATATACATATTCTGTAGCTTAGTAATTCCTGGGCTCTTCTTCAAGGCAGCGCTGAAGTAAGAGTTAAACCAATTTAAAAATCTGGAATTTTGTTTAAAAAATTAAAACATCTAAACATATAATTTTCCCAACAAATGTTTTCTTAAACAGATCTTTCAGCCAAGTTGCCTAAGAACAACAGTTGACTAGAACTGCACGTCTTCAGACACTGTCCAGCGCCGAATGGAAACAGGAACCTCTGGGAATATCTGTGAGTCATAGAAGGTTGTAAGGAAGTTTCCAAAGACATTTTCTTGCGAGGATGGGGAGCTCTAATCTGGTGTTGGCAGGCTCTGTTGGCGACAAGGTACATTGTTGACTCTGATTGCTTCTCGGCTGTCCTACATGACCTCGATTCATCAAGCTCTTCATATATTCGAGCAGAAGAGTTGCATAATCTGACAGGCTGTAACCCCTTCTGTTCTTCTGTTCTCTTAAAATGGATTAAAAAAAAAATCATGATCCTAATCTATACTTCCTCTGTGGGTATGTTTAATTCAGTTGTCTTTGAAGGAAATAGTTTGGATTACTTCCACAATTTTGAAAGCTTATAGTACTTGTAATTGAAGACATATGTTTTCATTTCATTAGAAAAGGAGGTCAGAGAACACTTCTCATGCTGCCAGAAAGGGTCAGTTCCAAGTGTGTGCACATGTGTGCACTGGGGTCATTTAATCTAGTTTAAATATTAGTGCTTGAATTTGGCAAAAATATAGCCACAAATGCGGATATTACAAAGATAGTTGTCAGCGTTAAAATGGACCCAAAGTAGCCCAGAAGTAAAAGAGCACCCAGCCCTTCCTCACACAGTTAACTCTAGACTCTTTGGTATTTGATGGAGTCTGAGTACTTTCTAAATTGATTAATTGTTGACAGATTTTATTGTTTTTAATTTTAAAGATAGAGGTATACTTTCCTTAACATGTGAAAATCTTCAGTGTACAGTCCAAAGGGTTTTAACTATTGCAGAAACCTGTGTGATAACCTTCCAGACCCACCAGCAGAACATTTCCCTCATTGAGCAGGCTCCTCCGTGCTTCTTTCCTGTCATTCGCTTACCCTCCTTCCAATATCCATAATAGCATTAATTAATTTTGCGTGTTCTTGGATTTCATATAGATTGAATCATAAAATGTATAATCTTTGGGTTACTTTCTTTGATCCAACATGTGTTTAAAGTTCATCCATACTGTTGTGTTTATCAGTTCATTCCTTTTCATTGCTGAGTAGTAGTCCATCATATGAATATACCACTATTGGCCTATTTATTTTCTTGATGATGGAAATTTGTAATAGTTGTAATATTTGTAATATTCCAGTTTGGGCCATTATAAATAAGGGTGTGAAAACATTCTGGAGAAAGTTATTTTATGGAACTTTCATGATGGTGTTGTGGGGGGCTCTTAGACTCATTTCCCAGGACCAAGCTAGAAATACAACAAAATAAAAGAGCAATCAATCATGTTGAATAACCAACTAAAAACTAATTGAAGAGGAGTCTTAGTAGCCAAGGAATCACAGGAAATTCCTTATAACCAAGGAATTACAAGACTTCATCTGCAAAGTAGCTTGCATGCTGTGGTAGGGATTGAGCCTCATGGTCAGCCAGATGAGGGTTGATCCAGTGCATGAATAGACAACAGCAATCCAAACTGAAAAGGAGAAAGTAAACCTCATTATTTGCAGAAGACATAATGTTGTACATAGAAAACCCTAAAGACTCCACCAAAGAGCTTTATACATTATACCTAATAAATAAGTTAGGCAAAGTTACAGGACACAAAATTAATATCCAGAAATCAGTTACATTTCTATGGACCAATAATGAACTATATTGAAAAGAAAAACTAAGACAATAATTCCATTTACTATTGAAAGAATAACAACAAAAAGATACATAGGAACAAATTTAACCAAGGGTAAAAGACCTATACTCAGAAAACTACAGGACATTGAAGAAAGAAATAGAGGAAGATATAAACAAGGGGAAGTATATACCATGTTCATGGATTAGAAGAATTAATATTAAAATGTCTGCACTACCCAGAGCAATCTGTAGATTCAATGCAATTCCTATTAAAATACCAATGGCATATTTCACATATCTGGAACAAGTACTCCAAAAATGTACATGGAACCAAAAAAGACCCCAAACAGCTATGGTATCTCATAGTTAAATAGCTTCAGCAATTTTGGGAAAGAAGAAAAAAGTTGGATTTATTATGATAACTGATATCAAAGTATACTCCTAGGCCATTGTAATCAAAACACCTTGTATTGGCACAAGAACAGACATGTAGATCAATGGGACAGAACAGAGAGCCCAGAAATCATCCCATGCCTATATATTCAATTAACATTTGACAAAGGAGGCACAAATATACAATGAAATCAAGACAGTCTCTTTAATAAATGGTGTTGGGAAAATTGAACAGGAGCATGCAAAAAATAAAATGAAACTAGACCCACCAACTCATACCATATACAAAATTAAACTCAAAATGGAATAAAGACTTAAATGTAAGTCATGAAACCATAAAAATCCTAGAAGAAAACATAGGAAGTAAAATCTGACATTTCTTGTAGCAATATTTTTGCAAATGTGTCTCCTAAGGAAAGTGAAGTAAAGGAAAAATAAATAAATGGGTCTATATCAAACTAGAAAACATCTTCACGTACTGTAAAAAGGAAGGAACTTCGATCATTTGCAACAGCATGGATGGAGCTGGAGAGCATTATGCTAAGTGAAATAAGTCAGTCAGAGAAATATAAATACCACATGATCCCACTCATTTGTGGAATATAATGAACAACATAAACCAATGAACAAAAATAGATCTAGAGACAGAAAAGCATAGATCAAATGCTCAAACTCAGAGGGAAGACAGGGGAGAGGAGAGTTAAGAGGGAGAGATCAACTAAAGGATTTGTATGCATGCATATAAGCCTAACCAATGGATACAGATCGGGGGGGGGGGGGTGAGGGCATGAATGGGGAATGGGGGGACAATAGGGGGATAAGGACACATTTGTAATACCTTATTCAATAAAGGGAAAAAATCATTAAAAAATGGGCAAAGGACCTGAATAGATACTCTGCAAAGAGGACCTAGGAAGGCCAATAGACACGTGAAAAGATGCTCAAAGTCACTAATTATCAGAGAGGTGCAAATTAAAACCATAATGAGGTATCACCTCACACTTTCCAGACCCTATCATCTATCTATATATCTATCTATCTATCATCTATCTATCTATCTATCTATCATCTATCTATCAATCAATCAATCATCTGTCTATCCATCCATCTACCATCAATAAATCAACAAATATCAAGTGTTGGCAAGAATGTAGAGAAAAGGGAACCCTAGTGCACTTTTGGTGGGAATGCAGACTGGTGTAGCCACTGTGGAAAACAATATGGGAATTCCTTAAAAAGATAAAAATTGGAACTATCTCTTGACTCTGTGATCCCACTTCTGGGAATCTGTGTATATAAAAGCCCAGTGACGGGAATGACTGGAACAACTGGTTGCTATGATGCGCCCTGCAGCCAGCTAGCAGGCCTGATTCCCCACCTTTCAGGTAATTTGTGGGTATCATCTCAATAGCACTTTTCTTCTTTTGAGGAAGACCATTCAGAGAACCCATTTTCTTCGTACATTTTGAAGTTCTGCTCAGAAAGTGCATGTGCCATCGATCAGAGCAAGTGGTCATCTGAAGGAGCAAGGTCTGGTGAATACGGCAGGTGGGTTCATACTTCCCAGCCAAGATCTTTTATCGTGTCTTTAACTGGTTTTGAAGTGTGTGATGATGTGTCGCCATGAAGCAAAATTACTTTGCTGTGTGTTTGGCCCATTCTGGTTGTTTCATGATCAAAGTGTGGTTCAAATTGATTATTTGTTGTTGGTAGCAATCATTATTAACAGTTTCACCTGGTTTTAGAAGCTCATAAAATACCATACCTTCCTGATCCCACCAAATAGAGCATTGTCTACTTGCCGAAGTGATTTGGCCTTGCAGTCGATGGTGATGGATCAACCCATGATTTTGTGCGCTTGGGATTCTCAAAATAAATCCCCTTTCATCGCCAGCCACAATTAAATGATCTGGATATACAATTCTCAGCACGATTTCTGACATTATTTCTATGGTAGATACATATTGATGGACAAGCAACATTTTGGATTCACACCCATTTATGAGTGAGGACTCGGAATATGTTCTTTGGGAACTTGAACTTGTTAGAGTGAGAGCTGAGGTGCATTTTTTCTTTTTTAACGTGTCTGTGGGAGAAATGTGAAACTCTTAACTAGGCGTAAGTAATGGAGAGTAAATGGTTTAGGGAAAGTTACTGCAGGTTACACACACACAGTGAACATGCGGTGACTGCTACGTGCGGGGATGCGAGAGGAGTGTGCGGGCGGAGAGCCGGAGCTGTGGGGGCCGTGTGCACGCTTCCTGGGGAGCTGGGAAGGACTAGGGACAGAGCAGGAGTGGGGCGGGATGGGGGATCAAAGGAGGAGTGATGTGGAGCAGACTCCTCCAACATGTCATGTCTTGGACACTTCCAAGGGCCATGGCTTGTCTCGCTTCGCTGCCGAGGGTGTCTGGGCACGGAAGCCCTCTTGGGGGCTCACAGGCCTCGTTCCTATGGCTCCATCTTGCTGGGTCATTGTGGGAGACAGAATACCCCAGACTTACCCCGCTGACGGAAGCACTGGCTGGGACACATGTGCATCAGCTCCCCTCAAGCAGACCTTGGGTGAGACCTGCCCGCAGACGGTAGAGTCACCCCCAAACGCCTTTCTGGTGACCCCCACAGGTGCTAGGGGCTCTGGCCAGCTGACACCCTCAGGTTTTGGAGATGTCCATCAGCAGGCAGCAGAGTGGTCAGCGTCCAAGGGTCAGGGCCAAGATACTGACATATCTTCTCCTTTCAATTTAGCTCTTACATACATTTTTACTTATAATGAATGTGAATCATGGATTAATTTTCCTAGGTCATTTTTCCCCCCTCAGTCTAAAAGTAAATTACCAATGAAGGTAGGTCATTTTGAATCATGATCTTCCATATAATACGGATGGCTCTTACTTATGCAAGGGTATATAACCAATTATACCAAATCAGGTTTCCACGCTACCATGAGGCAGACCACGCAGTGACGTTCCTTGGGCTGGGCAGACTGCTGTTTTTCTCTCCAGAGATGCAAACATTTGACATCATAGGCCATGGAATGACTGATGGATGACACTGACTTCCTTTTGGGGTGTTGATTGTGGTCATGTAATGAGAAGGGTCCATGGATTCCGGGCAAGTGAGCTCTCTGTTCTTATGATAGAGGGGATCCAAAAATGGCTAGATAGGTTTGCACAGAAGATATCTTATTAAAGGTACTACACTTACATAGTTTTAGTATAGTTCAACAGTCGGAATAAAACATTATAGAATACAGGAAGCTCTTTTTAAAACCAATTAGCTTCCTTGTCCATAGTAAACACCAGACAAATGGTCAGTAGTGTAGAAGGAGAAAACGTTCTACCGAGATGTAAAACCCCAGCTACGAGAGGAGAAATGCCCTCGCCGATGACGGTGAGTCACAGTTTCCAAGTGAGTGTCTGGGAGTGTGGCTGGCAGCCACGTATATGGTATGTCTGAGCTTCTTCTGGAATGAGAATAACACCTACTCTGGAAGAACTTACCCATCATTAAGTTTAAATGAAAATTTAATCAAGTGTCATAATGAAATGATGGGGAAAGAGACGCCAGGAGTGAAATAATCAATTCCAAGTATAAGGGACTAAAACCGAGAAAAGGAAAACGAGTCAAAATGCTATGGATTTCATCGTTTGTAGTGATTAATGGAAAGAGAAATAGCATGTGGGACAAAATGAGGAAAACTGGTTTTCCGTTTCCTGCCAGGTTGAAATTAGGATTATAGAGCTAATTCCCAGATTCAGAAAATAGCAGCAAAACCAGTATCTTTCCATCTTCTGTCTTAAGCAAATATAAAGGTAACCACTGGAACACCTGCAGACTGAAGGGTCCCTGGTTCGATTCTGGTCAAGGCACATGCCCGGGTTGTGGGCTTAATCCTCAGAAGGGGGTGTGCACAAAGCATTGTATTACTACAGAATAGACCAGTGGTCGGCAAACTGCGGCTCACAAGCTGCGATTTGCTGCTCTGTTGACTAATGAGTTTGCCGACCACTGGAATAGACTAAAATGAAGAAATAAATAGTAATAATGGCAATACTGACAGTGCTGGCAGTTTGGGGGCAGTGACGACTTTGTTCCAGAAGCAGTTCTTTTTATGGGTTGTCATTCAAAGCCCCATGGGCAGCTCTGAGTGTGATCCCGGATGGACGGGGGAGAGGAAGGAGGAACTGTCCCGCTCATGCAGCGGGTCAGCGATGCCGCTGAGGTTTGAGATCAGGTGGTTTGTGCGCAGGGTCTGTGCTCACAACCACATTGATCCTGCTCCTTACCTCTAACTGCACCCCAAATCAGAGTGCCTGTGAGTGAGTGACCTCCAGAGTGTTTGCTAGCTTGTACGATGGTCTGGACCAAGGGGGCCAGTAGGTGGTTCCCAAGTGTTGGAGTTCCTGTCAGTACCTGGGCTTTCAGTATGGAGGGGTCTCTGATGGGAGCACAGGCAGAAGGAATGCTGACTTTATGACTCTTTAAAAAAAGATACAAAAATGTATTTGTATTGATTTCAGGGAGGAAGGGAGAGAGAGAGAGAGAGAGATGGAAACATCAATGATGAGCCCACAACCCTGGCATGTGCCCTGACTGGGAATCGAACCGGTGACCTCCTGATTCATAGTTTGATGCTCAGCCACTGAGCCACACTGCTGGGCCATGTGATTCTTTTGCTTCACCGCCAGGCGGTCAGATTGTTGAATGGCAGTGCGTGTGGCACTTTGTGATGACTGCAAATCACCTTAAGCAAGCATGGCATCCTGCACCTTTGGGAACTTAAAAACCCAAGAGGCGGTCAGCACAAGCAGGACGGTAACCTAGCAGCTCCACAGGGAGGACCGAACCTGATTAGTCACGTACGCCTGGCCCTTAGGTACGCGTGGCCCTTAGGTATGCGTGGCCCTTAGGTACGTGTGGCCCTTAGGTACGTGTGGCCCTTAGGTACGTGTGGCCCTCAGGTACACATGGTTAGCAGGTACATGTGGTTAGCCAGTATGCATGGCCCTCAGGTACACGTGGCCATCAGGTACGCATGGCCATCAGGTATGTGTGGCCATCAGGTTCGTGTGGCCATCAGTCATGCATCGCCCTCGGATACATGTGTCCAGCAGGCACACGTGGCCATCAGCGGGTCACAACCTGCCCAGGGACTCAGAGGGCAGCTGCTCCAGCCTCTCTGGCTCGGACTCAGGAACTGCTGGCCCTCGGTTCCTCCTGTGAGCAGCAGAGGGCGGGCTTTCTTCTCTATTCGCTCCTAGGGGAGCTGCTTGGCTGTTGAACTCCGCCGCTGTGACTCTGCCTCTTGCACAACCTAATGAGCAGCTTTGGAAATCCTCGAATGGTTTGGGCTCAGAGAAGGTGGATACAGTCCTAATTTCATATCTTGGAAATGTCTGAGGAATTATTAGGTAAACATTACATTTAGGATTCAGATACATGAAGCCACGCCAGTGGATTTCCAGTTTAACTTAGAGCATCAGTGAACTAGCTGTCTAAAGCAAAGGGACCAGAAGCAGTTGGACGTGGACATTTTTGGGTGGGTTACGGGCGTGTGGATCTGCAGAGAAAGCAGGAAGATCAGGCATTGTGTCTTTCCCTGGCAGCTGGCTTTGCGTGTGCCTGGCTCTAAGTCTTGTCATTAAACATGGCTTGTGAGAAAGTGCCCGTTGTATAACCCTGATGACACCACCCATTTCAGTATCTGATCACGTGTTTCCATGTTCCCTGTGTGCAAGTTCCGTGTGTAAAGCAGCTCTTGAAGGCATGCCCAGGGCACCTCTCAGAGGCTGGGGCCGGCCGGTCAGCCACGGCAGGCTGCATGGAGGAGGGGCCGGAGGTGGGCTTTTCTCAGAGCGTGCTGGTCTCCCCCCTGCACCCCTGTCCCTCCCAGGTTACCAGCCCTGCGGTCAGTGTGCTGGTCCACGCCTTGGCCAAATATCCATGGTCAGTGACACACAGGAGAGGCAGATGGCATTGTTTGCTCAGCTGCTCTTTAGCTTTTGATGGAAAAAATGTCGAAACTTCAGTAATAATCACAGCTATCGTTGGTTATGTGCTGAGCGCTCTGCAGATGTTACTGAAAACCAGTGACTCTATGAATTAGGTGTTAGTATTCTCTTTTTTTTCTTTCTTTTATGGAGGACACTGAAGTTTTAAGCCGGTGAGTGGCAGAGCCAGGATTACGGTGTTGCTGCAATTCCCATGGCAATAGACACTTCCCACATTCGCCTGATTGCCTAAAAAGCATAAACTATCTCCCTTTTTCCTGGAAAGTAAGTAATGGATATTATTGTGGAATTAACACAATTAGAACTCACAAGGTACATATCTCTTCTTAGGTTCATCTTCAGTCTGTTCCCGTCATTGGAAAAGGAAATAGGCAATATGTTCCCACAGCGAAAACTGTGCACGTAGGAGTCATTTCTGACCCGGAGTCATTGTCTCCTTTGTTGGAAATAGACATTCTCAGATTTTAAATCTTAGACAAATCTAAGTCTGTGTTGTACTTATTCACCCAGAAGTAGTTACAATAATTTTAGAAGCTGCTTTTGCTCGTGTAGAACAATTTATTTTTATTTTTTATTACAATTTGTTTCGCTTTTGAAACAGCGCCATGAGGTTACTTAAGACCCTCTAAGACGGCGGGGCTGGTCTGCGGTGTGGGGGCTCTCTCTCCCGATGGGCCGTTTCTGGGGTAGTCAGAGTGACCCCCTTGTTCCCCCGCCCCCCAAAGTGCCTCCCGTGGACATTCCTGACAAATAAAGCAGCGTTTCAGCCCACACTTCCCTGCGCGGACTGGAATCCCCGTCCCCGTAGATAGCTCAGCCATGACTCACAGGACCGTCTCGCCCTCGCTTCCCTAACATTTTCCATTCCCTGCAAGTCACTCCTCCGTCTCCTCTCACTGCTCAGAGTGCTTTCCACGTCCGCCGCTGAAGAGCTAGAAATAAATCAGCCCTGTAGTTTCCAGGGTGCGTGTGCTATTTGAGCTTCTTCATGCAGCCCCAGTGGCCTGGCGTCTGGCAGCGGGGCCCTCAGCAAATGGACAGTTCGGGTGCACGGACAGCCGCCCCCTGTAATTTACTAAACACAGAGCCAGCTGCCACCTGCCCTGCCCGGCCGGCTGGTACTCTCCTCCCCTCCCTGTCTGCTCCCCAGGGGGGAGCTGGTGTGGGTCTCCCCAAGGCCACCCAGAGCCCAGAACCAGAGCCTCGAGTCCAGCTAGCTCCATGCAGGCCACCCGGGAGGACAACGCGGGGTGAGAAACACGTGCTGAGGTAGGATGTTAGGCCACACGGATAGAAAATGTGTGCCTTTGGGACCCTCGAGGAAACGGGCAACTTCCTCATCAAAGGATTTATTCAACCAGAAATGTCTGCGCCTCAGCTGGCGACTCCTCTGCTTCATGGGAAGATTTGCTGGTTCGAGCTAATAAGAAAAAAGAGGTGAGAATGTCACAGCGTGAGGGGACTGCTCTCTGAAGGACGTCCTGTTTGATCCACAGAAGCTGCCCAGGGTCCGGGGAGCGGAGTTGCCGTGGGTGGTGAGCGCACCACGCAGTGTCCGGATGATGTCTACCCCTGAGACCTGTATGATTTTATTAACCACAGTCACCCCAATAAACCCAATAAGGATCCCTCCCTTTGACCTTGAAGGCCCGCTTTGACCAGTAACCCTGGACATTATGCCTTGGACACTGTGTCTGCCAGGAGCGGTGCTGCTGGTGGAGGATGCTGAGTTAGGGTTCTGGTCTACCTCGCTAGGTCAGGTAGCATTCCTGTCGGGAACCTGTAACTTTAGTCCATTTCTCCAGATTAATGGTGAGTGTGGTTCAGATTAGAGACTGATTTTGGATTCACGTGACAGTTTTTGAACTTGTTACACACTGATTTATAGGCATATATTTAATCCTCGCCTGATTGTTAGAGAGTGGAAGAGAGAGGAAAGGCAGAGACAAGTACCGATGTGAGAGAAGCACATCAATTGATTGCCTCCTGCAGGAGCTCCTCGCAGGGCCCAGACAGGGCAGGAGCCTGCCACCAAGGCGCCGGACCGGAATCGAACCTGAAACCCTTCAGTCCGCAGCGGCCCATATTTTTAAAAACAAGCTTTTAACTGTAGAGTAGTCCTTGTTCATAGAAGTGTTGTGAAGTGACTACCCCACATCTAAGTCCCCAGGTGGTTAAGATTTTACATTACTATGGCACATTTGTTGCCATTCCTGAGCTAGTATTGGTACTTGATTATGACGTGAAGTCCATGCTTTCTTCAGAGAGCCCTCATGTGTACTGGCTCTCCATTTCCTGCACCAGGGTCTCATTTAGGGCACTGCGTTCTGTGTAGTCACATCTCCTTGGGTTCTTCTCAGCTATGACAGTTCCTCCGATTTTCCTTGTTTCAGCTGCCTCTTGCACACCCCCTACTGGAGATGTGCCTGCAACCAAGGTACATACCCTTGACCAGAATCGAACGAGGGACTTTTCAGTCTGCAGGCTGACGCTCTATCCACTGAGCCAAATTGGTTTCGGCAATCTGGATGGTTTTGAGGCGTCCTGGTCAGGTGTTTTGTAGAATAGTTCAAGTGGTATTTGCATAATGTGTGTCATAATTAATCTAGGGTTATGGGTTTTTTTGGAGGAAGAGTGTAGAGATTGAGTTCAATCTACATTTTGCTATTTCAAAAATTTCATAAGCTAGTTAAAAAAAAATTTTTCACCCTGCTTTGCTTTCCCTTGTCTTCCTTTTCTTCTTGGTTCCCTTTCTTTTCCTCTCGCTCTCTTCCCTGTTTTTACTCTTCCCTCCTTTCTCTTTTCTTCCTTTCTTCTTTCCAAACAAGCCAACAGTGCTTGCTAGCATTTAAATACCAGTAATGTGTTTCCTACATGACGTTTCCATAGCTCTTTACTTCCTCACATTTAACTTAAAAATCCCCAGCTATTTGGTTGCCACAGGAGGCAAATGTATACACTTTTTAAAATGGAATAGGCAGCCCTTCAATGCTGGTGCTCAGATTTCATACTTCAGGATGTAAGAAACTCTATCTGTCTGATTTGTACACTAACTATCATGCACTTTGTGGTTGTTCCTCCGGAGATTGAGTGTCTCAGAGAACATGGTGCATGCCATGTGTAGTACGGATAGGGATTTCACATTTACTCCAGGATTTAGAACTTTCTGGAACATTCAAAGATCACAGGGCACAAAACTCTGTTGAGTCAAGCGCCAGACTTTGATCCCACCCGCATGGACTAACCTTTCCTCTCTTATTATCCCCCTCAAGGAGCGGAGTCTTTGACCTAAAAAAAGGTGAATCCAGACACTCACAGAGTCAGACATAAATCAGGAAAGGCAGGCAGAGTGCATACGATTGGTGGGCAGAAGTTCGTTCACTTATGTCCATACGCTATAGACGAAAACACATTCATCATTTCACATCCTGCTACTTTAATTCCTTAGAGTTGATATATGTCTTCCATTAGCCTCTCTGCCGAGTAATTTTCTTGACTCTGATCATGGTTTTATTATTTCCATATTATAACTGCAAAAGTTGCCAACAAGTGGCTGCATCAGACAGGAAACGGGAAGCAGACAGAGGAATGGAACGAATAATCCTTATTTCTGAAATTTATATTTGTCTTATACTTTCATCTTTTGAAATGTTTGGTATAACATGTTTGTACTAAATTTCTAGTTATTGAGAAACAATATAAATGTTCTAAATACATGACCATATGCTATATATTTCCAGAGCTGACTGAAGAGCTGGCAGAGAATTCTCTGTCATCCAGTGTTTGTTAATTTTTAATGTGTTTCTGCTTTGGGATTGTGCCTCGTGGTGATCTTTTTTAGAGTGTGGGGTCTCACTTCCCTCCTGCGGGTACAGCATTTCCGGGTGAAGGACGCCTGTGGTGCCATGGTCACCTGTGGTGCCGCGTTGCTAGAACATGCCTCTTCCCTTTATCTGCACTGAGCAGTTGTGGGCCCCAGTCCTTCATTGCTTCAGCTCTGGGCCTTTGGAGGCAGTGCTAGGTCTGTTCCATCCACAACACTAACTCCCAGAAGCCCTTGCAAATAACACAGGCCTGCCCCTGAGAGAGGAATGGAAGTTGAATGGATACTTTGTGTAGGTTAACTGGAGATTTTTCAGGGCCTTTAGCGTCCTGGGGATGGAAGGGTTGTGGACTAGTCGTACGTGACGTGATGGAAGATGCTGATGATGCTGTGTTGTTGCTGCACCAGCACAAGACTGACAACTTCTTTTCAAAATAATTTTTTTTACTGATATCAGAGAGGAAGGGAAAGAGAGAGCTAGATAGAAATACCAATGATGAGAGAGAATCACTGATTGGCTGCCTCCTGCACATCCTCTCCTGGGGATCAAACCCTCACTGGGCATGTGCCCTTGACCAGAATTGAACCCGGGACCTGTCAGTCCACAGGCTGACGCTCTATCCGCTGAGCCAAACTGGCTAGGACCTAACTCTTAAAAATCTGAATGTGAGAGAAAGAAGTTTACTTTGTTATAAGATGCTGTGGTTGGCTTTCTGACACGTGTATCTGGTGTGATTCTCACTATCTCAGTGCACGTACTTGGCATGGTCATGGTATCGGGGGTGGGCCACCCCGGGCAGCCTCCTCTGGTCTGGCTGGGGTGTGGTGAGCGTATTTAAGGGGCCACGGGTGCAGTGGAACCCCGGCCACATTCAGCGTGCTGTTCCTTGACCACAGAATCTGGAGGCTCTGCTCCCTGTAGCGAGGCTCCGCACTGCAGGCCTGGCTCCCTTCCATCCTTCGGCAGCCATGGAGCTCACCACACCATTCTTCCCGGTGCCCGGCGTGTCTCTGCTCACGCTCATCAGCCGCCCTGTGCTGCCCCGCACGGCCGGGCAGGCGCTCCGGCTCCTCTCCGAACATTCGGAGGCTTGGCAGTGAGCGGCTGATACTCTGCTTAGAATGCTCTTTTCTCGTATATTCTCACTCCTCACTTCCTCTTCCTTCAGGTCTCTGCTTCAGTTTCCTCACCAGAGAGGCCTTCCCTGACCACCCCTTTGCCTTCTTTTTCTTTCTTTTTTTTTTTTTTTAAATCCTCACTCAAAGGTATTTTCCCGTTGATTTTAGAGAGAGTGGAAGAGAGAAGGAAAGACAGAGAAACATCCATGTGAGAGAAACACATTGACTGGTGCCTCCTGCACATGCCCAGACTGGGTCTGGGGCCAGGAAAGAGCCTGAAACCAAGATACATGCCCTTGACTGGAATAAAACCCGGGATCCTTTGGTCTGCAGACTGATGCTCTATCCACTGAGCCAAACTGGCTGGGGCTCGCCTTTTTTATTCTTTACTAAAGGCCCGTTGCATGAAGATTCGTGCAATAGGCCTTCCTTCCCCTGGCAGCTGGCACCAGTTTCCCTCCGGCACCTGGGACCCAGGCCTTCGCTCTGGCTGCCTTCCATCTTCACTCCAGCCAGAGCACAGCTCCTGTAGCTCCCTCTGCCCCTGCCCTCCCCCATATAGCAGGCATCCCACCCTGCCCAGCCATTCCATGCCTGCATGCTTGCTGCTCAGAGGCCTGGAGCTGCTGGGGGGTAAGGCCACCTCCATCTTTGTTGGGTTAATTTGCATACCCACTCCTGATTGGCTGGTGGGCATCAGGAAGTGACGGTCAATTAGCATATTTCCATTTTATTAGTGTTGATGGCACTTATATATTTATTGGTTTCTTATTATCTGATCCTTTAGGAAGAATTAATTCCCTGAAGACCAGGAATTTTGATTTGTACATTGCTATATCTCCTTAAATATAGGACACACGCAATAAATATTTATCCAGTGAATGAATTTTTTGCAGACAGTTGAACTTAACTATTCTTAGAGTTGATACTGCTGGCAGTGATTCTGATGACAGTGTGTCATTAGTCAAAAGGTTAAAATGGATCTGAATTCTTTGCCTCGCTAAGCAAACATAAAGAGGAATTGATAATAACTGCTTTTTTAGGCATTTGTTTGCCACAGTTTGGAGAGTCTGACTTTCTGAGACACTGTCTGTTAACTGTCCGGTAAACTCAGTCTTTTACCCTATAAGCAACTTGGCTCATTGTATTCACACCAGCCAGACTACTATGCTTTCCTTCTGCTGCTACACAAGTAATGTCTTAACTTTCAAATTGGGTTTTTATTAACTTTTTAAAAGTTAGGTTTTGATGTTCAGGCAGCATTTCTGGGGTGGTGGTTTGATGCGTGAAGTTCCCATCTCTCTCTCCTTTTCCTGCGTCTGATGGGCTGCTCTGGCTTTCAATCCTGTGTCTTTAGATGCTGTCCAGCTCAACCATGGAATAGTTATAGGAAAGTGGGCATTTCACTTGGTTTACTTGCAATTTAGGTTTTTATTTATGAATGAAAATAATTTAAAAATCTCATTCTAGCAATTCATAGAGTTTTTACGATTTAGCGATATAATAAATATTAAAATTTATTGTAAAATATGCAAGTTATCATAACATGAAAAATACATATTGTTTTAAATTTACTGTTATGCATTCTAATAAGAAAAATTAACATGATTAATAATATCTTTATCACTTCATATAGGTCAGTCATTAAATTATGTGCTCTTAATTGTCATCTAATCTAATGTCTACATATGATTTCTGTCATCATTATCTTCCAGATGAGAAAACAGAGGCAGAGAGGGAAAATAATGTTCCTAAAGTTTCAGAACTGCTGAATGCATTTTCATTTTATTCCCAAAGTCAACGTATGCTATCGTGATAAATGATCCTGAGGCATGTCTTCATGCCTAGAGAAATAAGGAAGCAAACATGCAGACAAGCCAGGAATTTAATGTTTAGATACAATTTATGACAATTGAGCAGGAATTTCCAAGTAACAGTTAGGAAAGAAATGAGCTGAGGATTTTAAAATTTGGAAAGCTAGCAGAGAGTATGAAATAAATCAGTATATTGTTGCATGGGAGAAAATAAGTCTTATGCTATTTTAATATCTTGAATCTAAGTTATGGTGCACTTTCCCAGATACAGTATTGAAATAGGCCAACTTCTTTTTAAATATCTTTTGCAGTAATTTTCTAAGATGCTATAACCTAATAAGTGAGTCGAGCTTGTATGCTGTGAGTCATAACTCAGCAATGCTCAGGGGAATGTACATGTGGCAACGCGGCCGTAATTGTTCACCGCGTGGTGAGCATGCTCTTTGAAGCGCTCGCACATAGTTAGCTGTCTCTGGGGAATCTGATGTCATTAGTAAAGCCAGAAAAAATTCCTCAGGTTTTTCTGCATCCTTAACCTCAAAGGAGACACTTACCATAAGTCATAGCGGGGGCTAAGGCATTGCACCAGATGTGCAATCCAATAAATACATGGGATGGAGGAGCCTGTGGTGGCTATTACACAGAGTGAGTAAAAGCCATGGTACTCGCCGGCTCAGCTCTGCCCGCAGGACCCGGCCTAATTTGGAGAAAAGAACGTAAGGGTTGGTCTGGCTGAGATGGACATTGGAAACCAGAAGAAGTCTGTGTGTGCATCTGAGAGATTCCACAACCCCCGGTGGCCTCTGTGTGTAACCGGCAGGGAAAGTATGTGCCAGTATGGTTCTGCTGGGGTGGAAGCATAGTTATTACTGTGAACCATCTAAAATTGCTGTGATTCGGCCATCTTTGGCCTAAAAAGTGGCTGTTTTATTAGGTTCTACATAATACAAATACTGAATCAATTGGTCAATAGTTGGCTTATTATGAACAATCGGAGTGTTCTATTTAGAAACGAAGGAGTTTTCTATATTTTTACATTTCTGCAGTTAATGGCTGGTGGTTAGAGGAAAAGGCTTAAAATACAAAAACAAAGCAAATTAATGGTGATCTCTAAGATTTGCCTCCAAATTATAAGCATTCATGTTTTATTTGAAAAATAATATAATTACAGGGAATAGCCCATATTTTGATTATTATGTACATATATTTACTATGTAATGATATATTTTAAAATGTTAAAATGGAAAATTAAATAATATGCTTCAGGTGGTTAGAAGGCATTACTTTTCCTCAATGAGAATGGTTTAATGCTAATAAAATACTTTGCTAACAGAACTACCATATGATCCAACAATTCCACTTACGGGAGATATCCCAAAGAAACCAAAACACTATCTTCAAAAGACATCTGCACCTCCATCTTCATAGTTTACAATATGAAGCATTATTTACAATGGCCAATAAATGAAAACTACCTAAGTTTCTGTGGATAGATTAACAAATACAGGAATATTATTCAGCCATAAAAAAACAAGGAAACCCTATCATTTGTGAAAACATGGATGGATCTGGAAGGCATTATGCTAAGTGAAATGGAGAAAGACATATACTGCATGATTTCGCGTACATAGAAAATATAAAAAACCAAAACCATGAAGCGCTCTGGACTCATAGGAAAAGAGATCAGACTGCGGTTCCCAGCGGCAGGGTGCCAGATAAGGGGCGCTACAGGAGGGTGCTCAGAAGGTACAAACTTCCAGTTGTGAACCCGGTAAGTGCTGGGGAGTAACATGCAGCAGTCAGACGACAGCAAATACCCTATGACATAGAGGGACGTGGTCAAGAGAGTAGATCGTAAGAGTGCTCATCACGAAGATCTTTTTTCTTTTAAAATATATTTCTATTGATGTCAGAGAGGAAGAGAGAGGGAGGGAGAGAGAAACATCAACTATGAGAGAGAATCATGGATCGGCTGCCTCCTGCAGGCCTCACACTGGGGATCGAGCTGCAACCCAGGCCTGTGCTCTGACCAGGAATTGAACTGTGGTTCATAGGTCAATGCTCAGCCACTGAGCCACGCTGCTGGACTTTTTTTTTTTTTTTTTAATTTATTTAATCTTTTTATGGTATCTCTATGAGATGATGGGTGTTACAATAGGAATGAAACCTATTGTAATCATTACACAATAGATGTAAATGAAACTACTATGTTCACCATCATAAACTAAAACAAAATACTTTGCTAACATTTAAAATTATGAGGCTTCGGGATGAGATGCCACGTGATTTAATTAAGTTCGAGGCAAGGCTTGTAATAGAAAAGGAAGCAATTAAAAGGTTATTTCCATGTTAATCATCTCAGAGCCCCAGTAAAAGTTACTGTTGTGTGGCCAATGCTTATGACACTTGTTTAAAAAAAAATTGAATTAAAGAATTAAAATCATAGAAGTGCTTCCCCAGCAAGGACTATTCTTCTAGAAATAATTCATTCACTTAGAGAAGAACTGCAATATCATAAGTAGAGCAAAGACATAGATTTGGTAAAGATAAAAGTAATTCTATACCAGCTCAAAGATAATAGTGCCTACTCCACACTGCCCACAGGTCTTGCCTTGAAGATGCACTTGGCTTTGATTTTTATTACTGCAGTTGTTGACCATGGACACTAGAAATATTTAAAACTATCCTATCTAATAAAAGAGTAGTATGCAAATTGACCATCATTCCAACACACAAGATGGCTGCCCCCATGTGGTCAAAGATGGCTGCTCCCATGTGGACACAAGATGGCTACCACAAGATGGCCAGCAAGGGAGGACAGTTGGGAGGAGCCAGGCCTGCAAGAGAGGGCAGTTGGGGGCGATCAGGCCAGCAGGGGAGGGCAGTTTAGGGGAGGGGGGGGACCCAGGCCTGCAGGGGAGGGCAGTTAGGGGTGACCAGGCTTTCAGGGGAGGTAAATTAGGGGCGAACAGGTTGGCAGTTAGGCATCACTCACAGGCTGGCAGGGGAATGGATAGGGCGTGATCAGGCTGGCAGGCAGAAGCAGTTAGGGGTAATTAGGAAGGCAGGCAGGCAAGCAGTTGGAAGGCAGCAGTCCTGGATCGTGAGAGGGATGTCCCAGATTGGAGAAGGTGCAGGCTGGGCTGAGGGATACCCACCCCCGTATGCATGAATTTTGTGCACTGGGCCTTTAGTGAATTATAAAGCCTCAAACAAAAGTATTTTTAAGATTAAAATACCATGATTTAGTATTTGTTATTTTTAGTTTGGGGCATGACATGACTCCCGTTAATACAGTTTCCCTCAGGAATGAATGAAGGAAAACAACTTTCATCAGCCAGGGCGCTTTGCTTTGTGGTAAGAAAAGCAGGCACCTGTCATTCTCTAGTGCCTTTCTAGCACTTAGTGAGGCAAGGTCTGTGCTTTTAGGGAAGAACCTGGGGCAGGACCCACAGGAGCGGGACAATGAAAGTTGTGAGGACGATGCAAGAGAAAGGAGTCAAGTACCTTCTAGGCTAAAGTCAAGGTTAGCAGGAGGGAGACCTTGTGGCTGAAATCTGGGGGAAAGTCACATAGAACTAGGAGTGAAATATATGTGCAACTCCTGGAACTTTGTAAATATTCTGTAAAAATACCCAAATCAATAAATGCTTGCTATAATGGGTTTTCTGCTAATGCTTGTGAAGGATTCGAATTTCTATCAGTGTTGCGCCAGAGTTAGCTCAGTGGACGAGAAGGTGATATATATCTGCCATAGCTTTATTATCTTATTGAATTTTCACAACAGTCCTAGCAGGTACATATTATTATTCTCAATAGAACCCGAGGAAATGAAGACCCAGAGAAATTTAACCGATGGGGGGTCATAGGCCGCAGGTGGTAGCAAGTCATACAAATTTGAATCCAATCTCACATTCAAAGCCTTCTCTACTTCCTGCCTTCATGGTGCCTCCCATCACAGCAATTTAACTTTATCTGAAGCCTCATGTCCAAAGAGCACAACATTTGATATATTGTAAGAGATCAGAAAATAACCAGTGTTTTGATCTACCTCATTTGAAATCCATCTTTCCTCAGAATTCTGTCAAGAAAAGCTATTTGTACCTTCTGGTTTGTGGGTTGGAGAGGAGAGCCACCCCGTCATTTGCGCTGGCATTCTTGCCAGAGAGAAAGTTATAATCACGTCACAAAATTGGTGGTCGTGATTCGGAGTACACGTTTTCTTAGTTCTCGAAATATCTATGCTCCTTGTCCACAAGCTGGTAGGGAGTTCTACTCCACTCTCTCTAGATCCTCCATGAATGCTGCTGTCTGTTGGGGAACCAAAGGAAGCGTCTAGAAAACCTGGAGTAGAACCACAGAAGAACCACCACATGGATAAATAGTTGGAAACTGAGACTGTTAAGGAACGTTCGGGATCATTCGACCTGGGGAAGAAAATGTGAGGTGTTATTTATTAGCTCTACTCAAGTATGGACTTAATTTCTCCCATGCAAGGGAGAGTGGTCATCTGTTTTATAACCACATTATAGAGGAATTATTGGAAGGACTTAATATTTAGGTTAGCCAAGAATTTCCTGATCAGGAAAATGGTTCAGGATTAGAGCTGGCAACCGACTGAATGTTTGGAATCTCTCATTTCATTCCTTTAAGACAAGGCTGGATTTCGGTTTCAGAGAACTACAGAGTTTTAGAGACACAACTGGCCATCTTATTTAATACCCTTTACAAAGGCTCTCAGAGATGAAGCAACAACTGAGTAGTCTCGAACCCTCAAATCTGAATCATGTAAAATCTTGATCAGAAGATGCACAATTTTTCTGTCTTCTCCAATGTGTAGCTCTATGTAAAGAGATATTGTTTTAATGCAGAATTAAATTTATGACCACTAATAGTAGCATTTCCCCCTCTAAATTTTGTCAAGAAGAGATGATGTATCTTTTGGTCAGCTGCTAAAATGTTCCTGTGTATTCCTTAAAGTTTATTTCTAGGAAAGAGCATAGTTTTCTACATGTTCACTCATAATTGAGAATTTTTTTTTAGTGTTAAACAATTTATTACCAGCAAATCTGTATTGTGAAACATGGGTTTAACTAAGCCTCAGATACACTAATTCTCGCTGCTTCTTACTTCGTGGAGGTAGGATATTTGTCTGAAAAGTTGTTTCTAAAGTGAGGAGTATGCTGAATAGAATTCGCTCAGATGACTAATATAAAAATAGCATGAGGTCTGGAAACAATTTAGACTTCTGCCACATCGTCAGTAAGCCAGAGAAATGGTGCTGGGACTACTGGCAATTTTAGGCAACAAAGTGAGGTTTTCTTCAGATGTCCTCTGCATTTGGTATCCTGGTCCTCAGCTCCCTGGTGTTCTTCTTTTGTTATTTTTAAATGATAGCTACATGACATGGGAATTAATTAATTCCCTTTTATTCCAAGTTCTATTGCTCTTATTTTATTCATCACCTCTTAGGGCAGCCATTTCAGTGTATGTTTTTGCAAAATATGAATTTTTATGCATAGATTTTAAACAAATAAATACATACATATTTTATTTTTTGCCAAGCATCACACTGTTGAGGTTAACCCACATAGAAACATTGAAATATGTGCATCTGATTTGTTTTTCTGGTTGCCTGATGCTTCACAATGTGCATCTACCATACTTTACCTATCCACGTTCCTACTAATGGACATGAAGGCTGCCCCACTCCCTGGAATTACACGTTGCACATAATAAACATTCTCAGAGATGTTATTATATCACTATCCAAGAATTATCTACACTAATAAAAGAGTAACATGCTAATTGACCGTACCTTTGTGACACCCACCAGCCAATCAGGAGTGACTATGCAAATTAACCCAACAAAGATGGCGGGCTAATTTGCATACACAGGCTCTATGTGGCTGGGGGGAGGGCGGGATGCTTGCATCATTGCCATGGCAATGTTGCAGGCATTCCACACCATCCCAGCTACTCAGGGCCTCTGGGGAGTGTAGGAAGGTAGAAAGGTGGCTCTAGGCTGGAGCAGAAAGGCGGCTCCAACCAGAGCAAAGGCGGTGCTGGCAGCCATTCTTACATGAATCTTCGTGCATCGGGCCTCTAGTATATATATATATATATATATATATATATATATATATATATATATATAGAATGGCTGGGTTATAGATTATCTGTTTACTTTATTTGTCCAGTGACAAAAAAAAGCTCTTTTGAAGAAATATTTTAAAGTATCCTTTTAGAACAGTTTCATTGAGTTATAAATTATATACTATAAAGTCACCGTTTTAAAGTGTGCAATTCAGTGTTTTATGGTATTCTCACCAAGTGTAAGCAGCACTAGGTAAGAATCTTTGCTCGTTTCCATCATCCCCAAGAAGAACGCCTGCATGCACTCACTCCGGTGTGGCCCTCTGGACCTCTGTGCTCGCTCACGCAGAAGCTCCGTTTTCTGTCTGTCTCTGCAGCGTCTCTGACATCCTTCACCTTGTGGGCACTCTGACTGAGCAGAGTTCCTTTTGGACAGGCTTTTCTCGGACGTGGAAGATGTCCCTGTGTGAGAAATGTTCTCTGTGGGCCATCTTTTCTTTTCAGAGACAGTTTAATGCTTTTCTTTCTGGGGAAGTTGAACAGTTGGACGCTGTAATAGAATAAATGCAAATCATGGAAGACCTCTTCCGCAGACTGCACTGCTCACGCTGCGGGGTCACTCAGAGCTCCTTCGGGAGAATAATTCGGGTCTGGAGTCAGTGCCCCGGGCGGGGCAGAGAGCTGTGGGCATGCTGTCCTCCCCTGAGGCTCAGCTCTGCCCCATCGAAGGGAACTTTTCACCTGGAGAGCACACGCTGGTCAGTGGAAGATGGTCAGCCATGGAGGTGAAGGACCAGGAAAGACCGGCTGGATGCTCGTCAAGCGCCCGGGGGCCTGGCGCAGTTCCCACACGCACCTGGGGCCGGGGCACGGGGCTTACTGTGGGCCATACATTGCTCATGATCGGCATCTGTGGTCAGCGGCCATTCACTGGCACATGGTAGTTAGTAAACATTTCCTGACTGAACTCCTCTGGTTCTAAGTCCAGGCTTACTATCAGCCTCCTGATTCAGTAACTCCATAAGATCAAAAATAAACGCAAGGAAGAGTGCTGCTTAACCGAAAATTCCCATTTAAGGGAGAGCAGATGGTTAGCTCTTTCGGTCCGGTCATCAGGTAGAATGCTTCCAACTGCAACGGGCAGAAATCTCAATGTAAAGCCCCGTAGGTAACATGGAAGCGCGTTTTCTTTCTCTTTTTTTCAATAAGTAGAGGGAGGCCTCCGGGCTGCTTGGTTCAGAAGCCGTACTGTGTCAGCAGGACCTAAATCCTGCTCCCAACTCCCTCCTCTGGGTCCTGTCCTCATCCCGCCTCCCCTCAGAGTCCCAGAGCCTCTGTCAGTGGGTGGTGGCTTCCTTCTTCACACCCCTAGAAGACACGACAATTTCAAGAGAAACATCAAAAGTGCTTTATTCAAAGTACTGTCCATCGCTAGCTACACTTTCCCTCATCTTTCAGGTAATTTGTGGATACCGTCCCAATAGAACTTTTCTTGTTTTGAGGCAGACCATTCAGAGACCCAATTTTCCACTTCTTCGTATGTTTTGAAGAGCTGCTCAGAAAGTGCGTGTGCCATCGATTGGAACACGTGGTAATCTGAAGGAGCAAGGTCTGGTGAACATGGTGGGCGGGTTCATACTTCCCAGGCAACATCTTTCAACGTGTCTTTAACTGGTTTTGAAGTGTGTGATTGTGCGTCATCATGAAGCAAAATTACTTTGCCGTGTTTTCTAGCTCATTCTGGTCGTTTCTCGATCAAAGCCTAATTCAGATTGATTATTTGTTGTTGGTACTGATCAGTATTAACGGTTTCACCTGGTTTTATAATCTCATAATACACCACAGCTTCCTGATCCCACCAAACGCAGAGCAGTGTCTTCTTTCCGAAGCGATTTGGCCTTGCCGTCGATGTTGATGGCTGACCTGGATCAACCCATGATTTTGTGCGTTTGGGATTCTCAAAATAAATCCACTTTTATTGCCAGTCACAATTTGATGCAAAAAAGACTTTTTTCCCGTGCCATTGAAGCAACATTTTACTGATGACTTTTCGGTTTTCCATTTGTCTTTTATTCGGTTGATGTGGCACCCATTTTCCTTCCTTTAAAATCTCTCTCATTGATTGTAAATGATCAGAAATTGTCTGCTGAGCAACGTTTAATCTTTCTGCAGGTTGTTTTTAAGTTTGAGATGCATCTTTATCCAATAATGCTTGTAATTGTTGGTCTTCAAACTTTTTTGGTTGACCTGAAGTTCTTTGTCTTTCACATGGAAATCATCACTTTCAAAGCCTTTAAACCAGCGTTCACAAATATTTTGAGATGGAGCATGCCCCTCCCCCAGTGCACAAATGTGTGCACCAAGGCCTCTGGTTTTATAATATTCTTCATGGCACTCTTCAGTATTATATTTTGGTAAGTTTTTCTTTGGTTCTTTGTATTTCTCTTGCTATTATAAATTCTTATAATTTTTAGCCATTTATAGCTAGCTATATAAGGAATGTAACTGATTTTTTTAAATATCTAATTTAAAATGTATTTTTCTGTTATTGATTTCTAACTCATTTCCTTATCAGATATTATAGTTTGCATGGTTTCAATTCTTTGGTTTTGAAAATATTTGTAATGGTGTACATAAGTTGTGTTTTTTTTTTAATTCAATTGGGATTTAAAAAATATATTTTTATTGATTTCAAAGAGGAATGAGAGAGAGAGAGAGAGATAGAAACATTAATGATGAGAGAGAACCATCCATTGGCTGCCTCCTGCACACCCCACCCTGGGGATCGAGCCTACAACCTGGGCATGTGTCCTGACCGGAAATGGAACCATGACCTCCTAGTTCATAGGTCAATTGCTCAACCAGTGAGCCACACCGGCTGGGCCCCAAGTTTTGATATAATGATTCCAGAGGAGCTACTCCATCTTTTTCTGTAAATCCACGCTTGATTGGAAGGTGACAGGTGTCTTCATATGGTCGTGTGGTCTCAGCGTTGGGATGGGCGTGTGGTGCTGCTCTCTACTCGTATTCAGACTGTTTGTAAGAGCATTTCTCGGGGTGGAAACTGTGGATGCTCCATTTCCTGAAATGTGGGGAACAGCCATCCCGCATCCTATAGGACTTGGAAGTCTTGAGTCATTCATGTAAATGCAAAGGCCTTTTGTGATGATGTGAGCTTAAAAACAACCTCATTGTGTATATGTAAGCACAAAGCATTTTCCACAAAGTTTTAATATGCAATGGATTTCTCGGGAATGCAATTGCTAAGTACATCCAATGTGACTATAATTATTTAGCCTTTATTTCTAGATACTGAACATAAAGAAGTGCTGCGGATATGAGATGATTGTTGTCCTGTTTGTATTGATCCGTACAGCTGCTGGTGAGCAGGTAGGATAAGGAGCTCAGTATGTTTTGTCATTCAGTGAAGTCATGGCTGAACACATATATTGAAATACATATTCTAAGTCCCTTTTTGTTTTTTGTTTGCATTGTGATTATGACGTGATCGTGACTCATTAAAATTGAGTATGTTTATTAAGTACGCATTCTGCGAACTTCATCCCAGGATGGTACAAAGTGGTACAAGCTTTTGCTGCGAAGGTGGCTCTGAGTCAGGGTCAGAGCCACTGTCGGAACAGAGAGCCGGTTGGTGAACTAGAAATAATAACTCTCTTCACAAGCAGTTTTAAAGGTTTACCACACCCAACAGCAGCCTCATGTTGGCAAGAATCTCCCCTGTTCCATCACAGGAGTGACAGTGACCTGTGTCTCATGTGAAGAGAGGACGGTTCTCAGTGTGAGCGTGTGCGAGTTCACAAGGGAGGGACCGAGGGAACGAAGAGCGCCCAGGGGAACACCCGGAGGAGGCAGAGTTTGGACAGGGCTGTCCTTTTTCCTCTGTGGCTTACATCTGTGCTGCCCGCATTTTCCTTTCACCGGGAAAAAGGCTGGCCGGGAACCGCTCTGAGGGACGGAACAATTCCAACTTACTTTTATGTCATTTCATGTAAAGGGTCAGCATCTGGCCACTTTGGGTTAGGGCTCTTATTTTGAAACGACCCTTTGGATTTGTGGGTCATCGGAAATGGAAGTTTAAGTAATGCTGAGCTGATGAAACCATCAGGGGAACGCACACCTTTCCGAAGAACGGGTCACCTGGGATGGGCCTTGGGTGATGGTCCGGGCTGTGCTGGGACGTCCTTCAGCCCCATCCCCCCCTGTGTTTTGGTTGCCTGCCTCTTCCTCCGATCTGCCCTCGGCTGTCTGTTTAGTCTGTTGCTATAGCATCACTACTGTGCGTCCTACTATTTGGCTGGAGAGTCAAACGTGCGCTGTGGGTGACAGACATGGCAGTCTCGTCTCCGCAATCAGCCAAAATAAAGGGTGACATGAATGGATGGCGGGGCTGGGACACCCTGCCCCCGCTCTGGGGTGTGCAGCTTCATCCGTTACAAATGGGAAGAACAGGAAACCTAAGCGCGGTCCCGGAGCCAAACCTATAAAGCAGCTATTGACTTTCAGACCGGAGGCCCAGGGCCAGCCGCCCCGCGGCTCGGAGGCATTGTGTGATGGAGGAGGTGGACGCTATGATTCACATTTTCTCCTGACCGGCTGCCAGCTCTTTCTGACGGACCGACCCAAAGTCAAGGATCCTTTGGAAGGGTTTCTGGTGTTTTCAGTCAATCTGTGAATCTCATTATGCTCCTAACAGACTTTCCAGAGCTTCTTCTGTATTTACTTTTCCATTATTTTCTGCATAGTTTTCCAGAGTGTACTTTACCTAAGGTATTATTTTCAACATGTGTATGTAGAAATGAGTCATTTTGCTTAAAAATGTAATTTCAAATATAGATATATAATTTATTGTTTTGACTGTTAATTTTTATTAATAAATATTAATTGGGATTAGTAGGAATACTGAAGACGGGGGATGGGTTTTGTATGATTATGTTGATTATGAATTATATTATGCATATTTTTATTCTAATTTTTATATAGAAAAGTTTGGGTGTGGTGTCAGATTAGAAGGATATAGTAGATTTCAAGAGTAATTATAGGCCCTGGCTGGATAGCTCAGTTGGTTAGAGCATTGTGCTGATACACAAAGGTTGAGGGTTCGATTCCCTATCAAAGCTCATATAAGAAGCAACCAATGAATGCATAAATACAAGGACAAAAAAATTCTCTCTCTCTCTCTCTCTCTCTTTCTATTTCTCTCTCTTTCTCCCCCTTCTTCCTCTCTCTAAAACAATAAATGAAAAAGTAATTATAACAATTGTTATAATTAAATAAATATCTATTATAGACATGCCAGTTTTTCAAGTAATTTCAGTATGTCCGTAAATGTTCGACCTGGTCTCATTTCTGACAACTGTATTCCAATCACTGAACCCACACACGTGTCCACTTCATTTTTAAACAGTTCATGGAGAGAGACTACCATGTCCATCAGTCACTGGGTCGCACGCTGTGCGGAGTTCACTGGCTGGAAGGTTTTCCTTTTATATAACCTGAATTCCTGCCCCTGCAATGTAATTTCCTTTTGACAGATTCTAAATAGAGAACATCTGGTCACCATCTTTCTTCCTTTCTTTTGCTTTTTTTGCCAGAGCCGTTAGCAGAAACTCCTCTGACCTCCACCAGCCAAGTCTGACCCCCCCCTCCCTCCAGTCCCGCCCGCAGCGCTGGGCAGGGAGCACGGGCAGCGTTCTCTGGTGGCGCTGCTCCTTGGACACCTCGGTGTTTGACAATTGCTCGCAGGAGCTGGGCCCACGGACGGTCACACCACACGCCAGCCTGCTCCGCTTTCTGGACCAAGCCGGGCGCTCAGGCGGCAGAATGAACAGCCTCAGCTTCCCCCGGAGGCTGGTCTGGAGGGACGCTCCCAGGCTGGGGGCTGCGGCCTCCTCCCAGCGCAGGGCACCCCAGTCTTCTCAGCTCGGGATGGGAGCACCCCGCTGGCCTGGGCCCGTGCTGACCGCTCCCATCCCAGGCCACCTGGCAAGGGCCCGCTTCTCTTTGCTGAGGGTTTCAGATGGCAGGCTGCGGGGAGCCTCTGGGAAGCTGGGAATCCCCTGAAATCGCCCATAAAACATAGACTGTTAGGGTTTTCTGACTGCAGCTTTCGCAGTTTCTCTACAAAACTTAAAAACCACTTAGGCTTTAGAGATGCTCACTGAGGGGTATAAGAATGCAGCGTCCTGATGTCGACAGAGGCAGAACGTTAAAGAAATCTCCGCTGTTCTTGCTCCCATATGTCCTGTGCCCAGCAGTGGGCATTCCTCTGTCCCTGACGGCCTGCCTGGCCCTCTGCCGTCCCCTTCCTGCGTGGGGAACTAGTAGGAATTGGACCTCGGACCCCTTACCAAGGTCCTGTTGCGTATTCTGCCCAGAAGACAGCTGCCAGCTGCCCGTTTCCTAAGTGTCATTGGCTCTCTCCCCAGAGGGTCCCTCAGGGCTCCACTCGGCAATGCCGTTAACAGAGCGAACTGGCCGCTGCTTCCTGGGCCTCCCCGACTCTGCGCGGCCAGTCCCCTCGGCCACAGGTCTCCCAGGGCCGGTGTCCACTTACAGGCAGACCTTCTGGCAGCTCCTAGCTTCTTATGTCACCACATCAGCCTGTGAAACTATTGGCCAAGCACGAGATATCAAATACGAAAATCTGGATTTCTCCTCCGTCTGTTCTTCTCGGATGGAGTTTGTTATTGTAATCAGGGAAGACAAGAAGAGAATAATAAAGTATATGAGTAATCACATTCCCTACATTTAAAAGAGGGAGTAAAGCCTAAAACTTGGTCCACATTTGGGATAAAACGACTGGAACGGAGGCGGCCTCGGAAAGATGGCGACATCTGGTTACCATGGTGAAGGAGAACAATCGCATCTGGTTACCATGGTGAAGGAGAACAATCGCACTGGTTCTGGGGAGGTTAAACAACGCCGGGAAATTATTTAATGCATGAATATTACTCTAAGACTCTAGATGAAGATCCTAGAATGCCTCTCAGCATTCAGTCACCCCTCCACGCGTTGAGAAGGAAATCGATGCCCGTTTCTTGCTCGCATCGCCGCCTCCTGCTGCATTTTTCTTTGAAAGACACTATCCAGCCACCCAAGGCATTTTGGGGCCAGAATGGACCCAGGATTCCTTACAGGTCACTTTCTATTGATTTCAGAGAGAGGAAGGGAGAGCGAGAGACAGAAACATCAGTGGGAGAGAAACGCCAATGGGTTACCTCCTGCATGCCCCCCTCCCGGGCATCGAACCTGCAACCTGGGCCTGCGCTCTGACAGGGAACCAGACCTCCAGCCCCTGGAGCAGGGGGTGCTGCTACCCCCCCCCCCCCCCCGCAGCCGCGCGGTCGTGCACTGCGGATGGCTTCTGTCTGCCTGTGCGGGGCCGATGCACAGGCGCAGGGCCTCGATAGCCTCCTCCGGACGGGCTGCCTTCTTCCCAGCGATCACTCCCGGAGCTTCCCCGCTCAGCTCTGACCTGCTCCCGGTGGGATGGGGTCTGTGGTGGGTGAGGCTGGAAGACCCCACCGGCGCATGCACAGGCCTCCGGTATGCATAGAAGATCTTCAGTTAATCCCATCCACTCCCTATTCATAAGTTAGCCAGTTGCTGGAGTTGGCCATGACATACAGAACGAACCTTTTAACTTCAAGGCCAGATGGAGGGAGAATGTAGGCTTGCATTAATGAGAGGTTCGCTGCTTAAAACTGCCGCCTTCTTTTCATGTGACACGTGGACAGTTTGGCTGTTTGGTATATAATTGCAATTAGTGATAACGGTATCAAGTCCAACAGCCAACTTTGAGAGTTTTAGCAAAAGGAAAAATAATCCAAGATTCTTGTTTATCCTATATATTGCTAAATTTATTCCCTGAAAATTTATTTTAATAAAATCTTTTTTGGGGGATGCCAAAGAAAACGACAGAATTTGCCCTCCTGGTGACAAATGGCTTAGAAAATTCATGGCGAAATTTTGAGTTAAGCCTACTAAATGCTCTCCTCCCCCAAATATTTTGAAATGCTACAACAACCTTCTTTTTAGTGAAATCATCTTTTAATCTACCCACCAAAATAGCTTTGACGTTACTTTATGGCTGTTTTAATGATGTAGAAACATAGCTTGGCCGGGAATAAAATGAACATATTACGCAAAACCGCCAGATAGGCCCAGAAATTTGAATGATTACTCAATCACAAGAATCTCCCAGAAATTCCTGTAGAACAATACTGGATCATGAATTAGTCCATTTTCTAGAGCAAGGGTTAGTTTCAAGCTGTAGTAGAAATTAAAGATGTAGGAAGGCCGAGTACAATTATTAGGGTTAGTTGGGGGAAAAGTACAGATTATAATAGCAGAAAGAACTTGAAAATTTTTAATATATTACAAGTATGTGTAGCTATGTGGAGTTTTATGGAGGCTCAAAATCATGATAAAATATATTTATTAAACTCATTTTTTTATTAACAAATGTTTATATAATATACATCAGTCTTTTTTTGGTCTTCTTTTAAATTAGTTTTCTTTCAGGAAAAGTACATGCAAAATAAACGTCCATTTATATAGAGTTGTTCTTTCACTAATGTCAGCCCTTGCTGCCAAATACTTTGGAAATAGTTTAGAATATGCTTCACCATCAACATCTGTTTCTTCTCAATTTCTAAAACACAGCGAATGCTGAAGATAAGGGAGCCTTCTCAGAAATGTCAGACTCGGTTGTACAAACATAAACTGACAGACGCAGCTCTATCTTGAGAGTGAAAACTCCAAGTTTGTGACATTGACAAAAGCGCACGCTGTTAGGAGAGAAGCTGGCATTTTTGTAAAAGAAACACATAGATGTCCCTTTTCTAATGTTTTTGGAACGAATAGAAAAGGCACAGTGTTATGCATAGGGTTCTGTTCATGCTGGGTGTGGCTGAGCCTGTCTTTGTCTTAGATTTCTCCTCCACAGATCCATGGACTGACTAATTGATCCCTGAGCCCCTGTGTGTGTTGATGACAGTAACGTGTTCTGTCGGATGTGGAGCGCACTGCAGAGCTACCAGGACGCCCCCTCCGAGAACCCGGGATGCAGGGGGGTGTCCTCTGGACGTTGTGTTATGAAAACAACGCATAAGGTTCCGGAAAGAGACCTTCACAGCTGTCACACACACGGGGACCGCGGGGTGAACAGGGCGAGTGAGCCCAGGTAAGACCCTGAAGGGGGGGAGCTCAGTAAGCAGAAACGTGAGGGAAGCGTAACCAGCTGCAGCCCTGCAGGAGCCGGGCTCCTCCGAAGTCAGCTCCCCGGGGATGACCTGTCTGATAGCTCCTCAGGTGCTGCTTTTTGTGACCTGAAGGCTGGAGTTTGGCCGCAGGTATGATTCACGTGGCTTGCTTCGAGTTGTTTTTAAAAATATTTAATTAGTTTCATAACATGCTGTAACAGTAAATCACACATTTACTGCTAAAGCAGCGCATGTGTGTTATTCTCTGGGCTAGTGTGAGTATCTGGCAGCTCTTTTGTTAAGGGCTTGTGGCTCCTCCGGGCACCAAAGTCTTCTTCATTTGGGATTTCTTTGCGAATTGATATTTCCTGCCTGGCCTCTGGAGCATTTGAGATTTTGTCTCTGTGGTAAAAGGATGCATCATGTTCCTTTCATTGTAAATATTTAAGTTTCCTAAGAAATCACCTTATTTCAAAAGTGATTTCTGATTATGTTTTGGTTTCTCATCTATATTTTCTGAGTGTGAGATACAAATGTTTTATATCTGCCTAGAAGCTGGCTCTCTGACATCCCCCGAGTGGCCCCGGATTCTGAGAGGGCACAGGCCAGGCCAAGGGACCCCACTGTGCACGAATCCATGCACTAGGCTCTAGTATTAAAATAAAACAATAAAAATATGTACACTTTAGTATATACTTTGTGTGCAAGATATTCTGTTGAAGTTTATGCTACTAGGGGCCTGATGCACGAAATTCGGGTAAGAGGCTCAGCCTTCACAGCCTAGGCTTCCTCTGGAAGGTTGTTGGGACAGTCGTTCTGTTGTTCGGCCTAATTAGCATATCAGCTTTTTATTAGATCGGATTTCTCTGCACCGAGCAGTATGGTAGCCACTTATGCCTACTGAGCACTTGAAATACGGGGAATTCATGGTGTTGAAGGGATGGGTTTTGAATCAATTTAAACATAGAACTGAGTCTATCATCAGAAGTAAATTTGTAATAATATATACTATAATCTCTTGAATAAAATATAGGTTTTAAATAAAATTTAAATGTAACATAGTAGTGGTTTCAAAACCCCAGAGCCTACACGCCGAAGCTAGGGTGTGTGCAGGGAAGTGGCAGGGTTGAGGGAGGAAGTCTACGGCTCAATAATTGCTTCATATTTCTCAGGAGGAATTTAATAGACATGGTTTCATTCCTCCACTCGATAAGCTGAACACTATACGCGTGACCACAGTGCTTATTTTCATATCTTTTAATGAGAGGGGGACGAGGGGGAGAGGGCAATGGGGAAAAGAGGGGGGAGGGGCTTTCATCAATCAATATTTATTATAAAAGTGAGCATTGTGGAGTTAAAAACTCACAGCGTACTGAGAGTAGACATCACTGACGGTATAGACAGTAAGATAAAAGATGGAAAACAAAAAGGCAAAGAAGCAAGGATAAGATAGAACCTTTAAATTAAGGTGGCTGAAAGACAAAACACAGCTATTTCAATAACAAAAGAAAGTGGAGGAGACTCAGTTTAAAAGAACTGAGTTGAAAGAAACGCATTAAGAGCGGAAACGTAAACCAGACGCGCCTGCCTCCTGACAACCGGCTGAAGCTGCAGCACAGGCTCTACCTGGAGGCCCGGGGCCTCCGCCCGGCGCCTCTCACACCTGCTCCTGCGGCGTCAGCGTGCCGCCCGCCGCGTGCCTGGCATGTCGGTGCGCCCTGGCATGCAGCACCGCACGAGCTCGAAATGAGCGGGGCTCCTTTTTAACTACCTGGTATTCCCTCCTGCGGCTCCGTGGGTGGAGCGTGGCCCTGGAATGAAATAGCCTGATTCCTAAGCGGAAGCCTTCAAACGCGGCCCACCGTCCTGGCTCCCAGCTCCGCTCGGAGACAGCGAGGCCGCAGAGCGAGGACGGGGCCCCGGCAGGGCGGTGGTGGGTGCACGCAGTGCGGTCAGGGGCGCCGGGGGCCGCCGGGGTTCCCTCTCGCTCCCCTTCGACGGCCCTTCCTTGCTCTGTTCCGGGAACAGTTGGAACAGCAAGCCCAGCGCCCGGGGTCCTCGCTGCCCGTCCGGAAGCTCAGTGCCCTCTGTGTGCCCCAGGCCAGGCGGCCTGAGCGTGGGGACTGGGGGTGGTCGGACGGTAGGGCCATTGCCATCAGCTGCGTCCCCCGCTCTGTAGGAGTGCCCGCCAGACTCCTTGGGGGGACGTAGTTTTCCTCGGCTTCCGGCACAAGTCCTGTCCCCACTGTCCCTCTCCGCCAGCTCTCCTCTCCTGTACTGGCTACTGGCTCCCCGGGAAGGCATCCCTCGTCCACCCGGGGTGTGGCTGTGGACCCATGTGGGCGAAGGTGCGGCTTTCTCTGGCGTTAGGGCGTCTGGCTACGTTAGCATACGACATACTAGTAACCTATCTTTAATAACAAAAGCGTAATGTGCAAATGGACCGAACAGCAGGAGGACCATCGGATGACCTTCCGGACGAAGCCGGGGCTGCCAGGGCCGAGCCCCTTGCAGGAGTTCGTGCACCGGCCTCCGGTGCTGCAGATAAGGTCCATGGGGCTTTGGGTTTTATGTATTGATGAGCCCATCCCGCTGTGGGCACCCCGGCGGCTGGCGGGTTGGCTGCCAGCCTCGTCCTGCTGTGAGTGCTCCCGTCTGTGGGGAGCGCACGCACAGCCTAGCACCCGGTTAGCTGCTCCTCCATGGTCTGGCTGACTCCCCACTCGGCGACAGCCTCCTCGGCCCAGTGCTCACCGCCCAGGGACTCAGGACACTCGCCTGGATCCGGGGAGCGGGGGAGGATTTCCATCTTGTCAGTCATCGCAGAGGACACCTGGCTTACTCTCTGGAGCACTCGGCCGGGTGTGCTCTGCCGTTAGAATCCGCCCACCTACCACAAGAGCACCATGCTCAGTGACCGTGCCTTCGAGGTTAGGCGAGTGGGGCCAGACCGGCTACACGCGGGGAGTGCTGCTGGGACACCCAGTTCACTGCACCGAACCCAGCGCGGCGAGGTCCGGGAGGGAAGCGCGTGGTGCTGGGTGAGAAAGGCGGTTTCAGGATGGCTCCCCTCGCTGGGGAGGTTCCTGTGGCCGCCATGTCGGGAGAGTGCTTTCCGGGGAGCACCAGCGAGTGAGCTGTGTTCGCACAAAGCTAACGCATGGAGCGGGGCTGTGCCGGGCAGCGGGGCTCCTGAGACAAAACCCAGGTGTTTGAACCCTCTGACTGAAATGAGGATCTGTTTACGTAAGAGCCCCTGACTGTTCCCCACGAGCTTTGTGACATCCATCCCGGGAATACGTGCGCTGGGTAAACAGGAATTCCTCAGCCCGGAGCCGCCTGGCCCACAGTCTGCTTTCCAGCTCCGTGCGGCTCGGCCCCTCGGCGAGCGGCTGCGCTGGGGATGCCGGCAGGCTCTGCGCCGGCTCCGGCCATTTCCTCTCTGAAACTACAAGCGGAGGGAAGCAGACAGGCTTGCCTTGGCCGGCGTCCAGTGGCCCGGAGTCAAGCCCGTTAGTGGTTCCTCCGGTGCCCAGGCTGGCCCTCCGGGGCCCGGCTGCCTGGTGGCCTGAGCGGGGAGCGGCCCGGCCTTCCTGCGCTGGCGCTGGCGCGGGCGGCACAGATGTTCCTCTGGGTTCTGGGGAGCGGACCTGGCCTGGCGCTCCTCCCGGAGACAGGACACAGCTGCTCTCGGAGATAGGAAATCGATTTTGCCGGCCTGGAAGTATTAGAGAATGTATTAGGGGGGAAAATCATACTTGGGAATATTTTTTATCTATTGAACGTTCCTTGTCTGCGTTACTAAATAGTGCTGCTAGCGCTATTCCTAACATTTAAAGAAGTTTGAAATTCACAGGTGTCTGTTCCAAAGTTTCTTAATATGTGGCCCATTCCCTGAGGCGGCCACGTGTGCTTCGCTAAGAACCGGACGCACCATGTGCAGGTTCGGTGCAAAGTGGAAATGTGGGCCCCGCCCCTTTGGAAACTTCTGGAGAACGTGGAGACGCAGCGGGAGACCGAGTGTGGGCCTTCGGGGGTGGCCGTCTGCAGCCCTGCTGGTCCCTGGGCCCCGGCCCAGCCCGTGTTGTCCGCTGACCGGGCAGCTCAGTCTGACCCCCAGCCGCTCTCGGGCCTCCTCGGTGTGCAGCCATGCAAGTTGCTTACTTTGCAAAAAGTCTCAGTTACTTGATAATAAAAAGGTTAAGCCACATACTTCCCAGATTTACCTAGAGCTCTAAATGCCATGACATTACCAGTGCTGGTACCTTTCTTTCTGTTCTTTCTAAGTTACATTTAAATGTCTTATAATTCCCATCTTTGCACCGTGACTCTGATGGTTTTACCCTCACAGAGGAATGCTTTCAGGGCCTGTGGGCCTGACACTCAGGAGGTTTAATCTAAGAAGAGGAGTGAAATTACAAATGCAAATCTGGCATGAGAGCTACTATTTACTTAGAATAAAAAACAAGAAATAATGGGTTTGAATATAAGAACCTGACCAATGCCATAAGTGTGGCGGTGTGTTGACTGAATTTCAGCCCGTCTTTTTTAGGCTAACGCTTTTGGCTTCTACTAGAACCTTCCTTTCTGTTCCATTTGAATGTGGGATGGAGACGCACACGGAGCTCGTCTGCACCCGAGGCCTGAAGCAGGGGAATCGGAGCCACGGGAACGGCTGTGCCTTTGCCTCAGCTCCGCGGTTGTGACAAACACGCTGAGGTTACGTGCACAACGGTTCGGTTACTTTTCCAAGCGATCTTGCTGCCTTGGTGAAATTTCACATTTCGTTTGCTTTGAAAGAACCAGGCGGGCAAAATGAGATAAAACAGATACACTAAAGTATAATCCAATATATCAATATGTATAAAACTAGCATTTTTGTACCCTGAAACACCACACATATGTGCGCGTGTGCACGCACAGACACATAGACACACTTAAATGTATTATTGACTTCAGAGAGGAAGGGAGAGGGAGGGAGAGAGAAACATCCATGGTGAGAGAGAATCACTGATCGGCTGCCTCCTGCCCGCCCCACACTGAGAATGGCGCCTGCAGCCCGGGCCTGGGCCCTGACCGGGGATCCAACCTGACCTCCTGGTTCCTAGGTGGACGCTCAGCCACGGGCCATGCCGGCCGGGCTGCACTGCCATGCTTTTGCCGGAGGCTGTGTCCCATGAACAGAGGTAACTGATCCTCCTATTCCTGGTGCTTCCCGCCCAGAACAGAGGGGTGTGTTTGCAGGTTTGTGATTGCGCGCGGAGCCATCAGACACGGGGCTGCTGGGAGAAACTCCCCGTTGCCTTTCCGGCTGCAGGCCTGTCCGCTCTGGTCTCTTCTCTGTGGCCAACGCGTTTTTAGTACAAGGCGCCCGCGGACACGTTCGCGCCCATGGCTGTGTTCGCGCCCCGAGCCTTTGCTGCTGGCCGGGCACCCTGGCAGGATCTTCCAGGAGCCGGTCCTCTGGGCCTGCTGGCGGCCTCCTCTCCGTGGGGGGGGACCGTGAGCCCGTGTACACGTACCCGGCTTTCCTGTGGGACCCCGCAATGCCAGGGCCACTGCCCCCTGCGGGCTCCGAGGGGAAGGGTGACAGGAGGGGTCAGAGTGGGAAGCGGCCCAAATGGATGATAGTTAAAATGTACAGTGTGGCCCTGGCCGGTGTGGCTTGGTGGACAGGGCGTCGGCCTGCGGACTGGAGGGTCCCGAGTTCGATTCCGGTCAAGGGCACAGGCCTGGGGTGCGGGCTGGATCCCCAGTAGGGGGCGTGCAGGAGGCAGCCAGTAGGTGATTCTCTCTCATCATTGATGTCTGTCTGTCTCTCTCTCTCTCTCCCTCTCCCTCTCTCTTCCTCTCTGAAATCAATAAAAACATATTTAAAAACTAAATAAAATAAGTATTAAAAAACACACAGTGCGTTCCTATTCACAGACGATCTCCATGCCGTGAGCTAGGAAACAGACAGCACTAAGGTGCGTGCATTGTCTTAGACCCTGGAGTCTCCCTGCGCTTCTATAACCCGAACCTCACGACACTCCACAAGCTTAGGAACGCAGCGGCCTCCCGCCAGCGGCCAGGGAGTTCATTGCCACGGGAATGCCGCCCGCTTACAGACCTCTCTGCTGCTGAGAGCCCTGACGGTCAGCATTGGCAGCTACAGTGAAAGAAAGAAATCACGGGCGAACCAGTGAGCAGAGTGTGCCAGGAAGTGGGCTGTTCGCAGACCACGTGCGTGGATGCCTGGAAGGAGGCAGCTCCCCCCGCTCCCCACTCACCCCCACACTTCCCGCCGCTCCGCTCCTGCCATCCAGGCTCCAGCGGCACACGCCCAGCACAACGGGCCCAGAGACGGGGACTGTTCACAGGTCAGCCGCCTCTCTCCCAGATCTATGTGTTTCAAAGCATTACAGGAACTTACCCTTGCGAGGGTTTGTCTCCGACACTAAGCCAAAAGTTAAAGAATGCCCTAGAGCCCTTGGATTTGGGGAATTATTTCTCGAACACAAGTTCTCTGTTTTTTTTTAAAAAAGAATCTCTTTAAATCGCAGTTACTGGGCCTGCTGCTGCCGCGGTTCTGGTGAGTCAGAAACAGGCCATATTTGGACTTTCAGTTTTCCACTTTCAATGACTTCCTCTGTCTTTCTTTCCCCCCCCCCGAAAGCTCCACCAATGTAATATATTTTAATCAAGTGAAAACAGACGAGAATGTGACTCACCCCGCGGCTGGGATTGGGGCGCTGATGTCATCCCGTTTCCGCCGCCAAATCTCTGTCCGGCTCCGAGCAGCCGGGGCTGCATTTCAGGCAGAAACCGGGGCGTCTGGCTCTGACTCTCTTTATCTTCTTTCCCTTCTTTGTGCTCCTTAAAAAGAGAAACACACACACACACACAAACACCTACAAAAACTCTGGAATAGTTCATGCTCTTCTTTTCATTTTTTAATTTCAGAGAGGAAGGGAGAGGGAGAGAGAGAGAAATATCAATGATGAGAGAGAATCATTGCTTGGCTGCCTCCTGTACGCCCCCTATTGGGGACTGAGCCCGCAACCTGGGCATGTGTCCTTGGCTGGAATCGAACCTGGGACCCTTCAGTCCACAGGCCAACGCTCTATCCGCTGAGCCACACCGGCCAGGGCACTCCATGCTCTTCTTGTGGGTCACACAGACATTTCTCCCGGGGACCCCGCTGTGCCTCCCCAGGAAGAAGCTTGAGGCCGAGGCTGAGCCGGACAGCCCGCTCCCTGGGCCAGGGCCTCGCCCTCCCGCTCTGCCAGCCGCGGAGCCTGCCCGGCATCGGCTCCGAGAGCGGGCAGCGCCTTATCGTTGTGTCCGCCGTTGTGAAGGCCGACCCCACGTCAGCTCCCAGCTGGCATCGCTCCTCTGCCCGCAGCCAGGACGGAGGGTTTCTGCTCACCCACTGCTCCGGCATCCCCCCCCCCCCCGAGGCTCCCCCTCTCCCCAGGCCTCCCCAGGCTCCGAGGACTCCTGCCTCTGCCGGAACTTCCTGGTGAGTGACCGTGTGGGCGCGATGGCTACATTTCCGCTCGGTCTGCGATGGCATTGCCAGTGTCTTTCAGCGCACAGGGCGCCCCCAAAGTTGTATACAAACCTTATCGGCAGATGGCTCAAATTTGAAAATGAAATGCACTTTAACGAACACTGCCTTTAGAGTTTATTCACAGTGTGTATCCATTTTTGGGTCACCCTGTATGTCCTGCAGTCAGCTAGGAGCCAACATCTCAATCTTTGTGTTTAATTTATATAAAATCAAGGTTATATATAAAAACCACTTTTGCTATCTTAACAAGTAGCATAACTTGGAATTATGTGTAAAAATTAAGTGCAATATTATAAATCAGAGGATTTTAATTTAGGTTTCCGAGTTTAATATTACTGAGATGTTCTTATGGAGCAGCTGTTCACATTACACTTGGAAATGCTAAAGAGACGTACACTCTCTGTGAAATAGCAGTTTAAACTGGAGAAGGAGACTGCTTCAGGTGAAAATGGCCCTTTTTACACAGGCAGAGTCAAGGACCAAATTCTTCAACTTTATTTTCAGCTTTGCTTTTTCAGAATTTCAATGTAAACTATTTCACTTTTATTGACATTCTCACACATATGCCACTAGTAATCCAACTAATTTAAAAAAAAACAAAAAAACCCAACACACATATATTTTATTAATTTTTTGCAGAGAGGAAGGGAGAGAGATTGAGAGTTAGAAACATCGATGATAGAGAAACATCGACGAGCTGCATCTTGCACACTCCCCACTGGGGATGTGCCTGCAACCAAGTACATGCCCTTGACCGGAATCAAACCTGGGACCCTTCAGTCCGCAGGTCGATGCTCTATCCACTGAGCCACACCGGGTAGGGCCAACTAAGTCTCTTTTAGGCTAAAAAATCATTAGCTCCATGGAGTTTGCGGGGGCTGCCTATGTGAGGATAGTGAAATCCCTCAATTGGAATAATAATTGTAACCGTGGCACGATGTGGCCTCCGTAGAGAAGAGGGAAGTGTTCTGTTACAACCGACATGGTGACAGCCATGCTTAATAAGGCCACTTCTTCTATAAAAATGTCAGAAGTACTCAGCAGTAAACTTGCTGATCCACTGCGACTGGGGATCTCACTGTGTGTCTGAATCAGCAGCTTCGGAAACCCCGAAACACTCCGTCCAGCTGTGCCCCCGTCTGCAGAGCCCGCCTCTGCCAAGGCAAACAGGCCAGGCCTGTAATCGGGCGCGGCCGGCTCCTCCCGTGCTTGCGGGATGGGTGTGCCGAGTGCACGTTCGCCTCCTGGTGCTTGGTCCCTGACCACCTTGTACTTAAGTCCCTCTGTGTCGTGTTGGGAGGAACTTGAAAGCGGTGCCACTTTTAGATCTGGGAGGGTGCACGGCAGTAAGCAAGGCGGGACAGTTCTGTCGTGGTCAGGCTACATCCTTGTGACATTTCCTTGACTGGTACGTATGTTCCTACGGCCCGTCTTTCCTCTTGTCTCCGGAAAACACTTTAAGAACCGCATATCAAATGTATGCTTTATCCCAGCGGTCGGCAAACTCATTGGTCTACAGAGCCAAATATCAACAGCACAACAATTGAAATTTCTTTGGAGAGCCACATTTTTTTTTTTTAAATATTTTTATTGATTTTTTACAGAGAGGAAGGGAGAGAAATAGAGAGTCAGAAACATCGATGAGAGAGAATCATCGATCAGCTGCCTCTTGCACATCCCCTACCGGGGATGTGCCCGCAACCAAGGTACATGCCCTTGACCGGAATCGAACCTGGGACCCCTCAGTCTGCAGGCGGACGCTCTATCTACTGAGCCAAACTGGTCTCGGCTTGAGAGAGCCACATTTTTTAAACTTAAACTCCTTCTAACGCCACTTCTTCAACTCAGACTAGCCCAGGCCATGGTGTTTTGTGGAAGAGCACACTCAAGGGGCCACAGAGTCGCCTGTGGCCCGCAAGCCACAGTTTGCTGACCAAGGCTTTATCAGCGCCAGTGGGAGGGTCCTGAACTTGCACCTCATCCTCCGAGGGGAATGCCGTTGGCAGGAAGGAGGCCTGGGAGCTTCCGCACCAACTCTGCTATGGAAACGTGGAGCTGCTCAGCAGAGCTCTTCTGAACGATTAATGCCTTCACCTAAATATTTCTATATCTCAGGGCAACAGAGTGAAATGGGAATGATTGGAAGTGATCTGGAGAAAATGAACCTTGTCCACATCTCTGATCCCTCTCTCCCTTCCCCTTCCCTTCATTCCTACTTTCTGGCTGCACCTCCCAACAGGTGATGATTTAAAAAAAAAATTCTTTATTGATTAAGGTATTGTCCTCATCCCCCCATTCCCATCCCAAACCCCGCCCCACGCATGCCCCCACCCCCTGTTGTCCGTGACCACTGGCTAGGCCCATATGCGTGCACACAAGTCCTTTGGTTGATCTCTCCCTTACCCTCACCCTCCCCTGCCTTCCCTCTGAGGTCTGACCGTCTGATCGATGCTTCCCTGTCTCCGGGTCTGTTTTTGTTCATCAGTTTACGTTGTGATGATCTTAATGTGGTTCTGGTTCATCGTGCCCAGCGAGAGCGCACTGTCTTCCTCAAGTGCATCCTGGAGTCCCCATTGCCCCTCCCCTCACCCTTCCCCCACCCCCCTCGGCTATGGCCCTGCAGTTCTAGGGACCAGGATGAGTTTGGGCTGGTTTCTCACTCTTCAAAGCTAAGCACCAGGTTGTGCTAACCATCCGTTCCCTTTCTCCTGGACTCGGAGTTGTCCTTACCTTTCCGCTACTTTAAAGGCCGTTCCCACAGTCAGATCTGGTGGGGGAAGGGGGGCCGCTGTGGAATGCGCGGGGGAAGGAGGGGTGCTGTGGGGACAGAGAGCTCTGTGCCAGTTCGGATGCATGCATTTCCCGGGAGCAATGTCTTCTCTTGGAAGCAGAGATGGGTGTGGTTCTACCAGAAACAGAACCGTGTGAGGATTAGAAAGGATTTGTTTTGCTCCACGAGTAAAGATGTGGAGATGTTTTTTATGGACGCCTTTCTGTGCTCCTCCAGTGGCAGGGCATTCTGGAGAATCTCACTCAGGAGTTTATTAGTTTGGTGAAACCATAACAATATTATAACGCCCTGAAATATAGCGATTGCCATAGATGCGATCTGGAAGTCCTGAGTAGACCATGACAAGAGGAAGGTATTGTTAAGATTGGAATTTCTTGCAGCTGGTATTTAACTATTTCCTGGCGCTTCTTCCCATCCACTTTACTGTAAATCCTTGATGCTTTTAAAAATGTCCATCCCCTCCCTCCCCCGATTTGGGGTGTTGAGTGGCCTGTGGTCTTACTCTGCGGGGCTGCTGACCGTTCCTTTGTCACTGACATCCACAGGTCACTCCCCTCACCTCCTGCCGCCCTCTGCTGGAATGTTCTGGGTCCTCGGGGGCTCTGCTGAAGTTCCCCCCTGCCCCCCGCCCACACACTACAGATCCCTGTTCTTCCCTCCCCCTCCCCTGTCCACAGAGGGCCTCCGCTGCGGGTGGGAGTCTGTGCTGGTGTCTGTGCCGTCACGCTGGGTGCACCCTCCGGGCCGGGGTTCCGCGCTGGATGGAGAGGCAGCTCCACTCACCCCTCAGCACGTGTGCCTGCTGTTACACGGCCGGCACCTCCGGAAACCAGAGCCCTCGCCCCCCAGGAGGGAGGAAGGACCCATGAAGATGCGGGCGGCATGTGTGGAATGAGGGCGTGTGGCTGACGCTCATGCCTCTGGAGTGCAGTCCCCTGATGTTTCCCGTTCCTGATGATTTCCACGGCCCGAGAGATCTGGAGCGTCTTTAACACATTCATAAGCGCCGAGCAGAATCCAGAATGCATCTATTAAGTGTGCTGTGGCTCCTGGAGCCCATGGGTGGGCCTTAGCGATTCACTACGAGACACCGATGACAAATAAATTTAATTTTAGTTCGATTAGCAGGGAGAAAAATTGCCAAACGTCCCAAGTGCTTCTTGACTGCTTTAGCCACATATTATCCTTATGGAAAATAGGTCCGATGTTCCAGGAGCAATTTCCCAGGCTCCTCTTGTTCCCAAACCGTGGGCGAGGTGAGGAGGCCGAGAGGGAAGACAAGGCCCGTTTGTCAGCTGCACTCACCCAGGAACATCCTCCGACGGCCGCTGTTCCAGAGAAAACAAAGCAAGTCTCAGTGACACCGGAAAATAAGATCCATGTGTCCCTCCGAATCTCCTGAGATGACATCACTCACACACTGAAAAAACTAAAATAACACTTTCTGAGGGGAAAAGCTGCCTCGCGTTGTGTATGTGGTGGGAATAGCAACCTGGGCTGGGGTAGGAGGCAGTCTCGGGAGGATCTGGCTCGGACACGTGGATGCACTTACTGAGAACACACTCAGAATCCAGCTGATGAATGGCTCTCCCACCAGCTCCTCGTGTGTGTGTGTGTGTGTGTGTGTGTGTGTGTGTGTTTCTGTGTATGGATGTCCAAGTCATAAATAATATTTACAGCAAAGTGAACCCACTGATTACCTGAAGATATTTAAGTAAAAATTAGAATCCAAACGCACCATATATTTTTCAATTAGTGATGTCATGTTAGCTTCTTTATGATTCTCCAACAACTTACCTAGAGGAGTAGCAGCAGTGTCTGCTTTTAGCATTAAGACTGGCCCCCGCTGGCCCCCTCCCGTATGAGATGCCTGCCATCGGGAGAGGGGAATGGGGATGGATCTTTGGTTACCGGTAGATTATCTAAATATTTGTTTTTAAAACTTGGTGTTGAATGCTTCTGACATATTGATACCTGGCACAATTTTACACGCCCAGCATGAAAGGTAAAGCAAAACTACAACATAAATAGCAGTTAAAATGGCAGGTTTATATAAAACACTACCCTTTTAAAGAGCCAGTTTACAGAAAGCTCTTGCACTTCCTTTCGCAGGCAGAGATTCCACAGCTCTGCAAACAGAACTGAGTGACCGAGGGTGTGAGGAGCAGTGTGCCCGGTGCACGGGAAAACTAAAATGTTAAACAAAGCACTCCCGGCGCTGGGAGATGCGATAAAATGTGTCACAGCGATTTCCTCGCCCTCTACTGCCCTCTCCGTGCCAGACGCTGCCCAGACCTCCGGCCGCCACATAATTGTCCACGGAACAATGCAAGCGCTCAGAGCCCCATAGGCTGAATGGCTCCTTATTTGGCTGAGAAACAACTTGAGACTCATAGACTCACAGACTCTGATTTTCGAAGCGGCATGAGGAGCACAGCAGGCTGCCTCTGTAGGAACGGCCTGTGATGTCCTTGACCGTCTGGACAGTCCCCGTTCGTGGCCTGTACCCCGTCCTGCCATCTGAAAGGGAAGCCCTGACTCATGGATTTTATTTTAGCTGCAGAAAACTGTCTAGTCCAGTGGTCAGCAAATCGCAGCTGGAGAGCCACATGTGGCTCTTTGGCTCCTTGAGTGTGTCTCTTCCATAAAACACTACGGCCTGGGCGAGTCCATGTCGAAGAAGTGGCGTTAGAAGACGTTTAAGTTTAAAAAATGTGGCTCTCCAAAGAAATGTCAGTCGTTGTGCTGTTGATATTGGCTCTGTTGACCAATGAGTTTGTCGACCATTGGTCTAGTCCAATACAAACAGTTGCCTATGTTCAGGATTTGTTAGGCTTAAGAAATAAATAACGAGTTCATGGCTAAGAGTGAAGAAATGCAAAACCACAAACATGGACATTTAAAGAAAAGGATGAACCCCAAGACCAGACAAAAGGCGACATACTCTGTGATTCCATTCTGGAACATTCTGGAAATGCAAAGCTACAGGGCTGGGGGTCAGATCCATGGTGCTGGTGGTAGGACCATAGATCCCACCACTGGCACCAGCCATTCATATAAAAAAAAAATCAGTAAATCAGCACCTGTCATCCTCTGTTGAAAAACTCTTCAACATTTAGAAAAAACTCAACTCCTCCCCATGACCTATAAGACTTCAATGACAGACCTGGCCTCCAAACTTCTGTCCTTTCAAAGGCAGCCATGATGGATTCCTTTCTCCTCCTGACACTCCACGTTCATTCCCGGCTTGGTGGGAGGAATAGAGGCCTCTCTGTGTCCTAACCCTCCCAACCGGTGGCTGTGTTCCCTGCATGTCCCAGAGGACTCTGCGGAGGGGATCCCGGATCTTGAGATGGAAATGGTCCTGGATCGTTCAGCGAGACCCAGGGCAGCCACCGGTCTGTAGGAGCAGAGATCCCTTTGGGCTATGGTCTGAGAAAGAGATGTGACTGCAGGAGTATTTTCGAGTGGCCCTGTGCTGCTGACCTGGAAGGGGGAGGAGAAGGAGGATGCGGGCGACCTCCAGAAGCTCAAAAAGGCGGGGCGGTGGGTTCTGCCCTGGACTTCTACAGGGTGGCATCTTCACTTTAGCCCACTGAGCGTCAGACTTCTGCCTACAGACTGGGAGCGGATAATACTTCTATATTGTATTCTGCCTACAGACTGGGAGCGGATAATACTTCTATATTGTATTTTGCCTACAGACTGGGAGCGGATAATACTTCTGTATTGTATTTTGCCTACAGACTGGGAGCGGATAATACTTCTATATTGTATTCTGCCTACAGACTGGGAGCGGATAATACTTCTATATTGTATTCTGCCTACAGACTGGGAGCGGATAATACTTCTATATTGTATTTTGCCTACAGACTGGGAGCGGATAATACTTCTGTATTGTATTTTGCCTACAGACTGGGAGCGGATAATACTTCTGTATTGTATTCTGCCTACAGACTGGGAGCGGATAATACTTCTATATTGTATTCTGCCTACAGACTGGGAGCGGATAATACTTCTGTATTGTATTCTGCCTACAGACTGGGAGCGGATAATACTTCTGTATTGTATTCTGCCTACAGACTGGGAGCGGATAATACTTCTGTATTGTATTCTGCCTACAGACTGGGAGCGGATAATACTTCTGTATTGTATTTTGCCTACAGACTGGGAGCGGATAATACTTCTGTATTGTATTTTGCCTACAGACTGGGAGCGGATAATACTTCTGTATTGTATTTTGCCTACAGACTGGGAGCGGATAATACTTCTGTATTGTATTTTGCCTACAGACTGGGAGCGGATAATACTTCTGTATTGTATTTTGCCTACAGACTGGGAGCGGATAATACTTCTGTATTGTATTTTGCCTACAGACTGGGAGCGGATAATACTTCTATATTGTATTTTGCCTACAGACTGGGAGCGGATAATACTTCTATATTGTATTTTGCCTACAGACTGGGAGCGGATAATACTTCTATATTGTATTTTGCCTACAGACTGGGAGCGGATAATACTTCTATATTGTATTTTGCCTACAGACTGGGAGCGGATAATACTTCTGTATTGTATTCTGCCTACAGACTGGGAGCGGATAATACTTCTATATTGTATTTTGCCTACAGACTGGGAGCGGATAATACTTCTGTATTATGTTCAGCCGCTAAGTTTGTGATCACTTTTATGACAGACACAGTGGGTTCATACACCGTTCCAGGCCGCTCACCTGTGATGCTCCTGTTTGGAATGCCTTTTCTGATCCAGTGCTCGGGGGCAGATCCCTTTAAAGCGTTAGGTCCCAGATGCTCGGTTCCTCCTGAAATGGGCCGAGCCCATGCACTGCAGCTCCCCGCCACCAGCCCCTGAGCAGCCCCGAAGCGCCTGAGTGTGGCCTTCCTGGCCTCGCAGGTCAGGGATCCATGGCCCCGGCGGCTCCCTTACTGCAGCTTTCCCAGCCAGGCTGCCGCTCCGCAGCCTCAGGGACCTTGTCTGTGCTGTGCACAGCCGATCCTTGGTTTTTAGTGTAGACCTTGGCAAGTGATAGGTACTCGGCAGATATGTTTTGAGTGAGGGAATGCGATGGACGAAGGAGTGGCAGAGGTCTGAGGTGTAGAGCCGCTGAGATGCGGGCGGGGAGAGGCTGTGGTCAGGGCTGACGGAGGGAAGCAGGAGATGTGCGTGAGGAGGAGTTTTCTTCCTCTCTGACTCCTCCTCATTGTTACTAACACATGTAACGCCGTTATGTTACTGCGTCTTACGAACACTTGGGAGTTCATCTAGTTCTTTAGGAAGGGAAGTGGTTGAGTGAAGACTGCAGAGCAAGATCCGCAGGCTGTGCGGCCAGCTGGCTGGGGTGAGGAGGAAGGAGGGTGCGCTGGGCTCCTGATGATCAGGTGAGAATGACGGTGGTGTGAGAGCGATGGGACTCATTGGGACTCTGTTTCCCAGACTGACTGGTCCAGAGAGATGCTCAGGGGCACTGAGGAATGTCTCCAGGCAGAGGCCTCCACAGGAAGTCATTAGCATGTGAACAGGAAGCCCGCCAGGACCCATTCCTTCATCAAGCCCAAGACAATGGGGCGGGGGGAGGGCAAAGCTGACAGAACAGCCCCAGAGCACAGTCCTTTGGGAGGGGAAGGAGCAAAGGGAGTCGGAGGAAAGGCAGGGGTGTGAGAGGACTGTTTGGGGCCAGGAGGCCCGGAGAGGGAAGAGTTGAGGCGGGAAGGGAGAGAGGGTCTCCATCGCCATCGGGCGGAGGAAGGAGGAGCTTTGGATTCATCCGCAGAGGCCTCCATGTCCCTGGCGCTGCTGGTGAGGAAACCCTGCCGCCCAGGAGGAGAAGCTGGTGGGGAGCGGAGGAGAATAGATGGTGGAGACGTGGAGGGAAGGGACCATTTTTGTTTGTTCCTTTTTGGGGGAGGGGAGGTTGGCGGGGCGCCTGAGAGGTGAGGGTGGAGTGGGGTCTCGGGCTATGTGCCAGGCGCCTGGGAGGCGCGGAGGGCGGGCAGCCCGAGGCTGGCATCCTCTCTGCGGGGGCCCAGGCGCGGGAGGGGGGCGTCTCGGAGGAGGCGGACCTGCCAGGGAGCTGAGCAGGTGAGCCCGGCCTTGCCGGGAGGAAGGGGCAGGTGCCTCCGGGTTCCTGCGCGCACTGAGCCCCAGCTGCGCGCCCAGCGGGCCTGGACCGGCGCCGAAGGACCGAGAAATGGCCCGGATTCTCGGGGTCCAGCCCTGCCGTGGGGCTGGCACCCCTGGTTAACCCGGGTGCGCGTTCCCATGCCCCAGGCTGACCGCAGGGACCCCAAAGCCCAGCGGCAGGCCCGCAGGAGAGGGGACCGCGGCGGGGGTTCGGGCCGGGGCCGGGCCGCGCTGGGACCGGACCGGGCGCTGGGGGCGGCCACCTGCTCAGCCGCCACCGCAAAGCGCCGCCCCCGGTGCCACCGCAGCACCGGACCCCGGGCCGCTGAGGGACTGCGGTGCCGGTGCTGAGGGCCGTGGTCCTGCCTGTGCCTCCGCCTGGCCCCGGGCAGCCTCCCCGCCGGCGCCGCGTTCCCGGTGAGGACTCCACATGCCTGGTTTGGGGTGTCTGGGCCGGTGCCCCAGAGGACAAACACTCTCCCTGCCCTCCCTTTCCTGCTGTTCTCCTGAGAGTTTAGCAGTGATTCCCGAGGCCTGGTCTCCCAGGGGGTCCAATGAGAGAGGATGACTCCTGGTCCCCACTCAGCCTGCATCTGGGGGGATGGGGGGATCAGTGTCGTTCCCCCCTACCCCCCTTTCGGGAGCATGGGGGTGACAGAAGACCTGACAGACGTTTCCAAGTGGGACGTCGGAGTGTGGGGTCCTGGTGGGAGCCGCTGGCCGGGCAGCTGGCCTCCTCTGAGCATGTCGCCCCGATCCTGCTCCCCACAGGTTCTGGGGGGTTCCTCTCAGAAAAGCGAGGGCTGCTTTATCCCTGAGTGCACCCCATTCCCCTCCCTCCCCCCAGACCCCCTTCCCGGCCCGCAGCGGCCGTGGCCTGGCTCCTCTGCTGTTTCTCCTTTATTTTCTGGGCACCCACGGTGTCCTCTGGGTTGGAGGGTGGGAACACGGACACCTGAAGGCACAGCACGCCGGGCCTTCTGTGCCGCTGCCCTCCCCGCGGGGCAGCCCCGCACCTGCCTGGGGCTCCAGGTGCCGCGCGGATCGCTCTGAGCTCCTGGCCGGCGGCAGGTGCGCCCGAGGCTCTGCTGCGGCTCTCCGGCGGCTGGCAGGGCCCACCGTCCCGGGGCTGGCCTGGGGGTGGTGGCACCCCTCCTCCTTCGTGTCGCCCTTTGCAGTGTGGACGTTAGGTAATGAGTCGCCTATTTCAGTGCCTCTGACCGCCCCGGGCAGGGCAGGCCCAGGCCAGGAGCAGGCGGAGGAGGCGAGGACCTGGCTCACAGGGCGCTGCCCAGCTGTGCTGAAGCCGCTCTCCCCTCCACAGCCCCTCACGGGCACAGTGGACTTGTCCTTTTCTTTTTTCTTTTTAACAAATGTACTTCATTGTTCTTTTTAAAAATGTTTTTATTGATTTCAGAGAGCAAGGGAGAGGGAAGGAGGGAGAGAGAGATGGAAACATCAATGATAAGAGAGAGTCATGGATTGGCTGCCTCCTGCCCGCCCCCAGGGGGGGTGGAGCCCTCAACCCGGGCCTGGGCCCTGACCTGGTCAACGCTCAGCCCCTGAGCCCCTGTCGGGTAGACTGGTTTCCACAGAATCCAGCTGGCTGGGCTGCAGCTGTGTCCCCTCAACAGGAGGGGTGGGGGCGTGGGAGGTGGGGAGTTGGGGTGTGTGTGTGGGGGGGGGATGAGGAGGTGGAGGGTGTGGGGGGGGTGGGGAGGTGGAGGGTGTGGGGGGGTGAGGAGGAGGAAGAGGTGGGAAGGTGGGGAGGTGGGGAAGTGGGGAGGTAGGGAGGTGGGAGATGAGGAGGTGGGGGTGAGGGATGGGGAGATGGGGGAGGACTGGGGAGAAGGAGAGGGGGGAGCTGAGGAGAGTGGGGAGCGGGGCAGGGTGGAAGGGTGGAGGGGGTCTGAACAGGAGGACGCAGTGCACATCCCTCTAAGGCGGTTCCTCACTGGCCCCACCTGTTCAGTGCCCCCCACCCCCCGGAACCCGGGAAGGAGCGGAGCGGGCCGGGGCTGCCTGCTTCATCTTCTCCCCAGAGAGGGTGAAGGTCGGTCCTTGATGCACAAGGTGGGCAGGTCTCAGTCCCTGGCCCCCGGTGCCCCCGCGGGCTGTTTCCTCCTGAGTCCTCTTGGGCTCCGGGGCCAGGGTCCGGGTGTGTGTGTGTGTGTGTGTGTGTGTGTGTGGCGGGGGGGGGGGGGAATGGGGGATGGGGGGGATGGAGGGATGAGGGGATGGGGAGATGGGGGGATGGGAGGATGGAGGGATGGAGGGATGGAGGGATGGGGGGATGGGGGGATGGGGGAATGGGGGAATTGGGGGGGCCCTTCCTACCCCTGCTTTCCGAAAAGGACGGGAGCGGCGCCTGCTCGGTGCCTTCGGCCGGGACCGCCCGGGAGGCGGGCGGAGGGGCGGGGCGGGCGGCGGGCGGGCGCCCTGATTGGCTGCCGCCCTCCCTCCCCGGCCGGGCGCGGCGGCCGCTACTTAAGCCGCGGGCGGCGGGCTGCGCGCTGCGGGCGGGCGGGGCTGCGGCTGTGACCGGCGCTGCCTGAGCTCCGGGCTGTGCTCCCTCCGGGTCTGAGCTCCGGGCTGAGCGGTCCGAGCTCCGGTGCCGGGACCATGGCCCTCGGGCTGGGAGCCCGGGCGCTGCTGCTGCTCGCCGTCCTGCAGGCGCGGCCGGCGGCGCTCCGAGCGCAGGAGGAGGACGGGGACGGGGACGGGGACGGTGAGTGCTGCCGCGGGCGGGGCCGGGCGGGCGGGGCTGGCAGCGCCGGGGCGGCCGGGGAGACCCGGGGGAGCTGTCCCGGGGAAGAGCGCGCCCCAGGCTTCCGGGAGCCGGCTCCGTCCCTCTGCCCGGACAGGAGCGAGCGTGGAGGCGAGGAGCCCGCCCAGGGACCGGGGCGCTGCAGGGGGGGCTCGGGGCGCTGCAGGGGGAGGTCCGGGCGCTGCAGAGGGGGCTCGGGGCGCTGCAGGGGGAGGTCGGGGCGCTGCAGGGGGAGGTCGGGGCGCTGCGGGGGGGGGGCGGGGCGCGGCGGGGGGGCCCCGGGGCGCTGCAGGGGGAGGTCGGGGCGCTGCAGGGGGGGCTCGGGGCGCTGCAGGGGGGGCTCGGGGCGCTGCAGGGGGAGGTCGGGGCGCTGCAGGGGGAGGTCGGGGCGCTGCAGGGGGAGGTCGGGGCGCTGCAGGGGGGGCTCGGGGCGCTGCAGGGGGAAGTCGGGGCGCTGCAGGGGGAGGTCGGGGCGCTGCAGAGGGGGCTCAGGGCGCTGCAGGGGGAGCTCCGGGCGCTGCAGGGGGAGGTCGGAGGGGCCTCCTCTGCTGGGAGCGCGGCCTTGGTTGGCGCTTTGTGTGGAGGGCCCCGCGGGCACTCATCCCGCCGCGCCTTTGTGTTTGGCCCCGTCCTCCTCTCTGGGACTCCGCTTCCCCCCATTCCCACCGCGTCTGCAACTCTCTGCTCTGCAACCCGCCGCTCAGGGAGCGCCCCCTTCCTTCCCGCCGAGGGGACGGGCCCTCTCCTGCCTCCCCCACTGGCCTGCGGGGCGGTCTCCCCCTCCCCAAACCGCTGTCCAGACCTGGCTCCCAGCTGGGCGAGGCGGGACCGGGCGCCTTGCACAGCCACTCCTCACGGGGTGTCTGCGGGACAGCTTCTTCCTCCCTCCCTGTCGGTGACACAGGCTGACCCCCCGACCCCCTGGCCGCTGATCCCCCTGGTCGCGGAGGGCCGGTTGGCGGGATGGAGGCTGTGAGAGCGGCGGTCGCCCTGGTCCCACCCTTCGTCCAGCCCTCGCCCTGGGGCGCCGGGTGCCAGGCCTCCTAAGGGCATGGGTCCCCAGCTGCCGGCTGCACCCGCCCTGCAGGCAGCGCTCCAGCAGGCCTCGGGCTCTCCCCCGCAGTTAGACTTTTCTGTAAACCCCCCCCCCCCCCCCCCCCCCCCCCCTGGGGCAAATCCCCCCCCCCCCCCCCCCCCCCCCCCCCCGGAGCCTGCAGATGCACTGGGATGCCTGCTGCTGGGTGTTCGCGCCCAAAATGTCCAAAACGCAGTCCAGAGACCACAAGCTCCAGAACCGTGTAAAGAGGGAAACCGCCATCTGGACGGCCCGGCAGTCTGTCCGGAGCCCGCAGAGGGGGCGCTTCCGAAGCCCGGGAGGTTCTGGGTTTTAAACACCAGGCCTTTGTGAAAGTTAGAAAGGACTGAGCCGCTAGGTAATCCTGTGAAAGGCAGGCGTGGCGAGGGAGGGCGGGGAGAGAGGGACTGGGAAGCGGAAGGCAGGAAAGGGAGGAAAAGTGGGGGATGTCACAATAGGAATAGAAACTCCAGTCATCAGAGGAACCGCCCACCACTTTGCTTTAAAACTCCATTCATGCAGCTTTCCTTGATGTCGTTTAAGGGGAGTACCTTTCCTGCAGAACAGACATGTGAACATCTGAGTAAGCTAGAGGGATCTCTCCTAAGGTATACGGGATGGGTCATACGTGCTGTTTTCCCCAGGAGCTGTAACCACTCTGTAGGTGTTTCTGAGAATTGAGTAGAGTGTACTTTTTCTCGCTGCTCATGTACGTCAATGTTAAAAATGTGCTGCTTGGTGCAAAAATGTCTCCCGATCCACACCAGCCCCTCCCCGTCATAATACCCAGCGGCCCAGAAACTGGAATTCCAAGCATCAGATTTTACAGAAAAGACTAATTGATTGCATGCATGTTGCAAAGAGCGAATTCCTCTGCTGTATTGCTCAACCTCAGAGGATACAGTGACACATTTCAAGAGCAAAAGGCAATGGCAGTGGCCCTCACTTAGGGGAAAATGTCAGAAACTGATGTCAGAATCCAGAGCTACCTAACTTGTGTTACTTATCATGGATACATTGGGTAAGTGATACTATATGGATACCTGTCAACACTGTCTTCCCGGGCAGCTTGCCAGGAGCTCATAACAGTCAGAACCGGAGCTCCATGTGACTCTGTGTGAGGAAGAGGCAACTTAGGTCGATGCTTTCAACTGAAGAGATACCTAAGGCCCCAACCTATTTGGCTCAGTGGGTAGAGTGTCGGCCTGCGGACTGAAAGGTCTCAGGTTTGATTCCGGTCAAGAGCATGTACGTTGGTTGCAGGCACATCCCCAGTAGGAGGTGTGCAGGAGGCAGCTGGTTGATGTTTCTCTCTCAATGATGTTTCTGGCTTTCTATCCCTCTCCCTTCCTCTCTGTAAAAAGTCAATAAAATATATTTTAAAAAAACAAAAAAGAAATTCCTGAAGATACATGCAAAGCGAGCACTCTTCCCCAGTGTTAGCGACAACTCAGGGGTGTGATCCGACGCTGGCTGTGCCGACAGCCCCTGTGGGACGGAGAGGCTGTTATCACATGTAAGGACATGGTTACACGCTGGCCTGCTTCCTTTGGGGCCTCATGTTTATTTTCCCTGTCCTCCCCGTGGTCACTCACCGGAGCTCCGAGCGGGCCTGGTGGAGACACTGCTGAGTGATGAGATTAGCGAAAGTCAATACAGTTTCAGGCTTTTTTAGGCCAAAACCTTGACTACTTCTCACTGCATTTTAAGAACTAAGTTGACTTTTTAAATTTGTAAGAACGGAAAGGAGAAAGACTGGGCGTTGGACTAACTTTAGCTGAAACAATTAAGGTAAATCAGAGTTAAGGTGACAGCATGAGCTTTTCCCGAGGGTTTGTGTATTTCTGCTCGTGGTGGGGGGTGTTTTAAAAGGCTCCCCGTTTGCTCTTTCGTACGAGAACATACTAGGGTATTTATAGTGATTTTTATATTCCTAAATAAAGATGCAACACCGATGAGCTACACACGGTCTTATTATTGGAAGTGGATAACGTTCATCGTGGCAGAGTCTTTGCTGTCAATCACTGCTGTCACATGGGGGTGATGGAGAGGAGGGGAGGGACCATTTCAGTTCCTGGGACTGTAAGCGCCCGTGTTTCCAGAGGCCAGACAGGGACCAGCACCAGGAAAGCAAGTGCGTGTTTGTTTGGCCACAGGGGGTATGTACGGCCACGGGGGGTGTGTACGGCCACGGGGGGTGTGTTTGCCACGGGGGGTGTGTGTGTGTGTGTGTGTGTACGGCCACAGGGTGTGTGTGTGGCTACGGGAGGTGTGTTCGGCCACGGGGTGGGGGGTGTTCACCACGGAGGGTGTGTTCCCACGGGGGGGGGCGGAGGGGGGGAGGAAGGTGTGTTCGGCCACGGGGTGGTGGCCTGGGCAGAACTGAGGATGCGGGCCTCGGGAAGGCATGAAGCTAACGTTCCAGACGCATTGGGAAGCCGAGTACAGTGTCCCTGAGGCCAGCTCTGGCCAGGGGGCATACATTTGCAGTCTTCCTGGTGCGACCCTCCCGATACCGCGGGCCCAGGCCAGCGCTGATGCTGAGAGACGAGGGGCTCACAGTCCTCCCTGTGGCTCGGTCTCCTGCGTTTCCATCCTACCTGCCCACCCTTCATCTCATCGTTAGAAAATGAACAGGAAGAAGCCGCTGTTAACACTCAGCGGGATTGGATGGGAGCATTTTAGGGAGGTAGACAACGCGTTACCGTTGAAGCAGATACTTTGGATCATACAGTGCAGACAAACATTCTTTTAAAAGTATTTTTATTGATTTCAGAGAGGAAGGTGGAGGGAGAGAGAGAGAAACATCAGTGATGAGAGATAATCACTGATCGTGCAGGAGGCAGCCCAGACATGGGCCCTGACTGGGAATCGAACCATGACCTGGTTCCCAGGCCGACACTCAGCCGCTGAGCCACGCCGCCATAAAAACTTTCCTGTGTCAGTGCGTGATTCAGTGTGGGCCCAGCTGTCTGGAGCGGAATGCCGAGTTTAAACAGCAGCCATGGTGTGTTTTCTTTAACAGAAAAGAGGCTTCTAGTGAAAGGCTCTCCGAAGGAAGGGCCCAGGGGTTGGGTCTCACAGGTCTCCTCTCAGCCCAGGCACGTCCTGGTGCTGTGGCCCCGGCTGCTGGGGCTCCAGCCATGACCGTTACTGCCCACATCTCTAGGGCAGCGGTTCTCAACCTTCCTGATGCTGCGGCCCTTTAATACAGCTCCTCATGTGGTGGTGACCCCCAGCCATGAAATTACTTCCGTTGCTACTTCATAACTGTAATTTTGCTACTTTTATGGATCATAATGTAAATATCTGTGTTTTCTGATGGTCTTAGGCTCTACAGCAGCACAGGTTGAGAACCGTTAGCAGGGTCGCCTGAGACCATCAGAAAACACAGATATTTACATTATGGTTCATAACAGTAGTAAAATTACAGTTATAAAGTAGCAAGGAAAGTAATTTATGGCTGGGGGTCACCACAACAGGGGGAGCTGCTTTAAAGGGTCGCGACCTTAGGAAGGTGGAGAACCACTGCTCTAACAAAGGCTGTGATCTCTTCATTTTTAACGGAGATTATTAAATCTTCATAACCTTTCACCTTACTTTTAATTGGCCAGAATTTAGTCATACGGTTGCACAGACCTACAAGGCAGCTGGGAGATGTAGTCTGTTAGCTGGTGTCATTGGCAGCGCACTCTTACTAAACAGAGTTATGTATGTTATAAAGGATGTAAAAGGGACAAGAGTAGTAGGAGGCAACTACAGTCTCTGGACCACAATGGGTGTGTTAGCTCGGCGGTCGGCAAAGCCATCAGTCCACAGAGCCAAATACCAACAGCACAACGATTGAACTTCCTTTTGAGAGCCACATTGTTTAAACTTAAACTTCTTCTAATGCCACATCTTCAAAACAGACTCGCCCAGGCCGTGGTATTTTGTGGAAGAGCCACACTCAAGGGGCCAAAGAGCAGCATGTGGCTCGCGAGCCGTGGTTTGCCGACCACTGTGGTAGCCACTTTCCGTGGAATAGGTAGATCTGGCTTTAATTGACTATAATTGAGTGACCAGACCTACCCTGGGTATTGTTCAGACCAGGCGGCCAAGAACGCTGAATGGCACTGAAACATTGGGTAACAATTCTTTGTTTCCTTATTACCTTGCCATACACTTAGAAGTACTTACAACTTCTATTCAAGCCAGAGTGAGGCTTTATTTTGAAGTGTTCGCGCCCCCCCATCCCCCGAGAGAGAGGAGAGAGAGATGCTCTGTATGTGTTGACAAACATGATGTGTGTGTTGACCGTGACTCTTCAGGTTAGCTGGGAAGCAATACACAAATAAGGACTGAGCGGCTGCATGAGGGTCACCTGACCAGCTGGTCGCTCAGGTAGAGCCCCGCCCCTCATCCCAGAGGTCCTGAGTGAGTCGGCGGGGGTGGGTGGGGGAGGCTTTCTGGTGACACTGGTTTGTGCTGGTGAGCGCTCCGTGCTCACGCTCTGCCTCACGTGCTTCTGATGGTGATGTGACAGTTGGCTTCTTGCTCAGAGGCCACGCACGGACTTGGTGAAAGCTCGCTATTCCCACTGGCCCTTTCGCTGAGAGCGCCCGATCAGTGTTCGCCAATAAACCACTGCAAACCCACCTTCCTTTCTGCAAAAACAACTCAAGGCCCACATCCTCCTCTGCCGGATAGACGAATCGTTCTTTGCAAAGGACACAAGTTGCTCAAACTTATTTCTGGTGGAAGATACAGTTTTCACGTTCACTCTTTTCTCACTTTTGTTCACACGTTTACACTGTCACTGCAGGCATGAGGTTCCCATGACCGTTCTGGAAGGCACATAACGCAGGTGTGGGGAAGCTTTGCTTTGAGGATCTAGGATTTAGAAGACTGGAGTCATGTTAATCCATGGCCACAGAAGTCAATCTTTGTTTAATCCAACGGTTTGCTCCTGCTTGAGCAGTAATGCGTGCATCATCACTGGGTCTGATATGACATTCATAAAATGTTTAAAAATAGATCAGCCATTTTTTGACCTAGTGACTTTTGCTCTTGGATCACAAACCTTGAAAAGTTTTGATTTACATACGAGAGACGTAGTAATGGTAGGGGAAAAAGACTAAAATTGTTAAAATTAATTGACCTATTATATGAATCGGGGCAAATTGCACAGGATTATATAAGACACTGGAATTGTTAGGAAGATATTGACAATTCAGTTTTCCTCTGATTTCTTTCCATGCAAATTTCATGTAAGACTGTTGAGCTGGTATGTTGAGCATTTAAAAGAGTGTCTGCTCTTGGCACCTGTATGGGGAGCAGTATGTCCCACGGGAAATTCTGCCTTAAAGGTATGGCCATGTTCGTGGCCTTAGTGTTTTTATTTTATTTTTAAAATCTGTCTAAAAACCAAACCCTTTGAAAGAAATCCAGGTGGTCCGACCTTGCACTTGAATGTGTTCTGGAAGGAACTGCATGAGGAAATTACAGTAGCACAGGGCTTTCTGTGCCCACAGGCTGTCTTTCACCGAGAGGGCAGGGTGTTCGTCATAGTGACAAACCACTGGCACTTCATCCACGGAACCGTGTCCCTAAAGCTTTCGGGTAAATAATGCTTCACCTCAAGGAGATTTACATGCTTTTTTAAAAGTTTAGATCTAAGAAGGAGGAAAGATGGTCACGGTTCTTTTTTCGTGTCTGCTCACTCGATTAAAAATCTGTTTCAAGGCGACAACAGACTGTCTTACTGGCGGGAACATGGTTTGCAACAGAAGCATCGTGCCTTGCCATGGTCTCTGAACCTCAGTGAGCCCGGGCCAGGCCGTCACCGGGACAGCGCGTGGTCCTCCCCTCCCCGAGGCCCAGGCCCTCCCCTGGAACCCGGAGCTGTACCCACGCCTGTCCGTGAGGGCCCGCAGGAGGCCACGGGGGCTCTACCTGAGGGGGGTTTGGGGCCGACCCCCTGTTCCTGAGAGGACTCTGATGGAGCTCGGACAGACCTCTGGCTGTGAGGCACCGGGAAGGCAGGCGCTGCCTGAGGAGGGCCCAGTGGACGGCTCCATGTGTGCTCCCATGTGTGCTCCCAGCTAGCCGGGGCCCACGGCCACACCTACATGTTCTGTGAGATTTATTGGGAGAATTTCAAAGAAGTAGGGGAGTGTGTGATATCTCTTAAGGTGTGTTCTTTGATTCCTCTCATCTTTTAAAAAAAAATATATTTTTATTGATTTCAGAGAGGAAGAAAAGAGAGAGAGAAACAGTGATGAGAGAGAATCATGGATCGGCTGCCTCCTGCAAGCCCCCCCCCTCCCCCACTGGGGATTGAGCTGCAGCCCAGGCCTGTGCCCTGAGCGGGAATCCAGCTGTGACCTCCTGGCCCACAGGCCAACGCTCACCACTGGGCCACACCCGCTGGGTTCCTCTCATGTTCTTAAAGACTGTATTCTTAAAGCACAGCCTTTTAAAATAAGGACCTAAATGAGGGAATAAAAACCTGACCACGGAACTTATCTCCAGCCCTCTGCGCGAACACCCTATGCCCCGTCCGTTGGGCCGCTGGCCTACAGGAACGGGACAGCGGGGCAGAGAGATGGTTGTGTTCTGGGAACTCCGTTTCCGCTCCCCGTGATCCGGCTTTCTCCACCCCAGCCTCCTGCAGGCGCGTCCTCCCCTCCGGTTGCTTTCACCCGCAGCTCCGAGCAGAGGCTTTGGTGTCTCCTCTGGGGTCCTGTCGGCATCTACAAGCTTGTGGCCGTGAGCAGGTTCCTGGTCGTTCAGTTCTGCTTTCTCACTTGTGCACTGAAGGGAAAAATGGAAGTTCTCGGCACTTGGAGGCTCTAAAGAGAAGAGGATTTGTTAGCACTTGGAGGAGGGGTTCCCTGAGGGCGCTTGCCGCTAAGAACGGGGACAGTTGTCCTCAGAGCATGTCTGGGTCACACTGTTAACAACCGGCAGTGTATGTGTACATCAACTACTTTTATCGCCTCCGTCTTTAATGCATCAATTTTAATCAAATGTAAAATTTAATCAATTTCACTTAATAAATTAAGTTACCTGTAGTGGGCTGGCTGTTCAGATCAACCATTCTACCTTATGGTTCTGTTTGTATTAACATGATGGAAAGACTAAGTTATCTATAAATCATTTGGTTTTATTGGGGATGTTGGTTAGATATCAAACAGTTATTCAACCCGGCCAGTGTTGCTCAGTGGTTGAGCATCGAACTATGAACCAGGAGGTCAGGGTTTGATTCCCGGTCAGGGCACAGGCCCGGGTTGCAGGCTCAATCCCCAGTGTGGGGCGTGCGGGAGGTGGCCTATCAACGATTCTCTTTCATCATGGATGTTTCTCTCTCTCTTCCTCTCCTTTCCTCTCTGAAATCAATAAAAATATATTAAAACCAAACCAAACCATACAAGTAGTTATTCAAAGTGCTCTTGCATCGTGATACACATAATATTTCTTTTTCCAGCTGGCAGTGCACTGCTCTTCTGAATAGTCAGCTTCACCTGTCCATCCGTTGGTGATGCTCTCTCATTCACTCCCCTCCTCCCTACTCCCCCTTGGTGCTTCCAAATCATAAGCCAAAGGAGATGGCCCTCCTCAGAGGCCAGGCTGAGGTCTGCTGTGCATCAGCGGACATTTATTTGTGGAGTCTTCTGCCTCTATAAGTAATAACACCACCCCAGGCCAGTAGGAGTTTACCGCTGACTCATTTGTGCACAAATAACTTACAGACGAGGAAGCTGAGACTTGTAAGAGGTACAGGATGCAGTGGGTGTTGGACAGACATGCAGAACCTCAGTGTCCTGGCTCCCATCCATAGCTTGACCCGTTGTATGCTATGGAGAGGGAAGAGGAAAGGAGAGAGACAATCGTAGTCGCCAAGAAAAGCACCCCTCCTCTCTGAAGGTCGTTTTCTTTTTTCCCGTGCTGTGTTTTAGAGGCCTCAGCGGGACCACACCTGCGGCAGGCAATAATGAAGGGAGTGTTGCTTCATCTTGTAGAATCTTTGGTTTTTAAAAAAGACGCTTTTCAGACCTGGAATTAGATGGTTATTGTGAAGAGCTGTAGTGTGCAGGAATAATCAGACGACTTTGAATTCACCCAAGTGAGGATTTTGCTGGAGATGAAATGGAAGCCGTGTGAGTGCGAACCTGCATGGAGATGCAGTCACAGGACACGAGCCCAGCGTGACTTTGGGAAGACAATTCACGCTGGCTCAGCATTCAGCCAGAGAACTCTAACTCTTGGGCATTCCGTTCTGGCCTTCTGTTCTCCACCGATTAGAAAGTTAACGAGGTAGTCGTTGGCCAGGTATTTCTGAGGCTTCCTCCATCCCAAGACCCTAAGCACTGTGTTGGAAGTAGGAAAAAAATTAACAATGGTCTTCATATTTGAAGAGTCTCAATAGGAGAGATACAACTAGCTGTAAATATTTTTTTTTAAAATATATTTTATTGATTTTGTACAGAGAGGAAGGGAGAGAGATAGAGAGTTAGAAACATCGATGAGAGAGAGTCATCGATCAGCTGCCTCTTGCACACCCCCTACTGGGGATATGCCCGCAACCAAGGTACATGCCCTTGACCGGAATCAAACCCAGGTCCTTCAGTCCCCAAGCCGATGCTCTATCCATTGAGCCAAACCGGTCCCGGCAGCTGTAAATATTTGTAAAGAAAATTGATGGCTATCTAAGGAACAGCATGCATGTAGATGAGCTTTCGCTGGTCTGCAAATTAATTAAAAGCTATAAAAACCAGACATCTGAACCAAACGTTTTAAGTAGGAGTATTTCCAATGAAAATGTTTATTTGCTAAGAAAATACTTCCATCCTGCTGTGCTGATGTTCTTTAAAATTAAAAATATTTGTTCGGGTTTCCATGTAGGTTACAAATGAGTTAAACGTGTACTCACCTGCAGAAATATTTTACTCACGTGTGTGAATGCTGCCCATTGATAACCAATCAAATTGCCAATAACGAACACTTGTCTGACTTCCCTGGGCCACGCCAACTGGTATGGTGCCCTCAGTTGATGTATCCCATGTAATAAAAGCCGTGGTGCTGTCACGTGCGATGCCCTCCCATGACGTAATTACAAGATGGCCACCACAAGATGGCCGGCAGGGGATAGCAGTTGGGGGCGATCAGGCCAGCAGGGGAGGGCAGTTGAGGGTAATCGGGCTGGTAGGGGAGCAGTTAGGCATCAATCAGGCTGGCAGGCAGAAGCAGTTAGGGGCAATCAGGCAGGCGGGTGGGCGAGTGGTTAGGAGCCGGCAGTCCCAGATTGTGAGGGGCATTTGACTGCCCGAGAGGGTCCCAGATCGGAGAGGGTGCAGGCTGGGCAAAGGGGCCTCTCATACGGATTCAGTGGAGTCCTCACTTAGCCTGGGAATATTTAAGTGAACTGGAAAAAAAAAATCCTTTTTTTAAAAAAATATTTTTATTTATTTTGTTAATCCTGGCTTAGCATTCAGTGAGACAATTCTGACTCTCACGCATTCCGTTCTGGCCTTCCATTCTCCACCGATTAGAAAGTTAACGAGGCAGTCATTAGGTTATTAATAAGTTCAGAAGTAGAATCCTTGGTGCCTGGCCTTGGGAAGTTTCCCAGTTCATTGCGAAGTAGACACGGGGAATAATTAGGTTAAGAAACAGGACTCAGCCATGGCTGGTGTGGCTCAGTGCATAGAGCGTTGGCCTGAGGACTGAAGGGTCCCAGGATCGATTCTGGTCAAGGGCACATGCCCTGGTTGCGGGCTCGATCCCCAATGGGGGGCTTGCAGGTGGCATCGTTTGTTCCGGCGCTGATTTAGCCTCCTGTTGTTCTGTGCAGTGACGTGCTGATCAATGATTCTCCTCATTGATGTTTCTATCTCTCCCTCTTCCTTTCTGAAATCAACAAAAATACATTAAAAGAAAGAAAGAAACAGGACCATAAGCACTGAGCCCCAAACACTGGCCTTTAGAGAATGAGCCCGGAGGGAGCTCAGGAGAGGGAGCATCGGCTGGAGGCACGCGTGGGTGAGGGTCTGGGGAAGGAAGAGACGGGAGAGGGGTGCAGGAGTGGGGCGGAGAGCAGTTACACCCTGTCACTGGGTCCGGGGGACCCCAGGCGGGCGGTGGAGGGCAGTGCTGAGCCCGGCGCGGTGCAGGGTTCTCCCTGTAAGGGAGCAGTTGTCCAATCAGCGGTGACTTCTCATTCGTGCTGCTGTGGTCAGGCACCACCACACCCTTGACAGGGAGATGTTTCCCAAAGTGTGGTACGCGCACCCCCAGGGGTACGGGAAGAGTTTGGTGGGGGTACGCGTTGCACAGGAGTTTGGTGGGGATATGCACTGCACCGTGCTTAGCTGCGCCTAATTCTATGTTCTCATGAGTATGAGGGGTACTCAGCGTTACGAAAATTATAGAAGGGTTACACATATGTCAAAAGTTTGGGAAACACTGTAAAGAGATGCGTTGCTAGGCGATATGGTGATGGTGTGGACGTCATAGAGTTGTACTTACACACACCTAGATGGTGTGGCCTACTACACACCCGGGCTGTATGTATAGCCCAGGGGTCGGCAAACTGCGGCTCGTGAGCCACATGCGGCTCTTTGGCCCCTTGATTTTTAGCAAAGGCCAGCTTAGGAGGGCCCTCATTAAGTTCATAACAATGTACCTACCTAAATAGTGTAAGTTAAAAAAATGTGGCTCTCAGAAGAAATTTCAGTTGTTGTGCTGTTGATATTTGGCTCTGTTGACTGACGAGTTTGCCGACCCCTGGGACAGCCTATGGCTCTCAGGCTGTAAACCAAGACAGCACGTCACTGCACAGAACAACAGGAGGCTAAATCGGCGCCGGAACAAACGATGCCACCAGGAGACTGGTGACACATGAGGCTGCTGAGAGCATAGCACGGCTCTGGTTAACTTTTTATTGCAAGTAGGAGCAGTACCCTCCATAACAATGACAAAAATGAATCATAGAATACTCCCACCCACAAGCTGAGTGACAGCAGCGCGGTAGGTCTGCCTATTCCAGCATCGCCCTGTGACGGGTGCCATGACAACGGCTCTGAGGTCACTGGGCTCTGAGGTCACTGGGCTCTGAGGTCACTGGGCGGTGGGAATTTTCCGCTCCGTTATAATCTTTTGGGACCCTGACGGAAGCCGTCTGAGGTACATACTGTGTACTGAGCTCTGAGCTCATTTCCTGCAGTGGCATGGAGGTCATATATTTAACCAAAGTCCTCTCAGCCGATTACAGTTCCTTATTGTTTTCTAATCTTAAAGTCCTACTGGATGTGATGAATGAAAGTTGGGTCCAATCTGTGTGTTCCCCGGTGCTAATGATTTCAGCTCCAGGAAACACTTGCAATGCTGGCGAGGCATTGCACCAAAACACAACTGCGATCAGTGGGTGAGATAAGAGAACTGCATCAAGGCATTGTTGGCTTGATGGTTTGTAGCCTCTGTGTGATAAGAACACTTGTTATCACAAAATTAACTCAGATTTTCATAATACTCAACAGAGTCATTACTAGGAAGTCGAGTCATTCACATCTCTTTAACCATTACTGTGCGGGTTCCCAGAGACCCTTCTATTCGTTGCTGGTGTGGTTACCTAAAAACGTGGACGTTCTGACTAACACTCAGCAAATACCCGTTGACCCGCACCGTGTTCCAGGCACCGTGCGGAGCTGTAGGAATACCACGGCCCCCGAACTCGGCCTGTCTGGAGAGAGGGAAAGGGGAGTGCGTAGGGTGGGAACGTTGTACACATGTAGTTGTCACAAATAAAGTATTTCCCCATTTAGACCAAGAAATAGTCATCTCTGCTTCACAAACACCAGATACCAGTCTGTTCTCTCCTTGATCTCGTTGGTGGGAAAAATGCGAACTGTCTCTCCAAACCGGCGCGTCCCAGCGGGGCAGATGGACCAAACTCTTGGCGGCGCTCGGCCTCAGACAGGACACCGCAGAGCGCTTGGCTCCGCGGAGCTGCGCCCACGTTTTAGCTGTAATTCCGAGCACATGGCCGCCGCTCTGTGGGGCCTGTGAGGGGCGGGGAGGCGGCGCAGGGAGGGGGTCGGGGGTTCCGGGCTGCTCTGTCCGGCCAGGGGCGCCCACCCCCTCCCTCTCGCCCAGGACGTAGAGTTTGTGACTTGCTGCTCAACGTGAGAGATGAGATCGCCTTCCTGTTCTTTCGGACCTGTCCTCTAACTGTCTTTACACACCCTGTTACCCGATGAATATTTCAGATTTTTGTATATCACTGTGGTTTTTTGTTTTTTTTTTAACTTATTCTGGGTTAAACTTCCAGATGTGTTCTTATTTGTAAACGCTTTAATAAACTTGGAAGAAACAAACGAAAAAGAAACAGATTTGTACAACTGTGACTTTGAATGGGACCTAAAAGTGTTAGCATCCTTGTATTCAGCTTCCCCGATAGCTCACCAAGATCGTTTAGAACCCTGGCTGTGCTCTCTTCTACTCTCATCTATTATCTATCTACTATCTATCTACTATCTATCTATCTATCTACTATCTACTATCTATCTATCTATCTATCATCTATCTACCTATCATCTATCTATCTATCATCTATCTATCTATCTATCTATCTACCTATCTATCATCTATCTATCTACCTATCTACCTATCATTTATCTATCATCTACCTATCATCTATCTATCTAATCTACCTATCATCTATCTATCTATCTATCTCCTACCTACCTATCATCCATCTTTCTTTTCCTTTTTTTCCTTTCTATCATCTATCTATAATCTATCTATCTATCTATCTATCTGGAGGGAATTTTCATGCAACTGGATGAATGCTTTAGCCACCTGCTGCATTATGCTCTGAGAGCCAGTGCTGTCCCTGGAGGCGGGGAAGTGCGGAAGGCAGTCAGGGCTCTTACCTGGCCATATTCACAGTTGTCTGGGCTACAGTTTCCATTTTGATGATGAGATGTTACTTTTCAGCTACCATGGCAACTAATCCTCAATTATACTTCCACTAGTTTATTGCAGTTTTTTAGAGGAGCCTACTAGCCATCTGCTTATTATAGTCTACAGTGTGAATTCATGCTGGATTTTATAATAGCTTTTTGTCAGACATTTCAGAAGAAAATGTGATTTCATACTGTCAGTTTAATCAGGTTTATTAATGGATGACAGATTCAAATATTTGCCCCAACATGTAGTTGAGACACATCTATATAGTTTGGGGTATGCAAAAATAACATTATGTTTTAAATTATTTATACTTATTTTTATTACACCAACATTCTTGCTTTTCGTAAACTTTTTTTTTTTAAAGTGAGAGAAAAAGCAACTGCCCACGATCTCCCTCACACCACTGAGCATCTTCCCCAGCGCAGCCTCCGCTGTGCCCGGGGTGGGCGGCCTCTGCCTGTGCGGCGGGATCAGTGTTTCAGACAGCACCGGCGGCGGGAAGAGCATCTGAGACGTAAAACAGCTCACTCATTCACTCATTCATTCATTCACTCATTCATTCACTCAGCATTCACTGGCGGCTCAGTGTGTCCTGGTTCGGGCCAGGTAGAGTAAACAGCCATGAACGCGGCAGGAGACTGAGCCCCTGACCCGCCCAGCCTGTACAGGGATGGCTCCTGGTGCTTCAGGCCTGGACTGGGGTTGGGGGGCGGGGGGAGTGAAGGGCAGCGGCAGGCCTGCTCTGTCCGGGAGCCCGGGGCCGAGGGGCCGCAGGGTGCCGCTCCCGGGACGGCCCGCAGCCCGGTGTCAGGCCGGGGCCGGTCCTCTGTGGGGCGGACTCCACCGGCCGCAGCACCAGGGGCCGCGGGGAAGCGGGAGAAGCGGGGCCATGACCGCGGCCCCCGGGGCGGAGGCTCCCCCGGGGCGGAGGGGAGGCCCCCCCAGGGCAGAGGCTCCCCCGGGGCGGAGGGGAGGCCCCCCCGGGGCAGAGGCTCCCCCGGGGCGGAGGGGAGGCCCCCCCGGGGCAGAGGCTCCCCCGGGGCGGAGGGGAGGCCCCCCCGGGGCAGAGGCTCCCCCGGGGCGGAGGGGAGGCTCCCCCGGGGCGGAGGGGAGGCCCCCCCGGGGCGGAGGGGAGGCCCCCCCGGGACGGAGGGGAGGCCCCCCTGGGGCAGAGGGGAGGCCCCCCCGGGGCGGAGGGGAGGCCCCCCAGGGCAGAGGCCCCCGGGCTGGGGGAGTCCTGCCGGAGCCTCAGCGTCCAGCTCCGCCCGGACCGGGCAGCTGCCGTCCTGGGGCTGCGCCTGCTCTTCCCGCGTCCTCGGCAGCTGGCAGGGTGACACCCACTCTCTGCAGACACGTCTGACGGGAGCCGGCTCTGTCCTGTGTGTCCCTGCGGGAATCCAGAGGGGGTGTGTGCGTGTGTGTGTCTCTGTGTGTATGCGTGTGCAGGTGTGTGTCTCTCTGTGTGTGTGTGTGAGTGTGAGTGAGTGTGTGTGAGTGTGTGTGTGAGTGTGAGTGTGTGTATGCG